>JAUJPP010000003.1:16662445-17220488 GCA_030562195.1 Nipponacmea schrenckii | reverse complement strand
ACAAGTTATTTTGATTTAAATATCACAATTTAGTGCATATCGGCATCTTATAGAGGATTAAATAAGGCAACTTAGATGGAATCGACATGTTTAATTGAATCAAAAATAGCAACTTCATTGAAATCGACAAGCTTTATTGAATTAACAATCGCAATTTATCTTAAATCGATCTACCTTATTAAATTAAATATCGCAACATAACTTAATTCGACATTCTTTGTTGAATTGAATATCGCCACATAGTTTAAATCGATCCTCTTTAATAAATCAAGTATTGCAGCGTTGTATAAATTGACATGTTTTGTTTTACTGCATATCGCAACTTACTTTAAATCGCCCTATTTTTGTAAAATAAATTTCTCAACAAAGTTTAAATCGACGTATTTTTGTTAAATAAATATCACGTTTTAGTTCAAATCAACGTATTTTTTTAAAATAAATTTCTCAACATAGTTTAAATCGACTTATTTTTGTAAAATAAATTTCTCAACAAAGTTTAAATCGACGTATTTTTGTTAAATAAATATCACGTTTTAGTTCAAATCAACGTATCTTTTTAAAATAAATTTCTCAACATAGTTAAAATCGACGTATTTTTGTTAAAGTAAATATCGCGGTTTAGTTTAAATCGACGTATTTTTATGAAATAAATATCTCAACATAGTTGAAATCGACCTATGTTTATAAAATAAATATCTCAACATACTTGAAATCGAACCATTTTTTTATATTAAATATCTCAACTTAGCTTAAATCGACGTATTATTGTAAAATAGATATCGCGATTAAGTTGAAATCGACCTATTTTTGTAAAATAAATATCGCAATTTAGTTTAAATCGCCATATTGTGTTGAATTAAATACCGCAACATATTTTAAATCGATATGTTTTATTGAATTAAATATGGTAACATAGTGTATATCGACATTGCTTTGAGCTAAACGTATAACGACTTACAAGAAATCGACTAGTTCATTGAAATAGACATGTGAATTTATTTATGTTGAGAAATTGAGAAATTCACAATAATTATTCGACCAAAGTTAGATATATCGAAATCCTTCTGTCGACTTATTGTGATTTTTATTGGGCAAGTGGAGACACAAATAAGCTTCCATAGTTATTAAAATTTACAAAGGCGAGAACACGAGGGTATTTTTTCTCGCTTTGTCGCCCTCTTTTTCTTGCGTTCTCGCGCTGTTTTCTCGTGTTGTCGCTTTCTCGCGTTCTCGTCCCTCGCTTTCTCGCTTTCTCGCGTTCTCGCTTTCTTGCGTTCCCGCTTTCTCGCGTTCTTGCATTCTCGCCCTCTTGACAAAGACGAGAACACGAGGAATTGAATGGCTGCAACCGGCTTCCATAAATTTTGAATCGCGACTGAAAATGACATGTCGGAGAAACAAAGACACTCGTTCTCTAACCAAGTAATAAGCAGACACGCACGCACAGTAAATATGGAACGCCATTAACGCAAAACTAAACTAATTTAGAATCTGTGAACTGACCTTTTGCGTTATGGCGTTCCATAAGTAAAGCGTATGGAGTCATTTTGTAGTAAGGCAGATCAAGCGGTGTGCTTTAAAAAATATATGCTTAAATGATAGTGAACTAATAAATAAACCATTGTGTTTCAAAAAGTTTATTTCCACAAAATATGTGTCAGAATGCAGCAAATCAATATTATTCTTTTAAAATTGTACTCGGTGTCAATGACAATGGAATTGTGGAGAATCTCCACCGCCCACCGGACGATTTTGGGAGACATGTACCTATAAACGTTGCTTTAGCAGTCATTTTATTTGAAATATAAAACCAAAATTTCACTGCCCCTTCCCCAATCAGAACAACTGTCCCGTATTTGTACCCCCAGTTCCAGGAGGCTGGCACTATAGGAATTTACATTACCGGTACGTCGAATTTAAATTTGTTTGTTGTCTGAATGTTTCTGTAGAGTATCTTCCCTTCTTTAGCTCTTCACGGACATGCGTGGATCGTGAATTCCATTGCAAATATAAACAACAACCAGTAAACAACCTGTTAAGTCTGAATATTAAGTCAGAGAAACAAATTTCACTTTTAGAAATAATATTTGCAGTGAAATTCTAGATTTAGATCTTGCCATCTAAAGTATGGCTCACTTACAACCAAAAGAAGGTGAATATACGTCTACAGCTTATGCATTGGTAGGTTTTAATCTTTGTCTCCTATACACTAGCCTAGTACTGTAGTAGGCCTATAGTATAAATATAGATATTGATGTTTGTCAGTAGGGCAGTAGGCCTATAATAGAAAGTATTGTACTAGTATCTGTATTATATTCTAATATCTGATCATTATTATGAATTCATCTAGATATCCCAAAGTACTAGCCAACTTCAAAACATCTGCCCTTATTCCAGCCTCTGATAGCTATTGTGGGCTGGAGTAGGTATTATAGTTATAGTACCTAGGCTAGGCCATGTAATTAGAAAAATTTTCCCCACTTATGAAGCTGTTGTTTAGTTTTAGTTTTTTTATATGTTACAACAACTATAATTTAGTTTAAGGCGTCAACTTTTTTTTTTTGGTTAGAATAGCTTGAGTCTGTGACCCTTAAACTATTGGGTGCACATATGAACCTATATGTCATTTCATTATTTACTTGATTTATACATCTTTTACTTTGATTATATTCTTGAACTCTCTGGAACGGGTCATGTGACTTCCGTCTGACGAGGCATGTGAGTAGGCCATTGAATGGAAATAAATATTAGTCACTAAGTTAAACAATGCACATAATGTAATGTGGTCATGAAGAGCTTTGTATAAATAACTTTGTTGTTATTTAGTTGAGGGTATATAGAAAGATTGAACTAAAGATATTTTTGTCTAGTACTAGTCTATAGAATATAGCTGTATTTAACTATTTTTATCATGTTTTTATTCCAGATTAAAGATCAAAGATATCATGAAGCTATTCAAATTTTAAATCATCAGTTACAAAGCCATCCAAAGGTAATACTGCTTTATATTGTAGATGCAGTTAAATTAAGTTTCCATAATAAAGCACCATGGAGTTATTCTATATTACAAAATAAAATTAAAAATTCTGGGATCCATCCTGTTAAATTTCTCGAACACTGAAAAAGTGGTGAGATACAACACAAGTGTATTAGTATTATAAGAAATAATGGTTTGTCAATATTTTGTTTCAGTCAAGACCAGCTTTATCATTATTGGGGTATTGTTACTTTCAAAGTCAAGATTTTGTTAATGCCTCCGATTGTTATGAACAGTTGACTGTGTTGTTTCCTGACAATGAAGACTATCGACTATATTTTGCTCAATCTTTGTATAAAACCAATCTATATCAAGAGGCTATGAAGGTAGCTTGCCAGATAGATAATCCTGAATATCAAGGAATGGTGAGTCGTTATTGAGGCTTTCAACTTCATGTAAAATGTTCAGTACCACCAAGCATAGCATTAACAGGGGCATCTTTAGGACAGAACATCATTAGACTTGTTTCATGTTGACTCAAGTCTCAAAAAGAATAATAATGCTACTCTTTAAAAGTGTTTGTTTTCAATAGATATTGATTAATTTTTAGGAAGATATACCAATAACAAGAATGTACTACAATCCTATAACAAAATTGAAGGCAATACTTTTGTATTAGTATTTCATTTTCAATTATTTTTGTTTTAATCAATTTCCTTGTTAATTTGTTCATTTTCAAAGTTTGTTTCATTTCTGAATTTATATGATACAAGCTCGAATTCATTTGCATCATTCAAACATCAAAATGTGACATCAGATAGCTTAAAATTTCTACAAATATTTAACTTACAAGCTAAGACTCCCATCATCTCTCATCTGTTTTTGTGATATAATCATATTTATCAACTGTATGTAGGAGAATAATTTCTGAAAGTAGTGAAATTCTATGGTCTGCTTTTAGTTGAGCTGTTAGAAAACATGAAGCCCAATTTGTATACTTTAAGGACAATGATATTAAGCTGGCTCAGAGAATTTAAGAAATACCACAAATACGACTGAAATTAATGGATTTATATTCAATTGGTTTTGTTGCATGTTGTTTAACAATTTGAGATTGATAGTGGGATTTGATAATTATGAGAACATGGCTGAACATTGTATGTTCACTGCTTTTCTTTTTTTTACAACAAGTGAAAAGGTACTTCATATATCAAATGTTGAAACTTTGATGTATTATTTTATATTTATTAGATAACTAAACTTCAAGCAGCTATAAAATATGGTGAAGAAGATTTACCAGCTGCCAAGGTTGGTTATACATATGTATATGATTTTGTTAATTAAAATTCTCAAGGCAGAGAACTAAAATGATATATAATTTGTGCAAAAAACTAGTCAAGTTGTAAGTCGGATTTATGCATCATAGGGAGGTAATACTGATAATATATTTTGCTCATTTTCACTCATGCTTTTTTCTTATTTTTTGTAAAATAAACAATTCCATATCATTCTTTTTCCTTTTGTTTTAGAGACACTGTACTCTAATGGATAATAATGTTATTAATTTATGTGTCCATTTCCATATGATTGTTATGAATGTATTAAATTGTAGAGTTTGGTAGAACAGTGTCCACCTGATGATCCTGATACAGAAATCAACTTTGCCTGTCTCTTATTTAAGGTATATTTTAGAATATATTTAGAACTCATAGCTTATGTAGTATTATAGACATCAGTTGGTGTTTTCATGTTGTTATAAGCCACAATTGGGTTATATGTTAAGTTACATAAAATTCCTTTGATTTCAAATAGAAGCTTTCAATAGAGATCTGAGTTAAATTTTTGAACTTATTTCATTTTAATATATTTGGATATATTTAACATTGCTTCTAATTTCAATCAGTGCAACTTTTGTGGTGGTCTTGATATAGATGTCGTCAAATTTCAGGATGGCCGTTATGATGAGGCCTGTCAGAAGTTTACTACAGCTACACAGATATTGGGATATCAACCACATTTATCCTATAACACAGCACTATGTCATTACATGTTAAAACAGTATGCCCCAGCTTTAAAACATATAGCTGATATTATAGAGAAAGGCATAAGAGATCATCCAGGTCAGTAAGACTTAGAGAACATATATTAAGGGATATGTGGTTGATGTTAAAGAGCAAACATTCCACATGGGTGTAAAACAAAATCATTCATTACAGAAATATTTGACTCTTTAAAAAAAATTTTGATATAGGCAGCCATATCAATCTAGTTATTGCCCTTATTGTTTTAAGCATTTTAGCTTGAAAACATTCAATTCTCATCCGATTTTCAAGAAACTTGATGAAATTGTTAATTTTCATCCTAAAAAGTTTAAAAGACATGTTTGGCTTATGGTTGAATATTTCATGCTGGTCACTGTTAATGTACTGCCAAATATTTTTACTTAAAATAAAAGCTGCAAAAGGGCTTATATTACCTTTCCTGACAAACTTTTTTTTAACTTTGTATAATGAAGAATTGAGTGTGGGAATGACAACTGAAGGTATTGATGTCAGAAGTGTAGGAAATACTTTAACTCTACATGAAACAGCTTTAATAGAAGCTTTTAATCTCAAGGCAGCCATTGAGTATCAACTTAAAAACTGTAAGTATTGCTTGATTATGTCTAGAAATTATTATGAATGTGTTTGTTAACCGTGTGTGATTAATGTAGTTGCAGATCATTAAAAGTTTCATTGGTTGATATGATATTTAGATAGTGACCACAAAGATAGTTATATTTTTAAGGTTCTTTTACACAGCCATTTAGATGTTCTTTACATAACATCATTTGCTTTATTATATCTAACAATGATGGTTATGGGTTCTAATCTTGGTCTGTGTGTGAAAGTCGTCTGATCTATTGACCCAACTGTAAATGGATGCAGATAATCCAGTAAAGATCAATGCCAATAGGTTTGTCCAATGAGCAATTAGAGGATCTACTGTAAATACTGTACAATTTTTCACAGATTTTGACATTTTGTAATCACCTATTGATAATCAGAAAAAAAACAAAAACATTGTAAAATATAGTTGTTTCTCTCTTTTTCTTTTAATACCATGATATTAATAAACCTAGTATAATTTCATTTCAGATGAATCAGCATGTGAAGCATTGACTGACATGCCTCCAAGGGGTGAAGAAGAACTAGATGCCGTAACTTTACATAACCAAGCCCTGATGAACATGGAAGCTAAACCAACTGAAGGCTTTCAAAAACTCCAATTTCTTCTTCAACAGAACCCTTTCCCTCTGGAAACGTTTGGAAATCTGTTGATCTTGTATATTAAATACGAGGTGAGTGACTAAACAGTGAAATCAAAATATTTGGACTGTGCTAGATAATGCTTGTCAATTTTTAAATTCTTGTGTGTTTTCTATTATGATGGATAGTATATTATACTGGACGAATGTAGAATTATGTCTCATCAAAATATTTATAAAATTATATACAATGAAAAAGAATACACTTATTATTTATTTCAGTATTATGATCTTGCTGCTGATGTTTTAGCTGAAAATGCTCACATGACCTACAAATTTTTATCACCTGTAAGTCACGACATAATATATTTGATTCTTCATTTTATTTCAATTTTCAATAGGCCAAATAGTTGCTCACAAGAGCTCACTTTCAGCCATTTTTATTTATTTCCTCTCATGATTCTGATTTCACATTAATATGCTCACATGTGCCATCCATCAGTCCGCAATTGTTTGTAATCACTCTTGCTAGAGGCACAATTCTTGACTGGTTTTCATTTACTTTTTATAAGAGTTTGTAATCACCTAAGGATGAAACCTACTGAAAATCAGAAAAATCGAAATATATTTATTGCTCTTGTTCTTGAAATGCTTGTAAACACTCTTTAACATATTTTGACAATACCTTGGTGAGAGTATTTGTAATCACCCAAATATTTAACATGGGTTATTGCTTTTGTTTGTGAAAACTTTATCACCCAATGATTGAAAATCATAAAGACATTGAGGCAAAGACTAGCAAATGATAGATTTAAGACTAAACTATGATCCTATCCAGATTATCCTCTGGATTTAATAGGTAGAAAATGAAGGTGAAGCTACTGGTCACAACTTTCTGATGATTGTCATCTACATCTACATAAAATTTATATTCTCAATTTGTTTAGTACCTGTATGATTTTTTGGAAGCTGTGATAACCAGACAAACATCTCCAGAAGAGGCATATAGAAGACTGGATGAAATGGCATCAAAACAAACTGAAACTTTGAGAAAAATTACTAAACAGGTGAGATATCTCCCTTTGACACAACCATGTTAATTTCACAGTCTTAAGTGATAGTTAGAAATACAAGTTTTTCAATCTACAGCTGATATTTAAAACATTTTACAGAAGAAAGCATATTTAAACCTGGTGACTTTTTGTAGGTTCAAGAATCTCGCCAGAATCATGATGATGAAGCAGTTAAAAAAGCCCTCAATGATTATGATGAGGCTCTTGAAAGGTAATTTTCATTATTTCATCACTAGTTTATGACTAGTCAGTGCAACTTTATCGATTTAATTTTATTTAAATGATCCTGGGCTTGTGTCAATTGAAATTGAATCAAACTAAGCTTTGCATCCTGAGATGCCTAAGATTTATAACTTACCATAAGCCTTTATCTTGTATATTCATTATAACATAAAGGTTTAATTGGTACTTTAGTGGTAAATGGTTAAACACATGGAAGAAAATTTTATCTAGAATTCGATTTTTCTGAATTAAAATTTGGTTTGAAAACCTTTTTTTTGTTTTCGAAATGTATTTTTTTTTTTTTTTGCCACATACAAACTGTTACATTTCTCCCGTAAATGCGGCGAGACTAAATCAGGTGAATGTGTTTTCACGTCATTTTGTCCAACCGGAAATGACGTACGACGTGATGACTAACTTTAGGTTTTTTCTCATTTGCGACGCCAGTTTTTAATCAATGTGGATCGCGTTTTCTTTGTTTATTACATTCAATCTTTGTTTACAAGATAGCAATTTAAGAATTATACATTTCCAAACTTTGTCTCTGATTTTTTAAATTTAAATTTTTTGGTTTTTTTCAACTAATATATTTTTATTTGGATCGATCTGAAAATTTACAGATACATGTACATGTATATAGACATTTTGATTGCGAACTATAATCAATTTTCAAAACTTTGATATCACTTCCGGTTTTGATGTTATTTGCTTTTAAAGTTGAATTTTGCACTTCCGAAATAATGAAGATATTTGAAAAAATTCTTTTGCAATTAGCTACAATTGTCTATTTAATGATGCTTAATTAAAAAATTCTGTACCAGAAGTAACAGATCAGCTGCCATAATGACTAACTTTTGTAAAACTCAAAATGGAGCCGTAGTGTTAAATCTAATTTGCATAATTTTAAATTTTCTCTAAACAACAATCGATTGCGCTAAAAAATATGCGAAGGAATTTTTGAATTTCGATTTTGCTTTTTATTTCCGGTTGAAATTTGTCAGTAATTATAAAAAATTTAAAAGGTCATATTTCGTGACCTTGACTTTTGGTGACCTTTTGACCTGAACAAAAGTTATTACCCTTGGTTATATCTACCCAGTGATATCCTCACTTTTGTTGTGCGATGTTCACTTCCTGTTTCGCAGCCAATTGGAAATCATGAATTTTAATTTTAAAGAGCTCTATCACTTGACATAATTTACATAGGACAGAAAAAAATTTGAAGGTTCGTATATTGTGACGTTGCCATTTGGCGAACTTTTGACTTGTACAAATGTGATAGGTCTCGAGAAGATCTATCTATTGATATATTAAGCTTTATTGTAAGATTTATATTTAAGGTTTAATCGGCATTTAAAAATTTTGAATATTTCCTATAAAACAGTCTGTTCAGTGTGCGATCTATGAGTTTCAGCGATCCAAATTTATTTTTTACTTTAATCGTTCTACATCCAGTTAAAATGATTCCAAGTTATTATATATCTTACATAAAGGGATTATTGTTTATTTCTCATTATGGGCGATGTATGATATGGATTATTTGGAAGGAAATAACAACCTTAAGAATTTTAAATGATATTCTCTTAAGCAAGAATAATGTACAGTTGTGTGGAATAGTGGTCTAAGGGACGCAACTCTATGAAATACACTCTTAAAGATGTAAAGCCGCGCTGTGTATTGGATATCTTTATGGTATACCTTGGCAACTTGCCACAAATCGCAGGATCTAATGTTCTTACTACCTTAATTAAGATAGGTGTTAAATGATAAATAAACAGATTAAAAGTATTAACGATTTTTTTTTTTTTGTAAAACAACTTTCTCAACATCTAAGAGAAACAATGCAAATACATAATTGCATTTTTTGATTTCCGTAATGCAACGCACTGCTTCAGTGCCGTTGGGTGTTCGGCTCTAGTATGTTTTTATATTTAAATTATCTTCTCAGATATATACCAGTATTGATGCAGCAAGCCAAGATCTATTGGGATATGGATAATTATTTACAAGTAGAAAAGATATTCCGTAAATCAGTTGAGTTCTGTAATGAACATGATGCATGGAAGCTCAATGTGGCTCATGTCTTATTTATGCAGGAAAATAAATATAAAGAAGCTACAGGATTTTATGAACCAATTGTGAAGAAAAATTATGATAATGTGAGTAATGTCTGATAATATAGCCCATTCTCTATTATATTCATGGGCTTGATCATTTGATTCAAATCCAAACACAAACCCTGTAACCCAAATATACAGTTTAGCATAACATTGGTAGCACCTCTTGTATTAATAAATTGAAAATTATGTAGACATATTTCATATTTCTCAGTGCTAAGAATAGTAAGCACAACCTGTCTTGAACCACACACTGCCATAGTCTAATTTTTGGTATGATAGTACATAAGATTTTTGGTTATTACATGTTATTTTATTCCAGTTATTGAATGTCAGTGCCATAGTTTTAGCCAATTTGTGTGTATCCTACATTATGACCAGTCAGAATGAAGAGGTAGGCCATTTATTTTTGTATTTAATGTTTATTAAGTCCCTTTGTTTACTGTTATAATGACTTTTATTAGCTTAAAACAATGTTAAAGACTAATAATATTAAAAAATGCTAGGCATGTCTCTCAGACTTTTAGAATAGGATGGTTAAACTTAAAATCAATTTTTTTTTCTTAGGGTGAAGAATTAATGAGAAAGATAGAGAAAGAAGAAGAACAGTCAGCTTATGAGGATCCTGATAAAAAGGCCTATCATTTATGTATAGTTAACCTTGTTATTGGGTAAGTTTGACCAAAGGCTAATTTATACCAATAAATTGTATTGATGTTTGTAATGGACAGAGAAATAGAGCATTGGATGATGGTGAAATTCCACCCTCTCTTTCAATTTCCCTGTCTGATGTCACATACTACAGCTTCAAAGCCAATGGCTGAGAAATTTGCAACTTTTTTCCTTGGAAAATAGATTTATACACAGAAACCCTTTTTTCTTCGTGCAAGTCAATTTTGTAATGATTTATTTTATCTAATTGTTTTTTCTAGAACACTTTACTGTGCTAAAGGGAATTATGAGTTCGGAATATCCAGAGTAATTAAGAGTTTAGAACCATATAACAAGAAGTTAGGAACAGATACCTGGTTTTATGCTAAAAGATGTTTCTTATCCTTGATAGAGAATATGTCTAAACACATGATAATGATCAGAGATTCAGTCATACAGGAATGTATTGCCTTCTTAGAATGCTGTGAATGTAAGTGTTTCTAGTATTAGTCGACTCAAGTATTAAATGTTGCTCCGCCTATGCTGCTTGACTTATATGTATGTCTTAGACAGTTTGACAGCAGACTTAAAGAAATGCTTTCAACACCTGTCAAAGTTGTATATGTAATATACTAGAGAAACAGGAACATATTTTAATTCAGAAAACAGACATCTATCCATAAATTGTGTGATTTAAACAAGATAAAGTAATAAAGTACTTAATATTCTGTTGGTACAGCTCTGGAATTCACCTAGAAATGTAATATGAACCATCAAATGGTGTTTCTTGGTTTTTAACATTAACTACATGTATGAAGAATATTTGTATGAAAGCTACTTCTTTAAATTTCAGTGTATGGAAGATCAGTAAAAGCTGTAATAGAGCAGCCATTAGAGGAAGAACCAATGCATCCAGGGAGAAATACTGTAGCATTCCAGGCCAGAATTCTCAAAAGTCTGTTGTTACAATTGATTTAAATGTTAAATGATCAATAATCCGTCCTTTTATTGTAAACTGAATTAAATTATTTGTCAATTAGCCTTTAATATTATTTATATAGCCTCCAAAATATGTGGGTTTCAAATTGGCACTTTTTAATGTTCTATGTTTTGTCATAAAACAGGCCATTACTAAAGATGATTTTAGCATCATTTTTGAAGAAAATTTATATTTCCAGTATGTAATGAGATTGCATTTGTGGTTAAAAGAAAAAACAATCCTTTCCCAGAGACTATATATATATATATATATATAAACCAAGTCAAATCTGATACAGCCACTTAATCTGCAAGAGAATGTGTAGAGACACATATAAAAGTTTCTATTTCAGCTTTTAAAAACACATTATAAACACATACATGTAATTTAGAGTTTATATCAAATATTACACAGAAATCTTAAAATAAATAACAAATAAAAACACTAAATATTACACTCAGTCACCATTAATAATAGCATAAAAAATACCTTATATACCCACAAAAAAGTTTCAAAAAAAAATCATGCAATGAGATTCTCTTTTACAGGATTTAAGACATCCTATATCTAGGCCTTGTATGTTTCACTAATGTATCAAGAAAATTATAAATTTTTATAAACAATTGTAAAATTATTGCTATCAAATAAACCAAATATCACTGTGGTTTTATCTACGCATTTGATACTTGTCTTTTATTATATATCAAACTAAACAAGCTTTATTGCAAAAATTCACTGAAATTGAAGGTATTAGTAGTTAGTTGTAGTAACATTATACTGTCAAATAGTTAAACAAAATATACATGTTACAAATTTTATAATTCATTTCGACTTTCTTTCATAGGTTTCGGTGTTTTCCAGTCATCTTCATTTATATTTATACTACCATCTTCAGAAACATGAAAAATCTAGAAATAAACAATTGTTTTTGTTCAGAAAAATGAATATTTATCCATACCCAGTGAAGCTGATTATAGGCTATAATGAAAGGTGTTATCTCTGGGTCAACCAACCATTTTAAAGGGATAATAGGTCTGAGAATGAACATAAAATATAAACATTTTAAACTTGGCTAATAAGAGCTCTATTCATCAGTAAATCTACCTGCTATCATAAATAATTTGAACAAATAAATATAGATATAAAAAAAACTAAGTAATTATTCATAAAGATGAATTTGATTAAAGAAGGGTTCCCTTATTTTCATATATATACATAAATATACCTTTATTGTACATGTAATACTTATATCAATAGAAAGAGGTGTTCTAATGACTGGGAAAAATACCAGATGGTCCCAAAAGTCCTTAATTAACTCATAATTAGGCTAATTATGACGGGATTTCCCTCGGTAGGGTATTGCCATAGGTATGTACGTCAAGTCTCAAATGTCGTTGATCTTTTTTTGATCAGTCTGTTAATTCGGTACATAACTGGACGCTGTGGTTGTTAAGTATGCACGGATGCGTACTTGCCCACATTCCTTAATATTTCCATTTGGTATTCCATTTATTATCTCTAGCAAAAGGCAATAAAATGTTTAAATATCACGTTGTAAAAACATTATGAATTAATTTAAATAAGTTTTAACTCACTATTAATTATATACAAAATCATTTCTTATACACCTTCATTCATATGACGTCATTTGGTCAAACAAACATGGAGACTAAATTGAGCGTTTCAAAGCAGATCAGAGTCAAATGGATTCCACAAGCATTTCTACGTCCACATAGGTCTTTTGAACTTGAGAATACATGGATTATTCATTAGAAACCCCAATTAATCAATTAGTAAGCTTACTTTGGCTCTAATTAATGAGGGAACCCATCTTTAATAAATTGATAAAGCGTTTTTGAAAAATGACTTAGTTGTGGGAATTTTCCAGATTTTAAGAGATTCTGTTACTTTATGACACCGGGTAAGTTCACTGACACATATAAACTCATATTGACCATTCTTGAAAACTAAAATTTTATGTTCAAACAGACGAAGTATCCCTTTAAGTTAATGTTAAACCTGACAGTAGATTGAATGCTATAGCTAAATAAAGTACTATGATACAAAGGCAAATAAGCTTTATAAAGCTTGCTCTCACCTTTAATTTTTCCATCTTTTTTCTACTGACATTAATACAAGCGGCTGATATACCATGACAAATCTGTTGTAATAATTCACTGTAACTATTTCTCTCTATTCTACTGTAATGACTTACTAAATATGGTTCCAAAATGGCTTCATTCTTTTCTACAATATATGCAGTAGAGTGGAGTCATCTTTGTTATGATTTATGGATTGTGTTATTAAAATCATTATTTGACTTACAACCATACAAAATTGTATTACAAACTAACTATAAGTACAATTTTAAACATGAACTTTTTCAAGTTTTAAAACAAAATATTACTACAGAAATCATCTTATTGCTATACATCACAGGTTACTATAAGTTGACATAAAAGTAGATGATCTTACCTATTAAAGTATTACAGGCTAGTTGCATAGAAACAGGGGAATAATCTGAATCAATAAATGTTTCTTTATCACAGATAGTAGTTAATGTTTCTAATACTCGGATATCATAGGCTTCATTTGATGATTCTTTTAATAATTTATCTATAGCTGAAAATAAGTCAAGAATTTGTAGACCATAAGCACTTATGTTATTACACTGTAAAACAATTTCTTTCTTACGAAAAATAACACCTTATTGGCTTAACCTTCATGGTCAAATATTATTACAACTAAATATATTTTGTTTTATGTAAAAATCAACAAGATATTTGCTTCAGGATCATAATCACTGATAAATTTCATTGAAATTGTAGCTCTTTTTAAAAATTATATTAGATATCTAGTAAATTCCTACAATTGAATAACACAAACCAATTTTCCATTCCTAATTATGATATGGAAAGCCAAAATTGGGCTCTTTTACACATTCTGAATTTGACATTAATATTTAGATCAAGTTTGACATGATTGATACTCTGGTTCTTTACAGCCATGATGAGAAAAAATACGCTTGGTTATATTACTTTGATAACCTTGAATAAGACATCATCACTCCTAATTCTGGTTGGTCTAGCTATATATATATCGGTACAGATATTCCAGGAAAGGTTAATGCCAAGAGGTTTGGTCAAGGACCAAAAGGATCCTTAATTGTGAACCTTAGTTGTTATCCTTGTAAAATATATTGTTTCTTTCTATCAAAACTACTGGAGCCCCTTTCACGAAAACTTAACTTAGGATGATTTTAGTCTTCCAATGGTCAGATTGGTCAATCACTAAAATTGAGTTTTTATTAACTAATCAGGTTACTGTATCTTGATTGTATCTTTGTTAAAATTTTGTTTTATATTGCAGAAAAAATAATAAAATATTTACATTTAACTGTAAGCTCACACCCAGCACAATATAATTCTGAAATATAAAGTAACATAATAAACTGATATAAAAAACATACAGAGCATAAGATTAGTTTTAAATACTTTCTTTCAAAATTGGCACATATCATTGTTTCCTTCTATTATTTAAAGGTGACAATATAGAAAATCAACACCAAGATTTTGCAGAAAAATAACCAACCATTCCTATAAGAATTCATAGTTTATAGATTTAGGCCTAAGATAAGATAACTTCATAATGCTGAGCCTAAATAAAAATTTAATTTTAAATCTGATAGAGAGGAATTTTTCTTTACTCCTTACATTAAAGCAGATTATGGAAAGCATAAGGTCTTTCTATGAATGAGCTTACAAATTATCTTGTTTATGAAGAATATTTACAGTAATAGTCTAATGGTGTTGACCATAGGGATATGTGGTGTCAGGTCAACTAACCATAAGCTTATAAAACAAGATACAAAATAACATTGTCTTAAGCTGAAGATTGTATATTTCCTCTGGCTATATACTAAACTGTTTTCTAGGCTAGTACAAGTTACACTACAAGTACAAGTTACACTTGATAAACATCAGTCTTGTAAACATTAGGCCTGCATGAGTACATGTATGTACAAAAATGGAATGGCATAATTTGGTACTAACAAGTGTACTTGGTCTAGAACTACAAAGTGCAAACTCAATAAAAGCCTTTTAGTATAAGGCTAGCTAATCCACTATCATGCTGTAGCTATAGCTATTATTGTTTGACCATTGTGTTTAAAAAATCATAAACAAACCTTGGGATAAATTATCTGGTAGATCTTTAGTGCACAATATAAATTCTAAAACACAGGTTAATGCCACCATCCAATAATTCGATACCTTCATTTTGACAACAGATATCGATAATGCTATCTCTTTATCTCAATGACGTGTAGGCTACCGAAAACCCATCTCAGATTTATGTCGTCGGCAATCAAAACAAAACATTGTCGTACTTGCTCTAATATTTATAAATATGTCTACGGTTTTATATTTATTGCCATTAGAGGTTTAAAAATCCCTTTTAAAAATAGCAGCCTACAACACTAATTCAGATCTGTTCAAATGTTGATAATGGTCAATGTGATTTTTAAATTACGATATTATCATTTAATACATCACAGAAATACATTTTCTTAATAAAGTTAGTCGACATGGACAGATAACTCCAACGATTCTTTTCCTACAGACTAAATAAGCTATGTAGAGCAGTATTTGTAGAGGGGGTGGTTGAAAGGTAACACGTTACAGGCACTGAATACATAGTACTTCTTACATAGACCTTGAAGTCAGGAAAATTATCATAATATATCATAATTATTACCAGTAGATGATAATATATAGGCCTACAAATCCTTCTTTATCTCTTTCACAAAACGAAACAGATCGTATTCTCCGACAAGTTTTCCATCCTCCTTTGAAACTACTTCAAAGCGAAAATATCTCTCAAGCAGAAGATCTTCTTTACCGAATTCACCTACAGACCAATCTTCTAGTTTGCTTTCCTCTTCAAATTTTGTCAACATAAATATACCATCTTCTTCGGCATATACTTCATCATCACCCCACCGATCTCTCCCAATTGCACCGTCTTCTTCTTCATCATCTCCTTCTTCATCACCGTGCAGGTCTCTTACGATTGCACCGTCTTCTTCTGCAACCTCTTCTTCTGCAACCTCTTCGTCATCTCCTTCGACATCACCTCGCAGATCTCTTACCTTTGATAAAACACTCACCCCATCTTCTTCGCCATCAACTAGGCTACTTCTCCTGTCATCAACCAGCCAGTATAATCTAGATCCTCTACTAAACCACACGTTCATACCCGACAGAGTGATAAATCTAAATTCAATCTACCAAAACCTACAAAACCTATTCTTATCATTGGATCGTCAAACATAGGCCGTATCCCAGAAGGCACATCAGAAACCCAAATAGAAAGCTTTCCGGGAGCGAGAATTTGCCATTTAAAGTCTGTCATCACTAAAGCAGAAACCAGTGAAGTACCAAATAAAGTTATAGTACATGTAAGATTAAATGATAAACAAGAAGATGGTAATTTCATTCACATCCACATGTTAGAACTGCAGCTGTCGATTGTCCGAAACAAGTTTCCAAAAGCCTCCCTGTATGTCACACCCATACCAATCCATAAAACGAGCATGTCCTGGAGCTTGCAAGAACCTATCAAAATTTAATGAACTGATCACAGCAAAACCGGCAACCAATACCACTACCATTTCAGAATACCCGGGATTCATCAAAGTTCAAAACGACAATATCCATTGGACAGAGATGACAGCCAAGAATATATTTTCTCACATTAAAACTAGATGCGGGGGTGGACCGAAATTGGATGAAACAGTAGTGAATCTGAGCTCAAGATCATTATCTGTAATGGAAGAAAGTGTATTGGACAAAGGCCTTAAATTTATACCTACGACAGGGCCTTCATCGATTGACAAAATTTGAACGATTAATAAAATTGGCATATTTTAACAGAAAAACCCTCGGTAGAGGTACCCGGAAGAAGTTTGTGGAAAAATCTGAGCGGACTCCACCAGATGCCTTAATTAGAAATTTGCGATAATATGCCATTTGAAACTTCTCTCTTACCATTGGTAAAAGAAAATAGCAACCTAACGCGCGCTGAAAGGACCATTTTAAACAACCTAAAGAATGATAACAGTATCATCATCATCATACGGAAATGATAAAGGAAGCTCGTGTGTCATCTTAAACCGCGAAGATTATATCAAAGAAGTTGAAAATCAATTAAACAAACGCGAACATTACCAAATTTTAGATGCTCCGATTTTTAGAGAAACCGGCAGTATGATCAATGACATTTTAAAGAAATTATTGAATGACAAAATTATTTCAGATAAACAATACGATTACCTTTCGGCAAATTCCACGGCACGTCAACGGCATATTTACACAGAGTAAAGATTTATTCTGGCAATACTTCGAAATTTTTAAATAGCCATCACCCATCAATCAAATTAACAGAAAAAAATATAAGTGATAATAGCATGGACTTTCTCGACACAAAAGTATTCAAAGGACCGGATTTTAATGAAACTAGGAAGGCTGATATCAAAGTATTTTTCAAACCCACTGATACACACCAACTTTTATTGAAAAGCATTTTTCATCCTAAACATACTTTTTAAGGCATAATAAAATCGCAAGTTTTACGGTTCCGTAAAATTTGCACCAGAACAGAGGATTTTGATGATGCGTGCCAATTAGTCTTTAAGAAATTGCGAGAGCGGGGATATTCAAAACGATATCTCCGCAGCATTAAAAGCAAAACTCTTGCAGAAATTGAGAACCGGAACACAATCCTCGTTCCGGTAAACTCTAATCAATCTTTCGGATCACGGCCGTGCAGATCTACAAGATGTAGAACCCGTGAGCATATTTTAACAACCAATTCCTTCTCTAATAAACATAACGGTAACAATTCCCTATTAACGGTGAGCTTTACTGTACCAGCACAAATATTATTTACCTAATTTCATTTTCTTTGAGAGAAAGAATTCATGGTTATCGTTTCGACATCTCCCATCACCTGGATAAACCTATAGGGAACCATTTCAATTCTTTCAACCGTTCCTTAGCAGATATGAAAGTGACACCCATTGAAAAAGTCATCACAGAAGAAGACACCAACCCTAAAAATTCAAGACTATACAGGGAGAGCTTTTGGATGAATCAACTAAAAACCATTTCACGCTCTGGTTTAAATACTAGTATACAGTTTGATTCCCTTTTATAATCCTATTTGTTGCTCCATTCAATAATAGTTCTTGCCAAGCATCCCGAATTATCAAAAGATACTATACCGAATTACAAAATAAATTTCCCACTGTTTTTTACAAAACATTAGTCATAGCTTATTCAAAAAATAAAAATCTACAAGATATACTTGTTCGTGGTAGACTTGACTCCATCGATAATGTAGAATGACCCAACAGAACTTATTCTCATTTATTAACTATCTTTGTACTTAATAATATATAATAGTATGAAAGACTTTATTTCTATAGTTGTAGCCATTAATCAACTTTCTTCATTATTCCAGAAAATTTGAAGCTGTCCTTTTGATCCTGTACTTTAATTATTTCCCTAAATGTAAATTATAAGTATTGTCCAAGATTTTTTATATGATAACGTAATGATTTTCTTTTATTTAGTTCATTACACATAACCACACAATTATTGTAAACATTTCATTAACCCTGTGCCAGTGCCTTATATTGAATAGTAACTTGTTACTTTTCAATCACCCTAATCACTAAAATCCCTTATATCTATACCAAACGTTTGGTGACTGCTTTCAAAAGGAATAATTATCTGAGTAATATTCTTGTATATGGTAGATTAGATCCCCTTTCATTATCTCCCTGAAGTAATCGCTTTGCAATTTTTAATCATTGTTTTAACTACATGTTGGAAATTTCTCCAGATAATTTCTTATCAAAATGAAGATTACTGAAATTATGGAAGCCGGTTGCGTCCATTCAATTTCTCGTATTCTCGCCTTTGTTAAGAGGGCGAGAATGCGGAACGCGAGAAAGCGAGAACGCGAGAAAGCGAGAACGCGAGAAAGCGAGGGACGAGAACGCGAGAAAGCGACAACACGAGAAAACAGCGGGAAGGCGCGAGAAAAAGAGGGCGACAAAGCGAGAAAAAATACCCTCGTGTTCTCGCGTTCTCGCCTTTGTAAATTTTAATAACAGAGCTTTTCCTCGAATTCTCGCGTTCTCGACCTTCATTTTCCTCGCGTTGTCGCTTTCTCGTGTTGTCGCTTTCTCGCGTTCTCGCTTTCTCGTGTTTGTAATTTGAACTTTTTTTTCTGAAAATGTTAGTTTCCTCGCCTTCTCGCTTTCTCGCGTTCTCGTGTTCTCGCGTTGTCGCTTTCTCGCGTTCTCGCGTTCTCGCGTTTTCGCCTTTCGGTTTCTCAACAATCGATTATTACGCATGCGTATCACATGTTTTGTTTACGGGTTTCGTTTATGATGGCACAAAGATACACTTCTCTTTCGGACCCTCTTCCAAATTCACAAATGCGTTTCCTAGTGTTGCAAAATTTCAAATGAAATTTCCAGGAAATATTGGGAAAAATTGGGGATTCAGAAAATCGTATTTGTCTCTTTTTGTATAAAACAAAACAATTGTGATTTATAAAGTCTTTATATATAGTACACATTAAAGGTCTATGAGGTGACATATTGTTTGAATGTTGGCAAAATGAAATGAAAAACACAAAGTTTTTTTGTCATATTTATTGCTTTGATCATTTTTACCGTAAAAAGTTAAGTCTAACTTCATTCACATTCCAGTTGCCAAAATAAATCTACCATAATCATTGCTTCTATAGTTTGCTTAATATATGATGATTATAATTTTGACTACTAAGATAATGTCTGGCTCGATTTCACATCAACATTTATGTACTGCTATGGCATTATGCTAAAAATGGTGCAAAATAAAATTAAAAATGAATAATGATAACAACTAAAGCAATTTAACACAATCACGTTGAAAAAAGAATTGGTAATTCCAATTTGGTAAATAACTAAAATATTACAAAAATCAAACTAGCCCATCAAGTGTGGAATAATTGAACATATTTAGTCAATAATTTCCACGTGAGATGTTTCAACCTCACCATCACTAAGCTGTGGTTCATCTAGAAGACTTTCAGAGTTGGCTTCAAACAGTACAAGGTTAACTTTAATAGAAACAAGCATTTGTCATTTGTTAGTTTGGTGGGAGCCTTGGCGTGAATATTGCGTTCAGATGAGGCCGAACTGAGAGGAGTTTGTAAAAGAATTGTATACAGCCTCGGTACCACATAGGCCTTTCCACCAGGTTTCGCAGACGCCCATACCCCTTCTCCTTTCCAAAGGCACTGAACTTCACAAGGTTGTCCATTACTTTGTCCAGATGGAGATGTTAAAAATCAAATTTTGTCAAATAACTTTTATAATTAAAATAAAAAAATTCAATATTTCCAAAATTTCCAAGCCCTTGAAAGTTTCCGAAAATTACCAGGTAAATTTCCAAAATTACCGGAAAGTTTTGCAGCACTAGCGTATCCTTTATTTAAATTTTATCATTCGAGTGGCTAATTTGTTAACTTTAAGGGCTATGAAATTTTTATTTTTATATAGCATTAAATGAGAAACCGGAACGCGAGAACGCGAGAAAGCGAGAAAGCGAGAACGCGAGAAAGCGAGAACGCGAGGAAACTTTCATTTTCAGAAAAAAAAGTTCAAATTACAAACACGAGAAAGCGAGAACGCGAGAAAGCGAGAACGCGAGAAAGTGAGAACGCGAGAAAGCGAAGACGCGAGAAAAATGAAGGTCGAGAACGCGTTCTCGCTTTCTCGTGTTTGTAATTTGAACTTTTTTTCTGAAAATGTTAGTTTCCTCACCTTCTCGCTTTCTCGCGTTCTCGTGTTCTCGCGTTGTCGCTTCCTCGCCTTCTCGCGTTCTCGCCTTCCGGTTTCTCGACAATCGATTATTACGCATGCGTATCACATGTTTTGTTTACGGGTTTTGTTTATGATGGCACAAAGATACACTTCTCTTTCGGACCCTCTTCCAAATTCACAAATGCGTTTCCTAGTGTTGCAAAATTTCAAATGAAATTTCCAGGAAACTTTCAGGAATTTTTGGGAAATATTGGGAAAGATTGGAGATTCAGAAAATCGTATTTGTCTCTTTTTGTATAAAACAAAACAATTGTGATTTATAAAGTCTTTATATATAGTACACATTAAAGGTCTATGAGGTGTTTGAATGTTGGCAAAAGAAATGCAAAACACAAAGTTTTTTTGTCATATTTATTGCTTTGAACATTTTCACCGTAATAAGTTAAGTCTAACTTCATTCACATTCCAGTGGCCAAAATAAATCTACCATAATCATTGCTTCTATAGTTTGCTTAATATATGATGATTATAATTTTGACTACTAAGATAATGTCTGGCTCGATTTCACATCAACATTTATGTACTGCTATGGCATTATGCTAAAAATGGTGCAAAATAAAATTAAAAATGAATAATGATAACAACTAAAGCAATTTAACACAATCACGTTGAAAAAAGAATTGGTAATTCCAATTTGGTCAATAACTAAAATATTACAAAAATCAAACTAGCCCATCCACGAGGGAAGTTTTTCTCGCTTTGTCGCCCTCATTTTCTCGCGTTCTCGCCCTGTTTCCTCGTGTTATCGCTTTCTCGCGTTCTCGTCCCTCGCTTTCTCGCGTTCTCGCCTCCTAATTTTCAAAGGCGAGAATTCGAGAACACGAGATGGCCGTATCCGACTTCCATAACCTTTGCAATAATCTTATTGAAGAAACTACCGGTAGTTAAAATATGCCTAACTACTTGAAGACGGTCAATTTCGCGTTCGAATTCTGCCATAAACATATTATAACTGGGAGGAAATCGATTTCCAACAGCTGTTACTGATTTTTGAAAATAAGTTTTGCCTATAACAAAGAAAAGTCATTATACGCTTTACAAATTTCTAATATCGTTTTTTTTCTGATCTGGATGGCGTTCAAATGATTTTCTATTCTATCTGGATTTAATCCGGTTTTCATCAATATATTCCGAAATCTTATATGACTCACTAGAGCAGTCTGAAATGATTGGCCGACATAGGTTTTTTGTTCGGAAAAAAAAAATATTCCGTTTGTAAATTTTTGTCAAATTTAGGGAGCGTATAAAAATGCCATTGACGCACAGAAACACTAGCCGAAAGGTGAGATAATTTTTTGTCTATTAATTTAGGATATCATTATTCGAATATCTAAAACTTGGTAATGTTCGCATTTATTTAGCTGAATTTCATCTTTTTTAATATAATCTTCACGGTTAAGTATAACTTCCTTTATCGCTTTTAATAGTGATATTTTTGTGGTTGTTTTCAAAACTCGCGTTGTCGCAAATTTCTAAAATATCAGTATGTATTAGTTCATCAGATGGTGGTTAATCAAGGAGCTTGGATAAAACAGTAGTGAAGTTAAGATCCAGAATACTGACTCCTTTGGCAATTTATCTACTTGATAAAAATTTCAAATTTATACCCACGGCAGTACCGTCATCCTAGACCAAGTTTCAGATTCGATATGTATATTTCAACGGTTTCAATTGGCATACCTTCACAGAAAAACCCTCAAAAGATGTAGGGTAGAAATTTATTGACAAACTTGACTGGAAAGCTTCTTTTTCAAAATCGGTAAATCCTAGTTTGAATGAGACATCCATTGAGCAAGAACATTCTTGGTTGTAGTTTCTGTCAAATGGATGAGGTCATTCTGTACTTTTATAGCTTGGTAAATTTTGGGTTGGTAGTAGCATCTAGCGATTGTTTTGATGCCAGAAGATTGTTAAATTTGGTTTTTTAAAGGCTTCAGGAAAAGTTCTTTTTTTAAAGACAATGGTGTTGGTATGAGAGTAACAAACAGGGAATGTTTTTGGAAATGTGGCTCTAGCAATGGTCAGTAATTCTATTATTTGGTTATATGCATGCTAACCGTCTTCTTGTATGTCATTCAAACAAACATGTATTACTACGTTATCAGCTTTAGTAAGTAATTACTATTTGATTACTCAAAATATTCAAAATATCTATTTGATAGATGCCATATTCTAGAATCAATATGGGTTTTTGGTATAGCTTACGGACTGAACAAATGATAAGGATTGGTTTGGTAGGTTTGGGAAGAATGAATTTCGACTGATTACTTTAACGTTTATGAACATAAGGTATTGTTAAAGTATTCGATGGTGATGTGTGGCTATTGGCGGGGAGGAAGTAGATGGTAATGACGATTGAGAAGATAAAGATTGATCAATAGGCCGACCAATGATTAATTATTTTCGAGAGGTTGATGTTTTCATTGAAATTAATCAGTGAAATGGTCGGGCTATCTGTCGACAACGATGAGTTGATTCTTTCAATTGGTAGGAATTTCAAAAGATGATGGAAAGCTGATTGGTCGGTTTCTTTTTTGCTTTCCAGGGGATTGTGGTACGAAATTATACCTGTTGGAGGTGGTTGGAAGAGACGGTTCGACCACTTCTACAATATCTACCATATCCCCAAGAGCAGTGAGCCAAAAGTGATTTGAACTGTTCGCCTACAGTGTTTTGTAAACAAAATTTGTAAAACCTTTCTAGCCCGATTCAAGGCTTCATAAGAATTAATTTGTACGTCCGTGAATTAATCAAGTCTCTTTTGCCATGTAATTATAATGATTTTTAGAGCCGAAATGATAATACATGATGTATAGCCTACAAAAATATAATATAATAAAAGATATATAATTCTTATATTCTCGACGCTGATTGAGATCCAACCTTACTTTGGATTTTTTAACTTGAATTGACCCTGGATAAGATCTAGTTTTTCGGATAGAACAATATTAACCGAGGCACCATGTACTACATACGGACTGGATACGTTGTGCTACCTTGATCTTTAATTACAAAGGGGTGCGAGAAAGTAGGATGCATAAAATTCCATTTTATTTTTTCAAATGCCTTGGCCCTTATCACAAGACTAATTTGTTTAGAAATCCGCCCTGTGATTTTAAACAGTTTTAAAGATTAATTGCTACTGTCAAGTGAAAAAACAAACAATCTTAAAATTCTTTTCAATGACATGTTCTTTTCTTGCTCTTTTCATTCCTTCACCATATTTGTCGTGTATTTAACTTGAGCTCGGTTAACTGTAGACATTACCACACGATCTAAGATTAGCACCTACTTGCAGCATTTTGCTACCGCCAGTAGAAAATATTTGATTTTGTTTGACAATAGGTGTTAATCTATTAAAACTGTCATCTTACAGGCGAGATTAGTAAAAATAAAATAAACAACCCACTACTTTTACTCTGTTGCCCACAAAAGGTGACAAAACTATAATTTACAGGTAGACCTTTTGCTTGATACAACCTTATACGGGGTTAACATTGAGAATGAAAAAAGGAACAAATGTCAGATGAAGTACACTTACATTTCATTTGAATATAGACTAGTTTAGAACTACTGTGGTCTTTTGATTCTATTCCATGAGTCGTGGATAAGCTGAGACAAAGTTTCAAAAATGGAATCTTTGCTCGTGGTAAAAACTAGATAATTTACCCATACAGTCTTTACATGTACCTATCTGTGTATTTAGAGTATGCATACTTGCACCATCAAATAACCTCAGTCTTAGATACCGTATTACACTTTATATACAATACTTAAAGATGGGTTCCCTCATTAATTAGAGCCAAAGTAAGCTTACTAATTGATTAATTGGGGTTTCTAATGAATAATCCATGTATTCTCAAGTTCAAAAGACCTATGTGGACGTAGAAATGCTTGTGGAATCCATTTGACTCTGATCTGCTTTGAAACGCTACATTTAGACTCCATGTTTGTTAACGTGACCAAATGACGTCATATGAATGAAGGTGTATAAGAATTGATTTTGTATTTTATTATAATTGAGTTAAAACTTATTTAAATTAATTCATAATGTTTTTACAAAATGATATTTAAACGTTTTATTGTCTTTTGCTAGAGATAATAAATGGAATACCAAAATGCCATTGTTGTTGTGGAAAATATTAAGGAATGTGGGCAAGTACGCATGTGTGCATACTTAACAACCACAGCGTCCGGTACCTAATTAACAGACTGGATGATCAAAAAAAAGATCACGACATTTGAGACTTGACGTACATACCTATGGCAGTACCCTACCGAGGGCAATCCCGTCATAATTAGTCATAATTACGAGTTAATTTATGACATGTGGAACCATCTGGTATTTTTCCCAGTCATTGGAACCTCTACTTTCTATTGATTTAAGTATTACCGGTCCAATTATGGTATATATATGAAAATAAGGGAACCCTTCTTTAAACGAAACTTCCTATACCTTTATTAAGATATTCAGTATCAATGTTAAGTGATAAATGTTTCAATGGTTTAAATATCTCTAAATCCCAAAGTAAACTTGTAGGTGTGATATAACTTAGACTAGTTTCGTCATCTTGCCGACCCCCGACCCTCCTCTGTACATAGTTGACATAAGATAGAGTCTGTAATAGTATCCATTCACTTGAAGACAGAATTAACATTGGTGTCATAACAAACTCTATTTAAATCTATTTAAATATTGGTGTGTAAATAGTTTTTGAAACAATGAGGCGCTTACACCAGATAACCTTAAGATTCTCCAAAAATGAAGAAATTCTCGAATTCAAACTATATATGCTGTATAAGTATGAAATTTAGGATCTTGTATGTTATAATGTACATCAATATAAAAAAGATGTCAAACTGTTCCCATCATGCTACTTGACTAAGAATCTCATGACTTCTATTCGTGTACTGATAATATTCTCATCACCAGCACCACAACATCATCAAGCATTTTTCTGTCTATACATTAACCCATTTGGATTTATTATTGTTCATATTGACACTAACTGACACACATGATGCAATCTGTCAAACGACATGATTGAAGAGTGAGGGTTTAGCATGGTTAATGGAGAAAAAAAAATACAGGGCCTACATTAGTTTTCTTGAATATTGCGAAATTTTAGACGAGTTGTGTAATCTTTTAAGCAGTCAGATATACCAATCGCGAATCATTTCCATGCAACCAATCATTGTATTGAGGATATTTGTGTTATGTCCATATACTAGTAAAAGGTTCCTGTATCTTCAACTATCAGAAAAAAAAAAAAAACAAACAAACAAACAAAAACATTTGTACCTAATTTGTACATTTGTATAATAATATTAAACTCCTTTTTACATAATACACAAGGACATGATCTAACATTCAGCTTAACCTATTTTTCCAACATGGAAATCAAATTACGGGATGAATTCTCCAAACGTTTGTTGAATGCTTACAAAACAGTCCGAGCAGCCTAAAAATAGAACTCTGATTCTCAGAATGTCTTTAGGTAGATAATTATACAATATACATCAGCACACGTCTGTGAAATTTGTCTTTTACAGAACACAAGTTTCATAGCAAATTTGGGACTATTTGGGGTTGAAATCTCTAAGAGAGAAGTACATGTACATATATTTTTAAGATCATTCCATAAGCATCATTTTCCCAATCTAGATGATGACACGAATTTGAAAAATATCTAATTGATAGACAATAGACACGTATAATGTTCAATTCAAAATTTGAAATGTCATGGAGTCATTTGATAGAAACAGCAATTTCATCTAAATCTCAGGATAAGTATGAAATTACAAAACACGATTATCCAGTTGGTATGTATTATCGATATTTCATTATTACTGGATGATAGTTTTATATACTGGATTAAAACTGACTGCCTATGAAGTCGTTTTGGTGCCTGAACGGATTATGCAGGTGATCGTCTGTAAAACGTTGAGAGGTTAATTGCTATCTGGTGACCACACAGCTTGACAGAGACAGGCTACTTTATCGTTATTTTGTCAAACACAGACACAATATACAAAGTTATGTTGTCTTTGGCGAAAAATCTCTCTTCTTGTACACGAAACACACGTTTAGCGTAGCGATCGACACCAAGGTGTCGGACGAACAGAAGTTTGAAATTGCTGATTGTTTTCTAATATTTGTGGAAACAAACTTCAGAGTGTCTTTGCTATCTTCGACAACTATGAACATGAAGAAAAAAGTGTCTTTCTTGGCTCTAAAAGTTAGCATAAGAATTTACAAAGTGTCTGAAGAACATGTTTAACATTGCCCATGGCGTCAACAGTATTAACAAATGAAAATTATTCGCACCTTTTTTAGTAAATGAATTTCTATAACAAAGACTAATTGGATGTGAGTGTGTTGGGTATAAGGGTTGTATCAATATCAAGGTAGACTGGTTGGAGACGGACACTATAACAAGGTATAAAACTCTATCACTTACACACAGGTAAGATATCGGTTATATAATCTACGCTCCAGTTAAAACGAAGCACTGTTACATGTTACAAATATTAGATAGCATCACCAATGACTTTGATTTTAATTATCTTTTATTACTTTTGTTTGCGACAATAATTAAATATCTTCCAATAACCTCACGGTGCGGTTACATGTTTCCTTAATAGGATTATAAGAATATTTAAACATCTATTTTTATAGGAATATATATATATATATCTACTTTTATAGGAATATATAAACATCTACTTTTTACTTTAATACACTCTGTGCTTTTATACATTGAATTTAAATTAAACTATTATTTAACAAAGTTTTAAACTGTTTCAATACCAAACTATAAAATACGTTTCATGAAACATTTTCATTTTAATTGTAAAATGTTACTATCAGACTTCTTCTTTCATTTAATCGAGCTATTCAACTTCTCCTTCACTGATATACTTTAAATGTTAAATGTATAGGTATTCTTCAGATTCAAAACCTGTGTGTGTGTGAACCCCTCTATAAATATTAACGGGATTATAATGACTGTAGTAATTAATGATAGTAATAGACTTTGTCTGAGACTTCCTGGAATGTCTTCAACTCTAATGTTTTCCCGTTACACCAATTTGGCACCTTAACTTGGACAAAGTGGTGCCATTAAGGTACAAATTGTAACTAAAGAACGCCAAATATTTGAGAGGGTTATTTTATTGGAGCACCTCACAGTTGTTAATCTAAAAATTAATGAGACAGACCATGGACGATTGTTTTGGTAAGGAGTGGATTATTAGTAAAAAAACGAAAATAAATTGGATTGACTAGTCTTTTTGACGCCGTTCTCTGTTAGTTCTCTCTGTGAGTGGTTGAATTAATACTTACCTAACAGATTCGGTGCCGTTTAAAACTAACTTATCATTTCTTATTGAAACTTTTCCAATTGTTTGATTGTTTCTTGAGTTTTATTGTTCCCATGTTTCTCAATCATTTTTCGTTTTACCAAGTTCACATGATATATACCAGGGCGCTGTCAGATAAGATGGTTTATGTTACCATATGGGAATTAGGTGAGGGGTAAAAGTGTGTGCCCACGTTGAATTTTTGGTCGAAGACATATGCAATAATTAGTCCATTTTTTGTTAATCATTAAAAACAATTGTCGACATTTTATTTTCTAAAAAATTATCAAAAGAATCATAGTCTGTAGAGTTATAAAATGGTAATTTCGAATATTTTGATGTATCGAACGAGATTAATCAAAATCAAACAGTTGTTGGCTAATCGAAGCTGGAAGTTATTCTCGTACGATATGAAACAAGAGAGATAACCCTGAAATGATGATGGAACATTGTCTGTTGTACCTCAAAAACAAAAGTCATTATGGTGGATGTTAATTTTACACAATCTTCATTCAGGTATATACATGTAGTTATATTATGGACATGTTCGATTGATGTGACAGATAACGTGGCAATTTGAATGTTAATTTCTAAACGTTGTCTGGATTAAAAAAACTGTAGAGCCATGATGTCGACATTGTTGGTGGGTGAAACTGGTTGATGGGAAATGCTCCAAGTAATTGTTGTATATTATGATGGGTAAATGTGAAAGAAAAGGATGAGAAGGCGCCTTATTGGTGTTAGCAGGATGATCAATTAGACTATCTGTGATATATAATCATATGTAAACGTGTTGAACCTATTGTCAAACAATATTTAGTATCTAACATGTTACAGTTTCCAGACTTCTTATATATTATCATGATGTAGACTGAAGATTTGTATAAGTATATTTTCAGGACTACTTAATTAAAAGGGTAAGATTTTTTTAGCACTTTTTAACAAAAGAATGAAAAATGAAGTGTGAATGAAAAATCGAGCTGTTGTGTGGACAAGGAGTAAAGCCAGCATCGTGGATTTTTGTGAAAATTAGTTTTACTGACGCCAAAACTTAAACGATGTTCTGAGCCATTTGAAACGTTGTTCAGGGTTTTTTTTTTTTTTTTTTTTTTTTAATTAATCGGAGTTGTCTTTGGTCTGAGTTGTCCTGATTAAAGCCATCTGTAGGTTGGTTGAAGGGCGACATGTACTGAACACGTGTGTCAGGCTTGCCAGGCTTGCTTGGTTAAATCAGTTCTCTTTTTGCAATTGTTGAGGCAAGTAAAGAACTGCTCAGGGTATGATAACGTTCTTAGTGTACTTAGCTGAAGTTAAATAAAGTTCAAGAAAAAAAATCATATAGGCCTATCAAAGCACTGAACAAACGCCTACAATAACATGTTACCGACATCCAAATATACCAAGTAGACAAGAATTCCTTTTGATGAAAATATCAGTAATAATTATTATAAAATATGAAATTGGAATAACCCTCTGCAGGTTAATTCGAAAGAAATAGGCTGAACGGAAATAAATTTACTGATGTCATGCACAGCATCAATAATGGTCTTAAAATAGCAGCAACCTTTGGTGCTATTGGCATAGTTTATCTATAATCTTTGCAAATTTAATCCTGCTTCATGATATTTTTGATATCAAAGTAAAAAATGAAATTATCAAAATTGATACTTCGTGTAATAATTTTTCCAGTTAAATGTCAGATATGATCAGTGATAGTTTTTCCTGCCAATGCTTATTTTGATATCTTTACAATAGGACGATTTAATGATTGATTAGATTTTATAGAGTATGTGATATAAATTGAACAACTTCTCATACTTCCCCCGCTAAACATGCTTATCTCTTACATCAAATTGTCTTAAAGGACTAGTTTCTTGCAACTTGACTGCGTATTTCTTTTATCTTGAACCTTGAGTTGGGTAAAAAAAAATAGCCCAGTTTTTTTACCAACTCATGGCCTACAGAGGGTGCATCTAGAAAATGTCTAAATTGGAGGCCGAAAGAGAGATGTCTCTCCGAGGCGAGGCCCTCAGATGCCAACGGATTTCATATGGCCTGAAATGAATTTTGAGCATTTAGAGGAATGATTTTCACCAGTGGTCATCCCCTAAATATGCTACTGTTACTGCGATATCCTTTCTTGACTTTAGAGCGATACCAATCGACAACTCCTAATCGATAATGTCGCGAAGTTCACGTTGTATTTCAAGACGTTACTCCTTCTATTTCCACACGTATAGTAACGATTATTATCAAAATACGTTGATGTGAATTTTATTTATAAGGTAAAGCTAAGGGTTTAAGATAATATATCTCACCAGACAGATGATCGTCTCCATTGATAAACTCTATTTATATAAAAAAAAAACTCATTTGTGATCATCAATTCGTTACTTAGACTATTAAATGCAATGATATTTCAGCTAGTGCCAAATAAACATCAGAATTTGCCTGGATACACGCGACGATATGTGCTTTACAGGATGTTATTATTTCAATCTTGAAACGCTTACACCCAAAACTCCTACTTGACATTCTTGACTCAAAAAGACAAAATATGTTTCTTCATCTGCTTTATATGATATTTATATGAAGAAAAACACACTTAGATAGGCTTAAATATATCAGAAGCACACCTGATAATGTGTTGTAGGTTTCAAGAGATCTCAACAAATAAAAGTCTATGTAATTGCGTCAATTTCCAGAATCTTCTAAAGAGACGTGTAGGACTAAGAAAAAAATTCTTTTTTTCAGATTTTAATAGCTGATATTACTCTCATCTTCAAAATATTTTCGCTTTCAATATTCGTGAATCAATTCTAAAACTGTTAAGTCGTTTACCGATTATTCCAGAAAAAACATTTTTCTGATGTATGATAATATGAATGGATAATGAATCCATTTCTGCAGACATCCGAGGTATTTATCGTACAATAGTGTAAGGTGTGGGTTTTGTTATGTTTGATTGATGACTTCTATTCAAAAATCGCCACCGATTTAAAGAAGCTAACCGACTTACATTTTCAAATAAATTCTTTGCATTAAAAATCTAGACTCATTTAAAACCGGAAGTAGGATATTTGGTATTGTATTTCAGTGATTTCTCTATATTCTTAATCGGGCATAGTCGGAAGTATCCTATTGTTAAAAAAATGAATTCAATAAAAAGTACAGTTTGGTTGATTTCTTCGCACTTCTTGCAATTTTATATTCACGAATATTTAATGTGAAAACACTGATTTACAGTTTTCATTGAAAAGGATTTTGATCACCAAAAAACTTTGATTGGTGATTGCTATGGTGTCACAATTTGAAATCTTTAGATGGAAATACTGATAATAAGAATATAATAATCAGTGAAAGTTATTTCCTATCGGGAAAAGAATGATAGTGAATGTGGAGTAGCTCCTTTAAAATGAAATTAGTAATACATGTAATGGTAAAGTACCGAGCCTTTCTATTGATAAAGATTACTGTATTTAACTATTATGATAATTCTATATGTAATGACTAATAATATAAAATACATGCAAATGATTTAAGCTCTTAAAAAAGAACATTGGTCATAAGCAAAGCGAGAACATTAAATTCCAAAATAAGTAAGTACAATTTAGTTGAATGTAATTTTTTATGGACTTGAAGCTGTCAAAACCTGATGCTATACCTTGGCATATTTTCTTAAGTAACCGTGATTGTAAACTAACATCTTTGTTAGTGAATCTTTACACTAATTCGATTATTGAAATGAAATGAAATGAAATGAATGGAGTTTTACTTCCTACCTTTCTGCACCTTGTGGGCTAATGAAGACGGCGATAATTGAAATTATGGACCAGGAAAAAAAAGGACTTTTGAATATCATCTGTCAGCTTGTCAACCCTTATATATTTACCCTAAATATTTCTATACTACACCAAACTACTTATCTCAGTGGTCTTCTGTGATCATGCTGCTAAATAATTATTATCGTTGAAATTTACCGGAAGTTCAATCGTTTTTTAGGTATTTAAAAAAAAGTGCTAACAAAGCAAACCACCTTAGTAAAAGCAATCTAAATATTTCCTCAAAGTCCATAGGTTATATAGGTTGATAGTTCGGGAAATAAAGGGAATCATTGTTACCTCTAAAAGAGACTACTTTGTTGAAATACAGGGCTCCTTCGTAACTACAAGGACCACTTTAAACTGAACAAACATAGACAAACTACATCAATCTAAACTAGGTATATAATTGTCAAGGTTACAGTTTAACACCAATTAAAATCTTGTCGAATAATGATACTATTATTGTTATTTAAAGCTAATAATGGACAAGGAAGATTATAACAACTTTAATGACATTTTTACACAATTTTAAACCCATCTTAACCACTTTCTCGATACTTGAGATATTTACCTGTAAAAGGCATAAAGTAGATGTTTGACAGATAATTCTTTATGTTCAGATTCTCGTCGTCTTAATTATGATATTTTAGTATGTAACAAGTAAATAATATTTAAATAGAAGTAATGTTATACGCCACACAGACCAGTCACTCAGTCTCGGCTCAAGACGAAAAAAATGGATAGAAAAAGACTGTCGACAAGCGTCCAGAGACTACTATTAATATGTATACAAGCGGTATTCATTCACAAAACTGTGATGTGTGGTTAACAATGGTTAGCCAACCCCGATTTGGTCGCGTCTAATTGCCATCAAAGGTCTAGACTGAGTGCCGCTCAATTTATTCATTTCAACCAAGACTACAATAGGACTTTAAAGTATATCTACCTATATAACTGTTCTTAGTATACATATTGAAATATAGAAGAGTTGAATGTGTCGTTTATATGTTATTAACACCCGTCACTATCTTGTCAAAATCAAACCAACATAATAACTTGTCTACACAATCTGATGTTCAGATGATTTTATCTTGGAGACTTTGTGGTTTCTGGATTGTCAACTTTGCGGTTAAATATTGAATGTAAGGAGAGTTTGAATCAACGGGTCTAAGGTCTGAAGTGTTTGTTACGGGATAGCGTTATGACGATAAGTGTTTGATCTGTTCATAGGATACTTAAACGCATCGAGATTAATCAATTACGTTAAACAGTTTTTGTAACTGAGCCGAATTAAAAGTGAAACCAATTGTAGTTAACCATTAAGCAGTGCCTCGTATATATAGTGTTACAATGTGTGGTCGAATGTGTCACAGTTCGCTCCGGAGAACTTTTGCTTAACAGATTTGCATTGAAGAGTTTATTGGTGTACATCCCCGCATGTCCCTGTAAACATAATGACATCTCTTCAAGCAGTAAAATCTAAAGCCAAAATTGAGCATGGTTATTGGTGGTCACGAAATCAATGTTTTATGAGTACATTTTAGTCTTTATATCATAGGCTACGCCTTTTTACAAGAAAAGATTTGTTTGTTTGTGGATTGTGTGTGCGTGGGAGGCTTGGAAATTAAGAATCAATAGAATCCGCTTTTTTATAATGAAATTGACGTTAGTATTTATTGGCGGTTGGTTCCGCAGATTGCTATTAAAGCTTAGCAAGTGAGACTGCTATCTAGGAACTATATTGATATACAATCAAATTAAAATGTAAAAAGCTGAACGTTCACGGTAAGGTTTCTTTTATCCGTGTTCTAACATTTTCTAATGCCATCCATTCTGATGATTTATATCTGTGAAATTAAAGGTCTCTTAGACCATTCTTTATTATACTCAAGGACTTTCTACACTTCTTGAAGCCATAGGCTGCCGAATTCCTAACAACTAAAAAACTAATCTATCCTTCAATCGGTCGTTCATCTACGCAATTGATAATTTGTAACGTTGTAATAATTACATTCGTCGTAAGGTATTTTCCTCAACAGATCTGGAATCTGTCAATAGTTGTTTTAGTGATTCTTAACCTTGTGCAGTTTGTGTTAAATACTTCCTTTTTTAAATATCTTTATATTTTCAGATAAAACAGGATGCGGAAGATACAAAATTTAATAGTTTTATGTTTTACCTTACATCTTGGTGTTCACACTTCTTCGGAACTTTACTTCCACTTATTGGAAGGCGAGAAAGACTTGACAGAGAAAGATATACTACGTCAGGAAAAACATAGACCATTTCCTTCCGACACCTTGCCTATCATGAACTTGATAGAAAATCCCAATGCGTCATACAATCCTAAACCCTCCGATATTAACCGTCGGTTTCTAAAGCATTTGATAGGTACAGACTATGATAAGGATTTCATGTCATATAAAATACCGAAAGGGATGAATTTCACGACAATGTTTACCCTAGAAAAGGGTCGTCCAGCAGGAAAAAAACCGAAATTTCTTAAACTACTAAAAACATTGAAACATATCAATGGACAGAAGTTTAAATTAAAACTAGGCAAGAAACATCGGAGAAAATTTCAGAAATACTTGTGGAACTATACCTTTTGCCCCGTGCTATACATCTGGAAAGATCTAGGTGTTCGATTCTGGCCTCGTTGGATTAAGGAGGGGACTTGTAAGTCGGAAGATCAGCGGTCATGTTCGATTCCACCCGGTATGGAATGTAAACCAAGTGGTTCCACAACAAAGACAATACTGAGATGGTACTGCCGGAAAAGAACTATCGAGAAGGTACCATATGATTGTGAATGGTTAATGGTAAAATATCCTATTATTACTAAATGTTCATGTTCTTGTTAGATTAGAACTTTGTTGGCTGTAGCAACATCCGTTAAACTTTGAATTGTACAATGTTTTGTTATAGCTTTATACGTGAAACACTTGTTAATTTAATGCACAGTTATTGTTCTTGTCTTTATGTTAACTTTGTGCCGCAAAAACGTGCCGTTTGTGAACGTGATTGTGATAGCTTAGATAATCAACTACATGATCGATTGAAATATGGCTCTGAGAATTGTTATTTTTTAATATCTTATTTCTTGAGGTATACAAGAAATGTTTAGACTATTTGATGAATAACACATGAATAGACTAGTTGTAAATACGTGATTTACGAAAGTTTGTGCGACGAGACGCAGGCATAGCCTCTTATAGCCGTCCAAATATTTGTTATCTGTTAGCCGACGACTATATTTTCTTTCCTTTATTTTTCAAATGGTGTTTGAATTTTAATTCTGAAGAGATACTGTTCTTCAACCCGACGTTCGTTACCTAAGGGTAGCAGTGTCACTAACTTACAGTTGCGCCTTTGCGATTAATAAGCTTTCGAAACTAATGTCAACAAATCTAAAAAAAAAAAAATCAGCCTATATTATATTGTATTTATTATGCCAATTATGTGTACATTGTGTCTAGAAGTTTTAATTGTATATTTAAGGACGTACTGTATATATTATAATTTCATGGTAAAGCAAGGCTGTTGGCGAGGGTTCTGCTAGTGATTCCGGTGTTTGTTGATGACGACTGTTATCTGTATAGTCGGCATCCTATTCGATTAACTTTAGTATAATCATAGGAATCAAAAGAACCATTTTACCTTTGGGCTGTTTACACGAAACGTCCATCAATTGTACCAGTTTAGTGCATTTAACTGGCAAAACCGTGTATATATATGTGAATATATTTTCAAAACATAAGTATTGTCATTCACTTCACTATTTAATTACATATATAGCCTAATAAGCCATACACAAGACGTTGCGAGTAACAAATATATGGTCAAAATCATTCAATGATATCCGTCAGGTTAGTCGTCGGATTATTTGAAAACTCGATTTCTAGATTTGAAGGGTGTTAATAACAACAAAAGCCTCTTGAAATAAAAAAAAAAAACCTCTCAGGTGGTGTATTTAACTAGGCACAAACAACAGCATCAGTGGTGTTTCTAGGAAACATCTGAGAAGTATGAGTAAGGGGCCATACTATTTTACAGCTGCAAGGGTTTTCGGGGGGGGGGGAGGGGTTTGCAGCCCTTTAACATGACCCCTCGTGGAAACCTGCTTCCTATTGAGTCTCGACTTTCTAGCAAATTAAGTTTTTAATTTCATTTACATTATAAGCATATGTTTTCCAAACACATTAGTTTTACTGAAAGGTTGTCAACTATATATATAACTATGATTGATGTGTATCAAGGGCCTTAGAGGTTGAATAACAATGAACTAATCTTATGCTATTTAGTGTAAAATAATCAGAGATTATTAGTAATTTTATTAGTAGAGTTTCGCCGTTTCGGTCTAGGGCAATTTATTTATTAATATATATATTTATATTATTTTGACATTTATGTTATTTTGATATTTATGTCTTCACTTAGCTATGAAAGTGCAATCGTTTTCCAATAAAACATAAATTTTCACTAATATGTCCTCTTTGTTTGCTTAAATTTATGAAAACTAGATACTATAATCGGAGTAATGTGTCACTGGAATTATCTGAAAGTTTCAACTAAAAGAATTTCATTTTATTTTTCTCCATTGAATACCATATCATCGTTGTAAACCCAAATACTCAGATGCATATATTTCTACAGCCTTCCTATCAGGTTTTCCACCTTTGTTTATTGGTATTTTGTCTAATATTATGAAATATTTAGGACAAGCATTTTTCTGGATGGCATTTCGGGTTATGAACTTTGCTTTGCAGATCTCTTCAAGCATATCTCTATTAAGCTTCGAACAAGAAACCAGCACAACACAAGCGCATATCTCGTTTAACATGATCTGATCCGGAACTTTGACTACAATGACGTCATCGACATCAGGACATGATCTGATAACTGCTTCAATCCAAGATGGATGAAAATAATTTTCTCCTCTCATTATAACATCACTTGTGCGTCCAAAAGAAATAAGTTCGCCATTTTCTTTCAAATACCCCAAGTCCCCCATATTGTAAAAACCATTATTGTCAAACGCAGAGTTAGTTAAGTCCAATTCGTTGAAATACCGCTTGAACATTGACCGTGTCTTAACAAAAATTACCCCAGTGGTACCAGCGGCTAACAGCAAGCCATTTAAATCCTTGATAATAACATCAACACCAACAACAGAATACCCTACATTAAAATTCTCATACTCCGTTTCGTTGTCGATTCGTTTAACCGAAACTAATCCGGCTTCTGTTGATGCGTAGGTATTAAATATCGTTTTAAAGTATGGTCTCATTTTATCAATAACGGATTTTGAAGCTGGAAATCCTGCAATAGAGCACCCTTTTACAGGCCAACTGTCACCATTTTGCTGAAGACGCAAGACATCAACGAGTCTGAGGTAATGAGCACCGGACATAGCAGTAAAGTCACATCCTTCTCGTACGATGACATCATACACAAATTGATACAAGGACTCACCTGACGGAGGATTGCGCATGTCGATGAAAACTCTCTTTTGCCCTGTCGCCAGATAGTAATTAAAAGGATGAAAGCTAAAAATACCAGATTTACTATTATAATGCATAGTTTCAGTAATAGTGTTGATTGGTAGTATTGATGATTGAGATCTAACAATCATCTTCGACATACCAGTCGTACCAGAAGTTAATAATATCATAGCATCCGAATCACCATCATGACTGATAATGCTATCCGTGCCAGTAAAGTCATTATCTGACCTTGGGGTTATCCACTGAAAGCCAATGTCGCGGTTTTCTAACGTAAAAACAACGTAGCTGAGATCTGGTAACGTTTCAGATGACACATTATTTTCTCGCTGAATCTTGAAATGTTTAGAAACTAAATGTCGGCAAATATCATTTTCATCAGATGATATTATCAAGGCAGAACATTTAGTCTTTTTCAGATTTTGGATTAAGTCAGACCCATCAGATAGCTGAGGCATACCAATCTGAACAACACAACCTGAAAATATGATTCCGAAGAAAGCTATCATACTATTTGGTGAATCTGGCAATAGACTACAAATAATGCTTCCGGGTTGGACGCCAATACCTCGTAGTTGTTTAGCGAACGTCACAGATTGATCATATATTTGATGACATGTCAAAATAGATCTCAATCCGTCCTTATCTATGTAAACGAATGCATCTGAATTTGGCTGCTTGTTAGCCCAGTATTCCAATCTTGCCGAGAGGGTTGTGTGATTTTCAATGGTCGACATTTCTATTCTGTAATGAAATTAATAAATTAATATAATGAATTTGTATTCTCTTTTAAACGTTGTTAAAATGTTCTCAACCCTTAGCATTAAATCGTTATCCGGAGGTAAGTTATATTTGTGCACGGTTATTCCATTGACACATCATCCTATGGGCTTCGATACCTCACATATTACAGTTTGTTATGTAGGCTTAAAATACAACTCTTGTAAGATTCACTTACACTGTATCTTTACCTGAACAATACGACAGTGATGGTATTTTCTGGACTTCGGTTTACAAAGTCATATAGCACCTTTGCTATTATAGGAGAATTGTTATAATAGAATAATATTATCTACTATCTATTAAATGCATTTGTGTATACGCAAACACTATGCACTACATTCAGGTTAACATTATCATATCTAGGTCTAATATGAGCTTAACTTAATGCAATATAAAATGTTACCTTTTTATTCGAGAGCTAGTATGAAACCACACAGCAATTGTGTGGAATGTAATATTAAATTTCTACACCTTCACTACCTCTACGTTAAACCAACAAGCAAACAAGCGAACAATAGAGTGTGTTGTTATGTTATCTCAAATTCACAACGTCATCTTGGAATAAATACTAAGGTGAAAACAACTTCACCCGGAAGAATATAGTCATGTAATATATACAGTGCAAATAAATCCATTGTGGTATAAATAGATAGCTACCTCCCTTTGATCATAAGGTTTAGAAAAACAAGCATATAACCAAGATTGAAGTTTTTCAAAACCAAGGTTCTGTTTGTATTTGCAAAGTAGGCCCTTGCCTTTATAATGCGCATATAATCGATATTTTTATCGATAGAAGAGAAAGCATCGATATAGGACGATAAAATTCAATACACAACACCAAAATTTCTGAAATAATCTACGGACAAAGTGTATTTAAAAAGTCTTGCCGCATTTCATTAATTCGTAACATGCCCTCACACATAGCTATTACCATTTATGATGGTAGCGAATAATGAAATTGAAAGTCGTCAAGAGTTCGAAACTTATGACTTATTCTTATTCGCAACTTGTCATCGTTATGTTGTAGGAACACTTAAAATTTCATATATTTCTGATATATTTCTGACCTACAGCATTGTACAATATATTTGCAATGAAGCACAATTAGTTTAGGTCGAAGAGAGAACATAACAGTTGCATTCACTGGTTCATTTAGAAGCAATGGCTTTAAATGAAATACGACTTTTATGTAATTTTTATATTTATGTTTCCTGTGTAACTCAACTATGGACAGGGCTAGACAATAACATCAAAATAGATTTTCTGTTTCAATTTGAAGTCAGGTTCATAAACTCAAAAGTGTTTTGGCATATATTGAAAACCGGATAATGTACATCATTATCATTGTGTGTGTATTATTACGGGTGTCATTAAGCATGCTGTCTAACCTGAAGGTTTAGGATTCGCCCTCAGATTTCTCAACACAGTTTCTTCCGGCACAGATGCTGGGTGGAGAAGCCGCGGCTAATGAATCTTTACTGGCCAGGTTTCACTTGTCCAAGGTGCAACAAACTCCGTTGTTAAACTACAAATTAGTGCAAGCCGTGTGTTTATCTTACTTGTGGCTAAGCTGTAGGTTAGGGGGCGTCAACATGAAGGTCATTTCTTCCAAGGAGGTAATTTGGACAACCTTGGAAAAGTAACGATTTGTATATAGGAGAAGGATTGGGGGAGATACAATTGTGAAAGGGTTAATAGGAAGAAAAAGCCTTGCTGTAGGTCCTAGAAAATGTGAGTCGAATGCATCTTGACCCGTAAATAGAATGTGATATATCATGGTTTACTAACTCTAGGCTATGTTTATTTATCAGATTTCACTTAGTTTATTCCGCAATAAAATGTTCACGCTAAATTAATAATAAATAATGAAAAACGGGATTAAATTATGAAACCGCGTGGATAAGATTAAAAACACGCACACATTTAAAATTGATGATTTTGTAAAAAAAAAAACCATGCAGAAAATATCTTAGTACACTCAGATAAACGTTGAAAAACATCCATTCAATGGACTCATTTATCAGAGCATTTGCATCTTTTGACACATTTTCTGAGTCAAAAGAAGACCTACACGCCTAAGTCATTTAATTGAGCTAATATTGAATACATTCAATCATCGTTACATGTGTAATTAATGAGTCAACAGATTCACGTTCAAGTCTTTTCAATGAGCATTTTGATGTACACTGATTGATTCCGATACCTTTTTTGAAAGTAGGCCGAAACATCTGAACCTGGAATAGGGGCAGGTGATTCAGACTAAGTTTATCTTCTATGTAAATGTCTGTATTTAATATGTTAGTTCTTTTAGTATTCCTTTTTATTCTCATTGCATATGCTCATGTAGGTCTAACATATTCTGAAACCTCTGAACCTGGAATAGGAGCAGATGATTCGGACTAATTTTATCATGTATATAAATGTCTGTATTTAATGTGGTTTTTTTTTCATAGTGTTTTCTTTTATTCTCATTGCATACAATCATGTAGGTCTAATATATTCTGACATATTCTCATTCTTCTAGCAAAGTAAAGTTTGATGGTAATGTTGTTTTTAGACTGAAAGAGAACATCGAAAGAGAAACCGTGGTGTATGTATTGTAAAGAGTATGATATTAAAAAGATACATTCCATGTAAATATCATGTCTTCAGGGACAACAGTTGGTTTATCTTATTTCTTTTATCATCTGTCTAATTTCTAATGTACTAAATGTAACATGTTATAGAATTCTTAATATGCATGTATTCAGAACTTTAATTTCTTCAATAACAGCCCCATTCTCATTTCCATGGAAATCTCAAAGTCAAAAAAGTGAATGTTACCATTATTAGGAAGGCTGTACTTGATTAACATGGACCTTAGTATATACATAATCAAGAAAAACAGTGTAACTCTTTCACATCCGTTGGGACCTTCCCAACATTCTCAAATCTTACATGACGCACTTCATTTGCACAAAAAACCATTGGACAATTAGATTCAATATAATCAACAATAAGTTATTTACCGTTACATTTATCATTGAAGTTTTTGTTGGATTGTCAGTAGACGCCATCAATCATGCTGGTATTTACTCAGCAACACGATCTCCTCTATTTCTTTAAACAATCCCCAATTCTACTTATTTTATAGGCTTTATTAATTACACGTAGCATTGAATTACTATAAAACATGGAACTTTACAACAAAAAATCTTTAAAGAAAATATTTTGGTTTGTATAGGGTTGCTGAATAATGAACGGAGTAACCCTTACTTCTGGTGGTACGTGCTGTATCTACATTCTTTGCAAACGAATTCAACCTATTTCAAATTATAATGAATGCGTTTTTAAGCGACCTACCAAATAATTACTCTATAAGCTTACACTTTGACGATCGCAATTTAAATACAAAGTAATTCACTTGTTTTGATTGTATGAAGCACAGACAATGGATCTGATACATTTGAATTATGAGAGTTTGGATGTTCCGTGTCTAGAAAGCACATGAACAACTGTAAAATGTAATTAGAGCAATTCAGTTACATCAAAATATTAAGTAGTAGCAAGTTGTTTTAACAATTGTAACAGTAAATGAACCTGGGTAGTTTACAACATAAAAATCTTGATATTAAAGATAAGGAACATGGGTTAAATGAAGACAACTAATATTCGTTTATATATTTTCATGAATAATACAATATAATAAATTACTATCTACAGCTGTAAAAATATAATATATTATATACGTATACATATTTATATTTAGAGGTAAATGCAATGTAAAGGTATATAAACCAGCAAACCAATCACATCGAGTGAGCACTATTTGCATCGTAAACATTTGCCACAAAAGTCAAGGTGGTTAATTCTTTCTAGATCTTTTAGAAAATCTAAAATTTTAACAACAAACATAAGCAATACCTTATCGTTACATACAGAGAATCTCTAAGAATTGTTCAAGACAAACTCAAGTCCTATGTTTAAATAATAATTTACACTTACGTCAACTAGCTAATAAATATTTACATAGATAATTTCAGGAAATATTGAAATATTTCAACACGTTCAAATCATTAAACATTATAATATATACAATTTATATAGATCAGTTATCTGACTCTATAATAATGCAGCCAAATTCCACAAGCGTGGTGTCTTTGACTTCTATTTCAAAGTTTATGATAATTATTTTTTTAGAACTTACTAAGAACGGACAAATGTCTTAATGGAACAAGTGTTTTAATTTTTGGATGCGCTAATCATTTTTATATTCAAAAGGGGCAATATTATCGCACACGATGCTAAATTATAAATAAAACAGAATAATCGGTCAAATTAGTGAATCCTCATTATAATTTCTATTCATTACCAAAATCTCAGATTATGAGATATAATTGAAAACATTGTTCATATAATTATGTTGGTTCATCAGGTATAAATACCACTCTCTTCACTGTTTCCAACAAAAGAAAGCTGTAACTGATAGGAAATACTATTATTCTATCACATACACTCTTTAATAATCAATGATTATCATCTTTTTCTCAATGCAGTCTGAACAAATAGCTATTGAACAAACTAACAAGAGCAGAAACATTCATCAGTAACAGGATAGGGAATTTTCATCCATTTACACTTCATTCCGTATTTCCTTTTCTGCTTTTTCACTTTGGGCTCTGTGGTGTTCTGTTGTTGGTCATCTTTTGTCTTTCCATTCGGTTTAAAGGGGCCATTTCTTCTGAATCTCGGTACACATTGCCACCGCAAAAGACGAATTCTTTTACCTTCCGCGGGTACACAGTGCATTCCAGGAGGCCAAGAGCACGAATCTTCGTCGACACAGAAGCCACGTTTGACCCAGCGTGGCCAGAAATTTATACCAAGATCTTCCCACAGGAAATGAACAGGACAGGATCCTCGCTGTATTAACCAATCCTGAAACACACTCAACATAGCACTGGTGATATTAGGTTGTTTACTATTTGGTACTCCGGGAATTGTAAAATTAACATGTCTTGCTTCAGCAACGAGTTTATGGTCGATTTTGTCTGAAACAATTTCATGAATATGAACAGGCTGAGTTATGGACATCCAGTTCTCATTGTACGCTTTACCCAGACGCTTCAGCAACTTTTGTGTTTTAAGGTTTCGCTTCTTGGGGTAAAATCTGTTATGTCGTGGTGAAGTGGGAAGTTGAAACAGTCTTTCAGTTAACGAGGATTGTGGATGGTTGACTTCACGTTGTAGCGTCTGTAATGAGGGGTGAGATTTACCGAATGCATTCTGTAAGAGTTGAACACCCAACAGTAATGAAACCAGTGTATTGTTGGCTTGAGACTTCATCTTCATTCAGTCTGAAATGAGAAACAAGATATTTCATCTCTAAAGATTCCGTGTGAAATATTATTCCTCCTAGTGAAACAAATCTTTATCGATGACATTATATAGCTTGTTTTCTCTCGGTTAGGAGTCAGTAATATCAGACTTTCAACTTTGCTATCATCAGATATTGGTATAAGCCGGGATTGTAATTATTTTTTGGTTAAAAATTTTTCAATGTCTTTTTTGACTAGTTTTTCGAACACCATTCAAGATAAAAACATTTTCAGGAGTAGTCAGTCACATTTTCATGAAGACGGGCGCCATCATGAAACTTAAGGGAAATACAGTATTAGCTTTCTTGTTAAATTTGGAAAAAAGCAATCAAAATGACCACACAGTATGTAACAGATCAAACGAAGTTCCTCTGCAGATCAAACAAAGTTCCTCTGATACCCATTATCCCCCAAAGGATTAGCCTATGACCCATCGTCAAAAAGGTGGTGTGGTGGACGCTGGATCCTAGCACCCGGACTAAATGTGGGTGCTTTACAAATTATTTGAGGAAATAAACGATACTAATAGTTCTCACGTAAAGCTTCTCATACCAAAGATGTTCTGATCATATTGTGATAAATATATATAGTTAATTATACCGGCACGTGGCGATATGTTGTTATAAAACAAATATTGGCATCAATATTGCATCCTTTCTAACCATTTGCTGCCAATAAAATGGCAAATGGCCGAGAATGTCTTAATAAAGATTATGTCCTTAATTAACACCGAAAATGAGACTATATCGGTTGTTCCGGAAGAAGTAATAGTAATTAAACAAAATGCTCCATAACTGTTACTTGCAGACAATAATCAAACCCTTTCACGAGAAAACACACGATGCTTGTGTAATTCATATTATATAATATCACTTATAACTCTTCCGTAATAAATACCATAAACATTCTAAAGATACGCTTACTTTAAGTTCTTATACTTGTCATATAACTTCCAAAAACATTTACTTAAAAACTATATTTAATATCTACACTCGGTTATTTTATTCTTAGTATGAATATCCCGGATCCTTCAACCTAAACATAAGCTCTCAGGTCGGAAGTTTGGGATTAACCCTAGCATGTCTTTATTTATCAGTATGAACTATGAAACCACATAAAATCATACATTGCAATCTCTATGCATATCTGATTTACCGTATCAAAAAATTAAAGAGAAAACAAAATCATTACAGAAGTGACTGATTACAGGGTACTATTTGAGCAAAACAACGCAGAACATTTCATGTCAAATACACCATCCATTCTCTAACATCTAAAAATGTCCAGTTAGGTGCAGAGCAATAATCCATTATATTATTATTATTTTATTAGATTTAATTGATTTCATTGTCAGAATATTAAGTATTGTTACGATGTGTAGTTGCCGTAATTGACCGCTTGGACATTATTCTCATTTTATGATGCCACACTTAGGGTGTTCAAACTCATTTAGAAACATTTGCGAAACAATAAATCGCGTTTCCCAGACTTACCCTTTAAAGAACTGATGTAAGGATATGCTATATTGATATTCACGATGGTCACGCTGAATAACTTTCAATATGATAACAATCTTAATGTTAAATTATATTTAAAATTTATATTTTATTACCCAATTGTGATTGTTTGACTCAAGAATGTAAAAATCAGAGCATTATGCATTTAGTGTCATCTTGACATAGTGCTGTTAGTCCCTCGGAATACTCACGGTAACATCTATGCGATTTCAGATGGTTTCAATTAGTTTTACCATTTCAATACATATATTGGAGAAACTAAGAACGCGCTACGAACTCGCTTTAACGGCCATCGTTACGATATAATACATGGCAAAAATAGACCAATTTCTAATCATTTTAACCAACCCGACCATTACATTGAAGACTTGCTGATTATGCCAATTGAAAAAATACAACCTATGCCAAACTTCAAGCCAAAACAAAAAAGATTACAACGAGAAAGTTATTGGATGGACCAACTTCAAACTATACCCCAATGGCCTAAATATGCCAATTGAAAAAATACAACCTATGCCAAACTTCAAGCCAAAACAAAAAAGATTACAACGCGAAAGTTATTGGATGGACCAACTTCAAACTATACCCCAATGGCCTAAATATGCCAATTGAAAAAATACAACCTATGCCAAACTTCAAGCCAAAACAAAAAAGATTACAACGCGAAAGTTATTGGATGGACCAATTTCAAACTGTATATCCCAATGGCCTAAATATGCCAATTGAAAAGATACAACCTATGCCAAACATCAAGCCAAAACAAAGAAGATTACAACGCGAGAGTTATTGGATGGACCAACTTCAAACTGTATATCCCAATGGCCTAAATATCCAACATGAAAATCAGATAATACCATTTGTTACCACCTACAATCATACTGCCACTTATGCCTCCTTCATTGTCAAACGCCACTACCAAAGCCTTCAAAACCAATATCCTCACTGATTCTATCACAGATAATATTTCAGAGACATCCATAACTAACACATCTAATTATCCTAACATTTAATTTGCACCTTGTTTTATCATAAATCTTTACTTTGTGACCTAGGCCAGTGCTTAGATGAGACTATGTTCTCATAACCATCTAACACTACATTACTGTATTTAGTTATATAAGAAGTTTACCATTAGTTGGACAGGTTCGATGACATACATTCTATGGTTGCATAAAGCGTATTTAAATTCGTCATTAATGAGTCCTCACTTTTTCACATGCTTTCAAAGTCAAGGGCAGTAAGAAGTCGTTCCTCAATATGTAAGCATAACTTGATTGAAATAAGGTAAACAGTCAAACCTCTATCCGAAAAAATACTATACAAAGATTTATTCAATGAGTATATTCATCAGAGCTTTTATGAGGCTATGTTCTCATCACCATCTAACACCATACTTTCTTTCATACTTTTTATCATGAATTACAAATTTTAATTCTGCATTAAAACTTAACTTTTCAGCGAAAATTAGGTGATAATTTTTTCCACCATGATAAAATTAGGTGATAGTTCTGTAAGTTTTACTTAAGAACTTGATAAATCCTGTAGTTTTTACTTAAAAACTTTAATTTTCACAAAGATGAAAATCGCCGATTTTACCTTTTAAAGTTAGGAAGTTAGTTATCATTCAAAATTTAAATAAAATATCAACTTATTTTCAAAATTGTCATAGAGAAGGATAAGACCTCATTCTCCTCAACAGTTGAAATAAGTATAGATTTACCTAATATAAGGTGTTAGCTGTGTTTACTAACTCTTATGTGTCATTCAGTTCATATTAATATAATTAATAATGCATACGAACCAACGCATATTTTAAATACTTTTAATCCTTTAAGTCCGTTTTTTTTTAAAGTGAAATGAATCGAGATGGAGTTTTAGAAGTGTATTGGTGTATATGTTACCACTGAACATAGCGCTTACTTATTGATTCATAAGATTCTACTGTTCTACCGTCACCAGAAACTCAAAGGCACTCCTTTGTCCATATTAGTAAACTAAATGTCTTCAAATATTTTGGCTCCTTTTATATCGTTTGATTCCTATGCAATGTAGACCACGTATTTGTTTTTTGGAATTTCTCATGCATTATACAGTCTGTGACAATCAAAGCCGAGAAAAACCAGATTTATAAACAGAAAGTTAAACCCATCTATAAATATAAACTTCAATCAAACAAATAGACTAACTCATATTTCAATTTCTTCTTTCCATTTGAAACAATATTTAGATCTGCATTTCATCATCCCTGGCCTGGTATTATATACGTGTTTATACGTTTTAACAAATCTAAATCTAACTTGGCTTCTATTAGTTTATAGACTACAGGTTTAAGAGCTTGCTGATATTACAAGTGACCATGGGATATTGTAAGTTTTAATTTCAGAATATTCATTATGATACATTAGGGCCTGATTATTTACGTTGATGAAAAAAACTATGATTGAAGAACGATGTCTGGCAAGGTTGCTAGCATTTTAATGAAAGGTCCACCGAAATGTCGAGTGTGAGAGAGGATTAAAGACATTATCACCCTACCTCCCTTCTCTTAACATCTTAACCTTAACTTTACAGATATCACCATGATAAAAATATGTTTATACATAATAATCTTTTACAATATATCACTTAACATACGCCCTTTATTTTGGAAATAAATATGAATATTGACACCAACCTATCTCTTAACAAACTCTGATACATCACTAGGATTGGATGAACTGTTCACGCATCGAGGGCACCAGTCTACTTTTATGATTCTCCCTTTTCTCCTCATTCTTTCTTGACCAAGTACATGTATCTCATATCATCCCTATTCATTGTGCATATCTACACCAGATAACCACCAACCAAGTCAAACCAAAATTTAATATTCCCGTTCAGTCCGACTCTTCCTCGAGTCAAATCTCAGACCTTAACCAATGCTGCCATTTCAACAACTAGTGTTATATCAGCCCGTCGACAAATATTCTATCTTCTCCTAAACCATGGTCAAATTAACATGGAATATCCCTGTTGTACACAAAAATTAAATTCGGTCGTGGAATCCAGCCGAATTATTTTCTTCAGAAACCATTATCATCCCTTCTATACTCGAATAACGACCATGCATCTGAACCGGTTATCGTTATCCTGCTGACAACCCAACTTGACTAGTCTCATTCTAAATTACTAAGTCAATCCCTTAGTCAAATTAAAGCCTATTCTACATGATATCCTTGTTTGATCCCATCGAAGATGACGAAATCTCACATGATTATATCTGAATTTCATATTAACCTGAAAATTAATTTTAAACGTGACTTTAAACCTGTGCCAGGGCCTTCTGTTGAATAGTAATTAGTTACAAGGGTTTATGAAATAAAATGAATTTATTTGGCCGTTTGTTCCGATAATGTTTTAATTGTGTTGTTTCAAATTTGGAATTATACTAACATTTCCTACTCAGAGAAAAAAAATCCATCTTTCGACTAAATAATATTGTCACAAATAAAGTATACCCCCTTTTGCATATTACCAATGCACCATTCCGAGTGAACTGTACTACGTGAAGCTGATGTTTATACAAAAGTTATATAAGAGTACTTGGTATTATCAGTTACTAAGAAAAGCTAACAGACAGTAGTACTTACTGTTTACAAGATGTATAGTAACATGCAGAGAATGCAATCCCATAGGATCAATATAAATACAATTGGCATATCTTAATATAATCACCTACCATCTTCGTTAATACTTATTATATCGCAATGGTAATTTATAAAAAGTCAGAATGAAAGAGGTTCGGTTCCACTGTTAAAGTATACTGATGGTAAAATTAAAACTTTTCAAACCAACCTTTGAAAACAAAGTATTCTAAGATTCAATAAATGTTAACGCGATTTCCGCGCCAATATAGGCAGCAAACATCGACCTTGACCTTAGCGATTGCATTACATTTTAAGCAAAACTTTCGTTCGTTTGGTCTATTTTTCGTTTAATGGTCATTTAAAAGTTAGTAAGACCAAACCCATTTAATATTGTTTTTACTGTTATCTAAACATAGGAATCGAAATGGACATATAATCATTTATCATACTCAACAAGCCCACATGAATTGAGATTCGACACCTTTTTAAGCCAGGCAGCATTATTAATCTATCTTTTAAAATCATCATAATTTACAGACGTTAAATGATATCTTCAACGTACTGTGATAATCCGTGTTCTTACAATTATTTCAATAAAATTAGCATACATTTAAAAATTGTTTAAATTCAACAGTGGAGTAACGAACTTCACAATTCACTAACACATAGTATTAGACTTGTGGTACATTCTTAAAAATTCCCGTCAACAGATAGGAGTTGAATATACACAAATTCCAGATTTAGTTTGATCCTGTAATTGATATTTCTCAGATGTCGAAAATATTCAGATTGATATTTTTAACAGTACAGATAAAAGCTGTGGGTGCCACTTGATATATCAATGGCAAAAATAAAGAATGAAACATCGGTTCAAAAATGAAAGGCTTAGTTGTCTATAATAATAAAAATAATAATAAACTTTTTATGTTACATGGGTCAGAATTAGGCCCAATACACAAGGACATGGTCCTGTCTCACATTCAGCCCATGGGGCAGTAGCCTACATTGAAAACAAATGAAAAAAAAACCAGCGAAAATACACAATACCTCAATATACAATTCGTCTAAAAGTACATATGAATAAAATAACCTTGATATTGAAGTTTGATTTACTTATAACAACAGAATTTATTACAACTTTCAGAAAAGAAGGAACTCAAATAATACAGTAATAAATCGAAAAGGAATCTTATCCCTTAGCCCCTTAGACACTTTTAAGACATTCAGACTGACTTTTGAAAGTATAATCCTCAATTTTCGTAATGTAAAGTATGAACATGCAACTCACCTGTAATTATTCCTTACATCACCTTGCCATGTTTAATATAGTATAATCATTGCATCATTCAATACTTTAACAAAAATTGATTTGAAGGTGTCCCACTTGTACAAATTTACATTATCCCAACAACATCAACTGCCGTGCAAAGGATATATTAACAGTAATTATTGTCGTTACCCTATGTGCATAAAACTATGGTGGTTTTAGCATCAGCTTAAATATTGTCAAATACTAAATTTCTTTTCGTTTGTTGTAAGTGCATTCGAAGACTTCAAACGATTTCCATTTAATTTGATTGAATTTTTCGAAACAATGCAAACGATTACAAACAATTATATGAAGTGATGTCATTCAAATAATAATCAAATCATTCAGATTACTTACCTAAAATTCAACAGTCACTTTTTAATCAGTCATAATTATAACATGTAATGTATGTAAGTTATTCCTTAGTATACACTGTTTAGTACTTTTTCTTAACTATAGTTCTTATTATTAATACATGATCCTTTATTTTCATTTCACAGATTCAAGTATCTTGTTCTGTAGATTCCAAACAACTTTTACATCATACTAAATACACACTTATTTATAATCCTATGAGCGCACGTATAGTAAGTGAGTGTACATTTATGTAAATTATTTAAAAATTATTTGTCAATAGTAACGTTAAAATAGCTGTATGTAACTCATATGTCGAACGAAGAAAATTCTGACTTTTTCTAACGATTATTCACAAACGCCTTTATATTTGTTCAAGTTACTGTAGGCGCCTGTAAATAAACTGAAGTTTGCTTACAGATGAAAAGTTGTATGAAGAAAAAAGGTAACACCCAGTTAGTATAGTCAATGTTGATTGAACGACATTTTCTAAAATTACGATAACCTTTCTATGATCACTGTAGAGACAGAGTATGCTCATTGTAATATTGATACATACTCACATGTACGTATGCACTTTAAAGTGGCGCATTCTCCATACCTTTGATCAATTGAACTTTAATCCAGAAATTTGAGCCTTCAAATCTATGTGTATCCAGAATTATCGACATTCGAATATTAAAGAGTCGTCATTTTTGGCCCTTGTCATGTAGAAAATAATACTTGAGAAATTCTTAGTTGGGCGATTTTTCTCGTTTCTTGTACGTCTGAAGAATGTCCCTTTAACCTATTTAATATGCACTATCCAGCACTTCTACTACAAATAACAAGAATTCCCAATATCAAATTTGAACTCAAAATATTTTGCTACATGCAGATTTTCTTCGAATGGGTGATAGGCACAGCCTTTAGTCAATCGTTCAATAGTTTGTCAAACTGACATTGTACTGCGTCTTAACGTGAACACACTTTTAGTTCTCAAGAATGGTCAATATGGGTATACATGTATATTCATTAGTGCACTTACCATGGGTCATAAAGTATCCCTTTAAATCTGGTAACTCACAAAACTAAATCAATTCATTAGCGTTTTCAATAATAAAATTCATCTTTATAGATAATTAATTGCTTTTTTGGATGTTTAATTTTTATGTTATTTATGGCAGCAGGTATATTTACTAATAAATTTTATTTTCATTCTGAGATCTTTTATCCCTTTACATAATATATGTGACCCGTACTAATTGTTTAGATTATTAGATATCATTGAAATATTCCATAGCAAATTCTGTATGCACCGTGTTTTTCTTTTTCTCCAATAAACTTCAATTAAACGTATATTATTGTAAGTCTCAAGGCCTTCTGAAATGGCATAAAAATGTGTGTCTGTGTAACACATTAAGACGTCTGTCTCAGTATCGTCAGTATACAGAATATTGAACCCGGGAGATGCCATGCATGTGATATAAATTTATTTAGTCTCAACTTATCTACGAGTGGCGACAATATAACGATATATAAGCCAGTTAACTATTTATCTTTAATGAGAAAGACAAGGGCTGCATTCATTAGAAATAAAAAATATTAGGCAGTAGTGGAACCAGGTGACACCAGGTAGATTCTGCTAGTAGACATCTTGTCCAGACAATCTGATTGTAAATCAGAAAAACACAACTTCATCGCGAACGTAGCAACTTCAAATACAATGGAAATACCAGAGGAATTAAATAATATTTTGGTCTACATTTGAAAGAAACGGTTTTCTGATCAGATAAGCTGCCAAACATTTCGTAGCTATTTTGTTATGAAGTTCTTAGTAAGTAACTGAGACAAATGGAGTAAGGACAGACAAGTTACTTTGGTAAACAAAGGGGAATAATAACTAGGGTTTTCAGGAAAGTGGCAAGGATGAACTGGTGCACATTGCATTAATATAGAATGGTAACTGAAAACAAATTATGGAAAATTGGTTCAACTGATCTTTGAAACGTAACTAGGATTTTGCAAACCGAAATGATAACAAGTATGTACTTAGAATCACAACTAAAATGTTATTTATAAGAACGTTAACGAATTTCTTATCTTAGAATGGTAACCAGAATGTCCTGATCATAGAAGGGTAACCAGTATGCTCTTATCTTAGAATGGTTACCAGGATGTTCTGTTCTAAGAATGGTAACCATGATGAACTGATCTAAGAATCACAACCAAGAACGTTAACCAAAATGCTCTTATCTTAGAATCGTGACCAGCCTGCTCTGATCTAGGTTGGTAACCATGATGTTTTGATCTGAGAATCACAATCAGGATTTACCTATCTTTGAATGGTATATGAAGAATGTTCTGAACTGTAGGCCATCGGAGTATATACGAATATAAAACGGTACCAAGGCTTAACTCTAGGTCATCATGGCCACAAGAACATAGAACGGTACCCAGGTCGGACTGTAGGACAGCTAAGTGAAAAGAATATAGAACGGTACTAAGGCTGAACTATAGACCATCGTGGCAACAAAAACATAGAACGGTACCAAGACTGAACTGTAGGTCATCACGGCGACAAAAACATAGAACGGTACCAAGGCTGAACTATAGGCCATCGTGGCAACAAAAACATAGAACGGTACCAAGGCTGAACTAAAGGCCATCGTGGCAACAAAAACATAGAACGGTACCAAGACTGAACTGTAGGTCATCGTGGCCACAAAAACATAGAACGGTACCAAGACTGAACTGTAGATCATCACGGCGACAAGAACATGGAACAATAACAAGACTGAACTGTAGATCATCACGGCGACAAGAACACAGAACAGTGCCAAGACTGAACTGTAGATCATCACGGCGACAAGTACATAGAACGGTACCAAGACTGAATTGTAGGCTATCGTGGTAATAAGAACATAGAACGGTTCCAAGGTTGAACTGTAGGCCATCGTGGTGATAAGAACATAGAACTGTTCCAAGGCTGAACTGTAGGCCATCGTGGTGATAAGAACATAGAACGGTTCCAAGGCTAAACTGTAGGCCATCGTGGTGATAAGAACATAGAACGGTTCCAAGGCTGAACTGTAGGCCATCGTGGTGATAAGAACATAGAACGGTTCCAAGGCTAAACTGTAGGCCATAGTGGTGATAAGAACATAGAACGGTTCCAAGGCTGAACTGTAGGCCATCGTGGTGATAAGAACATATTTATCAATTTTCAGTTGATATGAATATACAATTATGAAATTATATTTATCAATTTTAACAGTTTAATTTATTCCACAAACGTCAAAGAAAATTTTACTATAAATACATACCTGTCTTGATTTTAACCAGGCAAATAAGACCATTTTGCATGTTATCCAAATACAATGTACTATTAGTTAAGAACTATAACATATAGTGTTCACTGACTAACTCCGCTATGCAATTAAAACACGAAGTGAGACAAAACCACAATTACTTATAGTGAGAGACAGTTAGATGTCTATCTTATGTAAGATAAACCCCCAATAGGTAAAATAATGCTTTTCTTCAAACATGCATCGTATAAACTGTCGGTTTCGGTCAGTGTAAAATGACAAAATCCCTTCTACACAATATTTCGGATAAAAGTTTCAAACAATTTGATTGTAGATAATGTACATTGAAGGCAAAAAATAAATTTTGATGATATATGACTATATATATATATACATAAGTCAATTTAAATCATTGATACTTAGCGTTAATGAAAAAATAGTGTTCACATTTAAAGCTAGTAAATGTGGCGCATTACACTATTAACAGTGACAGTTTTGATATTTTCAATATTATTTTACAATATACAGATCATATTGTATGTAAAAACTGGCCCAATATAATTACTTGACAGGTTTATGACTAAAATAAACAATTAAATGTTTTGCTATTGAGATGCCTGATGCAGATAATATAAGTGGAGGATTGGAGACATCCAGACAATTAACAACTGTTGTCTCGTCTTCCATGGGGGTTCCATTGTACATGAAAGTTTTTTAAAATCAGTAGTGCCGAAATATTGATATTAATTTTGGATACCTTTCGACATTATACTTTTTATCTTCTCCAGTATTGTCTAATTGCAAGTTTTGGTCAATACCAATAAGTCCATTTACGGTTTATTTGGAATTACTGTTTCCAAGCTATTTCAAGTTTGGTTATTTCTAATTGATTCCCTGTACTGAATGTCATTGTTTTCCACTAATTGTCTAATTGCATGACACGCAAACAGTTCGAATTCTTTGGACTAGCAATGACGACATTTTGTTAAATGTCGCCCATGCCAAATGAAATGGAGAAGTAAATATTTAAAGGAACCTGAAGAGTTATTACCTTTCTTTCTAAAAGACAGATCTTATGGTTCTATCTATAAGTTGTTTGGGCATGTCACCTTAGCTATAAACGTGTAGGCGATAATTGATATTTCAGTAACAAGACAAATGAGAAAATCACAATCGGAGACAATTTAAAAAGATGTACAACACTCTGTTATCAGATTGTTAATCAAAGTAACGCCCAACTAGCGAATTTTAAACCGAGCGAGTGAAAAAAACATTGCAAAAAGTATATGCTGTATTGTAAGTGTTTTATCGAATTGAATTGCATGATTGTTTTCTGGCGACAAATAAAACATTAAATGTGAAGAATGAAGAAAACACAAAGCTAGAAGTCGAAAAGGCAATAAACCAACAATAAAAATGATAAAATATAGACCTAAATGCATTCAGTGTCATATTATTTATATTTTTTTATATGAAATTCAATGATATCCACTAATTAAAACCAGGATCAAGTCTCTGTATTGTGCTGAGTAGTTATATTCACATGTCTCGTATATATTTACAGTCTGCTTTTATATGTCTTGCTCAGTTCGCAGATATCCCCTCGTAAATTAATAACAAGAAGGTTTACCCAGGAGCCAGCTGGGTCTGTGAAATCTGAAATCTGTTCAAGGACCAGCTTCGTTGTAAATAATCGACTATTATTCAAGATCATGGTGGTTTTCAGTGGACCTGTTCAGGGTAAACACATAACGTGTACAACAAAACGACATTAAAACCATCTTTACACAGAAAAGCTATTACTTAGTGCGTCTAATACCTTGACATTATTGGATCCTTTGCTTGTATCACGGAACGTTGTTATTGTAGCTATTTAATTGGATTGTACGCTAGCAAATATATACAACCAATCAGAGCGCCTGATATTAACATTTACACAGTTGAAAGTTTTCAAGGATCTGATTGACTGCATGCGCTACAATCGCATCGAATCAATGAATTTACGAAAATGTGATAATAATGTCAAGGTTTTAGACGTCGTTCTTTATAGTCTGACATTGTGAAGATGCTCTAATTGCATGTACGTACGCGTGTTATATTTCGTCTCGACCAAACTCTCTTCTTCTATATAAGAGTGAATGAAATATTGATGTCTAGTAATACGTGTGTAAAATACAGATATGTTCCTATCTGTCTCGCATGGCGTCTTTATTCTTGATATTTTCACTTCTTACTTTCCACCCAACCTGTTTTCTGACACGTAAATCAAAATGCTGTGGCGACGAATAATCATTTGTTGATTCATTTGGTCCAATTACCTATTTTAAGGGGATTTCTTTGGAATAAATGTCAGAATATTGTACTAAATGTAGTTAAAGAAATAGACAGAAGATATTGTGTTTAAAAATGAAGTAACGAGAACCTGGTAGTGCATTTCGACAAATAACCAAATCGGTCAAAGTAATGGTTTTGCAATGATTGAAACCTTTACAAATTGATAGAATAGGTAGAATTACACCGTAAAAGATCTCCAGAGCACATGTATTGTAAAGTGGTATTTTCAAAGATAATACGACTAAGGCAGTTGCTGTTGGTGACAAGAGTGAAGACAGTAAAAACATTTAGAGACTTGTGGTATTCACAAAGTGAGCATACTGAGACTAGGAACATTTATTGACATAGTATTCACATAGTGAGCATACTGAAAGTAGAACATTTATTGACATAGTATTCACATAGTGACCATACTGGGAGTAGAAAATTCAGTCACATAGTATTTCACGTTGAGAGTAGAACATTTAATGACACAGTATTCACATAAAGAGCTTATTGGGAGTAGAACATTCATTGACATAGTATTCACAGAGTGGGCATTCGGAGAGAAATGAAATGAAATGAATGGAATTTTACGTCCTACCTAGGCATTCTTAAAGAGTAAAGCAATCAGGGACATAGTATTCACTATAAGCATATATGCATATTGAGATTAGAACATTCAATGACATATTATTCAGAGAGGAGCATACTGAGAGTAGAACATCCAATGACATAGTATTCGCATAGTAAGCATACTGAGAGTAGGACATCCAATGACATAGTATTCGCATAGTAAGCATACTGAGAGTAGGACATCCAATGACATATTATTCAGAGAGGAGCATACTGAGAGTAGGACATCCAATGACATATTATTCAGAGAGGAGCATACTGAGAGTAGGACATCCAATGACATATTATTCAGAGAGGAGCATACTGAGAGTAGGACATCCAATGACATATTATTCGCATAGTAAGCATACTGAGATTAGAACATTCAGTGACATAGTATTCACATAGTCAGCATACTGAAAGTAGAACATTCGGTGATATAGAATTCGCATAGTGGGCATACTGAGAGAACATTCGTTATAATATTTTATATCATATTATTGAAAACACTGGGGGAGTAGGGGCATATGTCATATCATTGAACAGACCGGGGAATAGAGGCATCTGAAGAGGTTATATCATATCATTTCACGGACCGGGGAGTAGAGGCTTAATGATGACGTTATATCATTTCATTGAACAGATCGGTGAGTAGAGGCATATGATGAGGTTATATCATATCATTTCATTGACCGGGGAGTAGAGGCAATTGATGGCATTATATCATATCATTGAACAGACCGGGGAGTAGAGGCATATGATGAGGTTATATCATTGAACAGACCGGGGAGTAGAGGCATAATGATTACGTTATATCATATCATTGAACAGACCGGGGAGTAGAGGCATATGATGACGTTATATCATATCATTGAACAGACCGGGGAGTAGAGGCATAATGGTGACGTTATATCATATCATTGAACAAACTGAGGGAGTAGAGGCATAATGATGACGTTATATCATATCATTCAACAGACCGGGTAATAAAGGATGAATGATGACGTTACATCATATCATTGAACAGACCGCGGAGTAGAGGCATCATGATGACGTTATATCATATCATTGAACAGACCGGTTAATAGAGGCTTAATGATGACGTTATATCATATCATTGAACAGACCGGGGAGTAGAGGCATATGATGACGTTATATCATATCATTGAACAGGCCGGGTAATAGAGGCTTAATGATGACGTTATATCATATCATTGAAAAGACTGAGGGAGTAGGGGCATATGATGACGTTATGTCTCATCCTTGAACAGACTGGGGGAGTAGGGGGCCTTTGATAACGTTATATCATATAATTGGAAAGAAATGAAAAATGTAATGAATGGGGTTTTACGTCCCAATCTTCGGATCCTTATGGGCATATGAAGACGGGCGACGCCATACGGTGTTCAATAAGGGAGATATCCTATCACATATTGGAAAGACACAGGGAGTAAAAGCATTTGGTGACACTATTTAATGTTAATGTTACATCTTATTAAAGCCGATGTATCACCGTCTCATAGAATAATACAATAGCATGTATCTTTAAATATTTATCACAGTCACACCTTACGGTATGAAATTATATAATATAATGTGATGAGAATTTATATCTTCTTTATCATTCTCAATGATACAAATTTACGCTGTTGCGTATTTTCAAGATGGTATCACCATCATTAGAAATTGGTGGGGTGAAAGATCACGTCTTACGTCTTCAACTCAGCACGTACAGGGTAAGAAATGTATGAATGAATAGATATATATTGCAGACGATAAAATCCTTTTTAAATTTTATCCTTCAACACCAGTTAAATATTAACCTCTTGTGACGTAATTTAAAAAATGTGAAGAAGTGTTGAAGGCTAAATTTATCAAGAGAAAACCAAAGTTTATATTATTCTCAATTTACAACTCTCTGAAATTCCTACCGCTATCTTCACATAATCTACAATCCTTTCATTCAATTTACCGAAACATTACTAGTAATCAAATTACTCTTAAAAAAATGTTCTTATGATTTTAGTCAATACGTGTTTCACAATATGTATACAGATCATATCTAAGATAATCTTTCCAAAAAAGTGTTTAGTATAAAGGACACACTGTACGATACGTCTAAAAAAATTAAAGGGATACTGCGTCTTAGCATGAATATAAAATATTTATATGGTCTTTGCTAACTTTCCTGGTACCGTAAAAATCTGGAAATTAAAATCGGACAAAATCTACTCTATTGTCAAGGGCAATAACTCAAAAAAACGTTCATCGAAAGATCGTCAAAAAGGAACTTTTATTAGAGTCAAATAAAACTGTATTCTTTATTGTGTTCACAGGCCAATTGTGGAAGGACCCATCACATAACGATGAAAAAAAAAAATAGATTATGCTCTCTAATTCTGTACGAGCACAATATTTTTGCATATTGAACTGTCTAATTTCTGTATGGATCGCGTATCACACTTAGCTTGTTTAGTGAACTAAAAATACCGTAAAGAGTGTTTTAAACACGTACAAGATGCATATTTCTAAGAATTTGAATACATTCTGTTTTTGCTTTTTTGATTAACAAACATAATTCTATTGGTAGTTTATCTACTCACAGATTCGATACGATGGTTAGAGGGAAATAACCATGTCGTGCATTCTCAATTCAGACTACAACTAAGTGTTTTTCATTAAATACCTCCTAGAATTCAGGACATGTTTTGATTTGAACAAGACAATTTGGGTTTCATCTAAAAAATCCAGCTTATTGCAGACAAATAAAAAAGAAATGATGGATGTAGTGTTTTATTCTAAATCTATATTCCTTGCTTACAAATAGCATGTTTTTTTAAATTCACTCTAGGACATCAACATCATAATTCTGTATGTAAATGTCCAGTTTGTATAAGAGTATGTTTTGAAATAAAATCAGTATTTTGATCTCCTGTGAGGTTTTTAATAGCTCTGTAATATAAGACCCCAGCATTCTCAGGTTTACCATGGGTACTTTCAAACTCGATATAGTTCAGCCATAAATCTGAAAGAGAAAAAAGATAAAGTAAACATTTTTATCCCTGTTTGGTTTATGAAAATAGATACAAGAAAAACTAATAGGAGTTACCACTCATGCTGGTTTCAAATATCACAGAAATTTGTATTATTTCATTTAATTCATGAAAACCAGTCATCTTTTGCTTTTGGTATCTAAACTAATGTCCAAAAGAAACGATACCACTTGTTTGCAAAAACAGTAAAGAAAAACTAAAAAATGCAGAACTTTAGGATTGGTGTAATACTTTTGAAAAATCTTTTATCAACATCTGTGCAGAAATTCATTTCAATAAAATGTGTAAAATCAATATGACAAGCCTTTAAAAGATGGGTGGGGTCTGTCAGCTGTTTATACAGTTTATATGCACGTACAGCTAGAGTGGGAAATGTCACTTTCACGAAATTTGTGTTTTTCCAGAAGTGATTGATTCTTTCCAGTATTTTTGATCAATTATGAGGTGTTTGGGATGTGCAATACATATAAACAGGTTTTAATATTAAAAAATTCACTTTGTGAAAAAAAAAATTGAAAAAACATTGGTATCGTTTCTTTTGGACACTAGTTTATATGATTTTGCTTTTTGAAGAAAAACTCACCAGAATTGGAGTTTCCATATTCATTGATGGCATCTTCATAACCTTGTCTAATGAACTTAATCTTTCTAATACTCTGAAATATACATAACAATAGCTTTTGCTCTACAATGGTGTTCTTTGAATGAGACAAGAAGTGTACATTCAGAATTTTGTTGTTGATTATAGAACATGCAAGTTAATCTGTCGAATTGTTTCAAAAAAAATTTAAACAGGCTAAAATAACAACTCTTTTATTGTTTATAGCAATACAAGATATACAAGATAGCTTGCCAGGCAAAGTAATAAACGCCCACACATAATTTCCTTTGATTTATCAATTCTAATGCTCACATCAAGTTTCAACAAAATCCATTGGAAATTGTAGCTTCTATGTTCTATTGCACTAAAAATAAAATTTTGATTTGACTTTACAAAGCAAAGGGCAATAACTCAAAAAACATACATTGAAATTGTCAAATTTGAACTTGACTGTCTCCTTATCAATTCCAATATTTACACCAGGTTTCATCAAAATCCATTGAAAATACCAGCTTCTATTGCAACCACATTACAATTTTGACCTGATTTTACTAAGTCAAGGGCAAAACCTCTCCAACCGTTTATCGAAAAAATCGCCAAATTCAAACTTGACTGTCTTATCAATTCCAATGCTCACACAAAGCTCATCAAAATCCATAGAAAATTTTAGCTTCTATTGCAATTTTACTAAGTCAAAGGCAAAAACTCAAAATCATTCATTGAAAAATCATCAACTTTCAACATGATCACTTCTTAATCAATTCCAATGCTCACACCAAGTTCCATCGATTGAAACTTGTAGCTTCTATTGCGTCTACAACAAATGTTGAGTGACTGATAGACCAATGGACAGGGTTACGACAGAATACGTATAAAAACAAATTTCACATATCAAAAAATACTAGAGGAGAAAATTTGTGCTCAAAATGCATTAGACATACTGTATCTGCTAGGGGATATCATTGAGATATCTGAATATTTGTTTTAGAAATACCAGTCATTCTAAAGAAATAGAAACAGATTATGTTACTTATAAAACTGTGTACTTTACAAAGAGGGATGGGACAGAAACAAGAGAACGGTCTAAAAGAACGGAATAAACAGTCTTGTAGAGCCTTCTGTAGTCTGAATCAAAAGTAGTGAATAGAAAGCCAACACACATCTCCCAAAGAATGGAATAAAAGACTTCAATAAGAATGAAACATTGAATAGTAATAACTTTCACTGACTAATCAATTATAATCAATAACTCCATTCTACACATAGCACTTAATTAACCATAATTATGTTTTTACTCATAGACAATAGTTTGTCAGAGAATATAGAACTAGACAATACATCAAAGTCACCACAGTAATATATACACCTTGGTAACCAAACCTCCAAATTCCTCTTTCCCTTCTTAAATTATGCTTTTAACAGCTTGTTTTTGACACAAATCAATTAATTTGTTAAATGGAATTTCCAAGGCTTATATGGTAAAAGACTGAATCATCAAATAATTTGTGATCACTTTAAAAAGTCATGTAGAAGATTTGATTTAATAATAGTATACTCTTTATTTTACATTGGTCAGAATTAAGTCCAATACATGGACAGGATCTTGTCAAAAATTCACCCCATGGACAATACAATGAATTGTAAAAGAAAGAATAAATGGAAACAAAATATACAATATTTCGAAAAACAAAAACTACGCAAGTACATGTGCATTAGAACGTGTTGCTGCTATCAAGTTCATGACAGTCAAAAGATGTACAGGCTATTATAATTTGTATAAGGACTATATAAAACCATAAACGTTAATCAGAAATATATGAAGACCACCATTTCTTACTATACAGTAAAACAATAATCATTATAAAACCTCAACAGACCAGATAGTATTTAACTGGAGTCTGATCTGATGAATATAAATGGTAATGTCCCCTTGATTAGAATTTCTCTTAGGAAAAAGTTGTGAAAATAAATATAAGTACATGACAGTGAAACTACACAAAGAATCTTTTTACAGCCACTATCAATAGAAAAAGTGTTATGTAACCAGAACCAACAACTAATGATCCTTTAATATACCAGAAGTATGGTTTTCATTCTTAATTATAATTCTAAATAGACAGTTATTTTATGTACTTATATTCCTTAACATACAGTTACTGGAAAATCTATAGGTTCTTTGCAGATTGGCATTTTTCAACATCAAAAATAGAGTTAATTTCAATAATTTAATATGTATTGTATGTTCTTTAGCCATTATAATCTCTTTTGACATGTTTTTAATGAACACATTATAAATGTCATTCGATTTACTTTTCCAATAGATCTCATATTATTTCAACCTCAAAGACAAATTCAATATTTTGAAGGGTTAAGTGGGTTTCAAACTTGCTTCCTCTAGAACTAGAGGGTTATACTGGAGCCCAGGCTTGTTTTAATTAAGATAGCAGAGCAGAACAAGCATGATTCTAGTTTTTAAGAATTAAATTTATTATCTCCAATTTGAAATTTGAAATCTCCAATTTCTGTTTTAGCTTTCTAGATTAACAATCTATTAACTAACTATCCTGTATTATGGAATAAGACTTGATATATCTTTGAAATAGAGATATGAATCTATTTTGTTCATCAAGTAGAGAAAGTATTAGATAAATATAAAAAGTGAAATATCGGTACAGATAATTAGTGCAATGAAAATGTTTAAAATTCAAAACCTTCCGTATGAGGTGTGGGTTCAATTGGAAGTACAAACTATTTCCTGAGGAGGGGAAAAATGACACTCCTGTACCTCACTGGCACTGCAACCGTGTCCTAAACACATGGATAAGGGTATTTCATCTATATCATTAGTGTAAACTGTATTTCTAGAAAACTGATGCTGAGTCCCAATTAGTGATTCAATTACAAAGAAATTTCATCAGATATATCTCATGTCCAACAATTAACTAGACATTATGACTTACAGCTATGTGTAACTTTACAAACCTTAATCACACAAGCAGTTCAGTCAGAATAATTTAATTATTCATTTAGATCTTGGTAAACAGATAATTCCTCAGGCTTTGTGACTAATAGTCATTATTACTCTTAGGGCCTTGGAACTTTAAAATATTCAAACTAGATTTTAATTGATATTAAAAACAGCTGCCAACCATTTTGAAAATTTTAAAGTAGGACTGTCTGGAATTGTTTGATAAAATCTTTTCTTTGTGTTTATTTTGATTTGCAGCAACGAGAAACACCAACTACAAATTTGGCTATAATTTGAAGAATTTGAAATTATCTGTTCAGTTTAATTATTAAGACATTGATCAGTTAAAAAATTCACTTGAAAACTGATTAGAAAATATACTCAATTTGGTTTTGTGAGATGATTTTGTATGCATTTTCTAATTACCTTTTTAGTCCATGTTTTTGACAATACTATACGAAAGATAGCCTTGCAAGGCAAGATGACATACGCCCACCAGCACAGCAGCTTTGATTGCAAGTACAAATCAATGTTATCCATTCACATTTGGTTCATGTCTATACTATAGGGATTAAAGCAGACAAAATAAAAATAATACGTAAATAATTGTTGTCAGTAGAGTGAGCAGAGTTGCACCCTGCAGCTAATGGCAAAAAACACTAAGTCAGACACAATAAATTAGAGAAAAATCCTCACATCATTATGAAAATCAATAGGGATCATCGTCATGATGACACTGAACCACAAAATAAAAATCAAAAAAATCCATAGAGAATTGTATCCTGTAAAGTGAGCACGAGTTGCACCCTTTGGGTAATGGAGTGAAAAACGCTTAATCAGACACAATATTTTGGTGAAAAATTATCGGATGATCACAGAAATTGATAGGGATCATCTTCATAATGACAATGACCCACACAAAAAAAAAGGAGAATTGTAGCCTGTAGACAGAGCACAAACAAATGTGAATGGACCACTGGGGTGATTACAATATATATATATATTGTTATTTATATTCAATGAATATTTCAATTATTATCGAGATATATCATTGACAATTGGATGAAGATTGCAGAATTCTGTTAGACATGTGTCAAAAGATATAAACAAGATTTATTAGGAGAGCATCATGTATGAAATATAGTCATAAAATAAGAAATAGGTCTTTCAAACATTAAGAATCTGTTATTAGATGTCTTATTGAAATTTATGAGGCATGAGGAATAGAATAGAATCATAATGACAAGAGAATTATTGGTAAAGAAATCACCAGAGAAAGCTATGGCTCTATAACAACTTTAATGGCTGATTGAATAAAACAATACTGCTCATTAAGGCTGGTCGTCTGAGTCACAAGTCAATTTACAGGTGATTGAATGATCAACAGGCAGAAATCATATTTCCTGAGACTTATTGATTTAGTCTTTAATGACTGATTAACCAGACGTTTGATTCTATTGATCCGAGACAATTCTTTCAGTTTAATTCATCTCCAGAACTCATTTCAGGGTAATCAGAAGTACTAAGTTTGACCATCTTTGGCTTTAACGATATTCTAAGCTAAATCAATCATATAGGTGGTATCATCTACAATGAGTATTGTTCTAAAAATAAACACAATATTCATTGACATGATATAAACCTATTATAGCCTAAAATCTTAAAGTGCATGCGTACCTTGTAAGCAATATAATGAAAATGGCAACCAAACTCTATCTTTATTATATTAGAAGATCACACTCTCTCTCTCTCCATTTCAGATCTATCAAATATGACTTTATTGCGTGGCAAATAAAATTTGTCACGCTTTGTTTTCGTTCGGATTATTTTTTTTTTTTTTTTTTTTTTTTTTTGGGAAGCTCGCTAGCCCAAACGGAAAAAGATAGACTATTTCTGTTTTCACCAATGGTTTTTATATAGGCTGGAATCAAAAATGAATATCTAACATGAAATTTTCGCTAAACCGAAAGTGGCTAATTGCATAATATGCAAATAAGATTTCAAGCTAGCTCGGGCCCTAATAGTCGCATCGGTCTGAAATTTACAGGATATAGATAGATAGCTGCGCAATTAAAACTACATCATCAAAATTTTTTGATCACTTCCGGTTTGGGCGTGGGGACTTCCGGTTTTTTTCGTCTCATGACAGGCGACCCTGCTTCCCATGTAATTCAAGATTCTAAACAAAATCAGTATATTTTAGCTACACTAAATGATTTTAATCCCCTGAGATGAAGAAAAATTAAATTGAATGTTGCGCATGCGCAGTTTTCAAAAATGGCAAATTTTCTTAAAAATTTAATAAGTCCGCCAATTATTAACCGATTTTTATGATTTTGGTGTTTATCGAAACCTTGATACTTTATCTAAAAAATGTTGGGAACAGAATTTTGATTTTCGAATTTGAATTTTTTTTATGCCCGTTCGAATTTTTCGAAAATTTAAAACTCTATATCTTGTGACCTTGACCTTAAATGACCTTGACATTTGAGATGTAGAATGTCATTGACCTCAGCTGTCTATAGATGTGCTGATATTGCATGACAAATATTAACTTCCGGTTTTATAGCCCACCGAAATCTGACTATTTTGCAATTTTGGATGGTTATGTTACACTTTCGGGCTCTAATGTTCGTATCGATCTGAAATTTACAGGATATAGATAGATACGCAACACAATTAAAAATATATCATCAAAAGTTTTTGATCACTTCCAGTTTGGGCGTGGGGACTTCCGTTTTTTTTTTTATCTCATTTCAGGCGACCCTACATCCCGTGTAATTCAAGAATGTAAGCAAAAACAGTACATTAGCTATACAAAATAATTTGCATCCCTCGAGAAGAAAAAAATTCGAATTGCTAATAAAATTTATTTATTTTTTTGTAAAATATTTGCATACAAATTCAAAAAATATCTCTTTATAAAGCTGTGAATTAGCAAATTATCACATAGCTTGAATTTTCTCTCTATGTTAATTACAACCAAACCAAAGTTACAAAATAATGTTTAAATTTGAATATAGAGAGTTTAAATTTCATGACAAATTGACATCTTACTACCTACTTAAATTTTAGTTTGGAATTTATGTAAATATCCTACCGAAATCTTAGACATGTACTAAAATCCAATAAGGAACTGATAGTAGAAACTTATAGTAGAAAAAATTGCCTATATACCGGAAAGTTTACGCTTACAATTGTAGGCTGAAAAGTACCGGAATTGAAAGCTAGCAGGTTAGAAGTTTCAAAATGTTCGAAATCCATGGGATAACGCACAGTTGCCACGCTCGGAGCTGTTCACAGTTCTAGTATGGTTTTATTTTTGGCTCTAACATCAGCTTCATGTTCATTTCAAATTATACGCTTATGTCTCTCGATACTTATAGTTCCCATTTTTCAGTCATTCCCCAAACTCCCCTCACTGCTTAATTCCCTAAATTCCCCCTAAGACTTTTCAATTCCCCCCTGGGGTTGCAATGGACTGCTGTTGATGGAATATAAGCATCAATTCCAAGATCAAGATATATTTCAATTCATTGAAATAGTGCATTTCATCTTACAAGACTTACCATTATCAATCAAAAAAAAATAAAAGAAAGAAACAGCTATATTTTTACAAGGATAACAACTTAGGTTCACAAGTCCCTCGTGACAGAGATCCTTTCTACCAGCTGGTCCTTGGCCTAACCTCTTGGCATTGATCTTTCTCGGATTATCCGTACCCATTTACAGCTAGGTGGACTGGAATTATGAGTGAAGATTACTTATTCAACGTCATCGAACTTTCACACACTGATCGAGATTAGAACTCATGTCCGACATTTTCATTGTATCCAAGCAAATGACGTCATGACATTAAGAACCAACGCTCTAACCACTGTGCTATAGAATAAAGATTGCAAGAAAATATTGATAATACCTGTGTTTCTTCTAGGTCCAGATATATTTTAAAAAATTGTAATGATAATGGTTTCAATTGCTGTAACCTACAAAATAAGGACATACTTTTAATCTCAAATGTTTTAAAAATCAACTTCTACTTAAAAGATGCTAAAACATTGTATTATGGGTTAAAAATGAAATCTATCCGAAATCCTTACCTAAGATACAGCTGCCTAACTTCTTGTATTCCAGATGTTAGTCCAATCCATTGGATATAGAATTCTTTAACTGGTATACTGATTTCTCTCTGTCTTGTACTTCCTTTCTGTAATGGATAATAAACAGGAAAATGTAAGCTAAAATAATAGGGCTTCTAAATAAAAAAAAATTCTCTTGAGTCATTTTAAGAGTGGAATTCTAGCTTCAATTTGACACATCAGTGAATGTTTAGGGAAAACTGTTTGTAATCTGCAGGAAATGCTGAATAGAAGGTTTCTATTTTTAAGAAAAATACACATAATTTAGTTACCTCTAATATATTGACCAGTTTAGGTGAATTATTGCTGGATAAAAAATCTAAAATTATTTCCCACAATGGCCAACTTTCCTGAAATGTAAAATTGAATTAAATGTTGTTTGGAGTACCTTTAGACTTTTTATCAAATTTGCATAAATAACATTTCAAATTTGTTAAATCATTTGGTATTTGTGCCCATATTGAACGATTAAAAACAATTTCAATATGCTAGTCAATTTGGAGCTTCAACCTTGTTGCAGGTTTTTTTTGATATCAGAGCAACTTAAAAGTGAGACTTCTATCAGTAAAAAATGACTAATGACATATTTTAAGACGATAAACTACAATTCAAAACTTAAAAAATAAAAATGGTTATATCTAAAGAGTGAAATAACTTAGATAACAAAATAAAAATGGTCTTCTGAATCACAACCAAAAGCCTTGTAATTTGTCTGAAGTAACAAAGTAAATGAGCAAATTTATATGGACAGACATGAAAGTTTAATATACATTTAAAAAACATAGAGATGGGGTATAAAACTGAAATCAGGAATAATATTATTCATTGCATACAGGCTATCATGAAATAATATTGATTAAAATCAAAGATCAATCACATTCTTATCATTTCTTCCTTATCATTCATCACAGTCAATTAGAAATATTCACGATTTAAAAATATCACAATAACAAAATACGTTGAGTCATATGGTTCTAGGGCTGATTGTGGCAGTCTGATATAGGATGATTGACACTTGAAATCATAAAGTTTTAAATAATTCTGATTAAATCTTATAGATTATTGACAATACTGATCAGTTTAAATGACATATCATTGCCATCTATATCCTTTTATCTTCTGGCTATATGAATAGTAATAACATACATCATCATGACAGCCATATGTGAGCACGCTTATAGACTTACAGCTTTAAAAGAAAATGGGGCTTTATATCCATTAAATATCTTTCTGAATTCATGCAGAATGCAATTATAGAAAGTTTGTTGGTTAAACAGCACTTAATGATATAATTACAATTCGAAGTACACATATCTACACAGATTGTCTATATCTGTGGTCATTGCGGATGAACTTGTACCCAGCACAAAAGTTCTAATTTATTTACTTTAGTTTTAAAGCATAGTCTAGGTTTTGTATCTAGGTCAGAACTAACATTGACCCTACCAATATCAGAATATATATTTAAGTTTAATAATATTTATATCTAGCAATATGAGAAACATCTCATACCTCATCAGTCAGAGTTTACAAGTAAAGTTGAATCTAGAGTGTTAAGATGTTATGAGGTTTTATATACAACTGTAAATTGTTGAGTAAAAGAAAGAAACAACTATATTTTACAAGGATAAAAACTTAGGTTCACAAGTCCATTGTGACAAGGATCCTTTTTACCAGCTGGTCCTTGGCCAAACCTCTTGGCATTGATCTTTCCCAGATTATCTGTACTCATTTACAGCTTGGTGGACTGGAATTGTGAGTGAAGATGATTCATTAAAGGTCATCGGACTATCAAACGTGGATTGAGCTTAGAACTCACGTCCGACATTTTCAACGTATCCAAGCAAATGACGTCATGACGTAAAGAACCAACGCTCTAACCACTGTGCTATAGAACCCCACTAGCTATTGAAGGATTAGCTAAAACAAAAACTTTTCAAAATAATATTACAACTAAATCATTTTAAAGTGCCTTAAGATCCTTAAAAGTAACCAAATGTGTTATTATTTGTGTAAATGTTAGTATCTGATTTGATATACCTTACAGCTAAGATCGTGCTTAAACTGCAATGTCTGGATCCTGTCTGGAAACAGAGGGCCTGGAACATTTGATTTAATTAGATTAACATTATAACAGAACTATGTCAGATCATAAATTCAGGAAATGACGTAGATCTCAGCACATTCATTATAAATCTGTATACACACACCAAATTAAATATGACAAAAACAATTTTTTTTTAAATATAATGTCCAATGGTAGATAAAGACACATTTTGGCCAAGTTAAAAAAAAAGTGAAAGTTTTTGGTCATGCTAAGAGGTAGTATTCGTTAAGCACAGATAAAATTGCCCACAGCACATAAGCTGTACTGTGACTAATAATTAACCCCTAAAGCCTTCCATGATGTTATTAAACTTTATTTACTCATTGTCACTAACCTCCAGCAGAAATAAAAATGACATAGAAATTATTAGCTTCATTTTCAATTCGTCACATGCTCTCTCCTACAAATTAATTTCTGCATAGGTACCAATTATAGTACATAACTATTAATTCCGAATTTGACATGAACTGAGTAAATAAAAATCAATTTTGATCCTAAATTATACAATATTCTATGTTTCTGTAAGTTATCAAGAACCGTTATTACAAATTTCTTTAATGAAATGAAATGAAGAGACTTCAAGATTTAACATGAGCTTATCACAGGTTATATCATGTTGTAGTCATTTAGTCCATGGCATAAAAAGGGATGGTTATTTCCAATTACTAAGCATTCAGTATATTCTGAAGATAATAATTTTTTCACTTTCTAGCATTCAGTAGTTTTTTTTAACTTTACATGACTTGTTGTATTATAATACTTATCATGCAATATTAATAGGTTTATCTTCTATCTCTATGAAAACTGATCTGATTTGATCAAAAGAGGCTTATAACACAACAATCCGATTCCATAGACTAGAATATCTATTGAAAACCCAATGTTTCAATAGAAATATCACTGCTATTTATCATATAGATTCCATTGTTCACCTTAATGCTATTAGAATTATGTGTCATGCCAATGTTCCTTAAAAGGTACAATTTGCCCAAAGATTCAATGTCAATTTAAAACTGATACATATAAATTGTTTTTCTATATTGCAGCACTTGAACTGTGTGTAATATATTTTTCAATTACATATATATAATTATGATATTTTTATAACATCTTAAACCATTGTCAGCATCATCTTATGTGAACCGTATTGCATTTTCACTAGAAATGACAGAGAGTGTGACAAAAAGGTGAAGGTTCTACAAAAAAGGGTGTGAGACCTTTGAGGATTACTAAGCATTATAGAATAGGGAGCTATCAATCAGAAACTTGGACCTGTTACCTTCCAGAATATCAGCCAAGGCAGAGGTCATGGAGTCACAGTTAACTGTTACATCAACCAGGTACCGGTACTCCACATTGTACCACATTTTCCAGTATGACAACAGTCATCCCACTGCCATAGCCACCAGGACCTTTTTCTAACAGCATAATATCAGTGTAATGCCATGGACCTCACTCAGCACGGGCTTAAACCCAAAAGAACACTTGTTGGATGATATCCAAAGATGACTAAACCAGATTCAACTGCTTCAAAGAGTTTGAGCCAAATTGTAATGGAGTCTGTAAATCATTTGTACCATGTACAAAAGATGCTGGGTTGTTATCAACACACAATTTAGTAAATTTTACAAGGTAACAGAACGACTGAAAACTGAGTCACCATAATTTAAAAAGATTGATAGAGTAATTAAATTATTAATAATTAACAGAAATAACCTATCAAGCATTTTAATTAATATAATCAAATTAACGAAGGTGTTAAACAATAGCAAAGAGGAAGTATGACAAGAGTCACCAGGTAATATGATAGGTGTCAATCAATCAACTGTCAGGTTATCTGCCATAATACATTATATTAACGTTTACCAGTTTCTCTAACACACACTTTTCAATAAGACCTTTGGGAATAGAAATGATATCAATACTAAGTCTTTTCCCACTGGATGGCTATTTCTGGAACCTCAATCAAAAGGAACTGGACAATGTCCATAACAGTTTGTGAAGTTCTGTGACATCTAAATCTGCTATTTATTTTAATAATTTTCATTGACATTAATGGACAAGCTCAAGAATCATCATCGCAATAATAAACTGCCATTTGCTTTGAAAAAAGGTGGGTGGGGTTCTATAGCACAGCAGTTAGAGCGTTGGTTCTTTACGTCATGACGTCATTTGCTTGGATTCTATGATATAAATAAAAGCATCCTCATTTCAACTCAACCTCACAAATATTTTACTCATACAAAAAAGAACAGCAGGCTGAATCAAAAAGATCTAAAGTTGAAATATTCATGATTTAAGATTAAAGTTATCGCATGTAGACAGTACATAGAATAAATATGTAATGATGTTCCTTGATGTTTCTAGAATAAAACATCCACAACTATCCTTTTTTAACTGAAATTTAAAAACATTTTATTCTCTTAGTGTTTTCTTTATTCAACATCTCTGTTTTAACTAGAGATATTTGTGCCTGTGGCTAGACAAGTTTATTAATTATTTATCAAAATACTTACTGGACTAATTACTAACAAACTTAATGAACCACAGAATTATAAAAAGAGAAATCGGTGGGTGAAGGAATATTAAGATCGAAATATGCTAAATTGTTGAGAGAATCTAGTTTGTCTAGCACTTCAAGAAGTCATAGTTTATTCCAAAATTGTATGAATATTTTGACAATGAGTCTGGTTTATATTTTCTGTCTGTAGAAACATGCTAACAGACTAGAACAACAGAGGAAGTAGGTTAAATTACTTATGTATAGTTTTCAAAATACATCCTATCCAATGAACATATTGTTCTATTGAAAGATATTGAATATTGGGTTTTATTGAGCTGGTTTTCTTTTAGGACAAAACAATATACTGATATTGGTTGATATATGCAAGTAATGAGCCACGAGAGAGAAGAATTAGGATGAGGTTATTCTGATGTCTTTAAGATTAATAAATAACATAGGATCACAATAAACTTGTCTTTCAATTTCTTAATTATTACATCATGGTTTAAAGTACCATAATAAATAATAGACTGGTATTTCCCTGACGGAATTGTTTATTACTTATATAGTCCACTTATTTTATCTTTTCCTACAGATTTCTTCAATATTCTAATCAGATTCGATATTGCAAATTTATCAAGTTTATATCAATCTAATGGAATTCACTATTGAAATATTTCTCAACACAGAGATATGCCTGATAAAATGGTAGTTGGGACTTTGTAACTCATTTTTGCAGATCATAAACCTTGATATTTCAACCAATATCATATCATTGTATGAGATTCAAATGAAGTGCATAATTTGAACAAAGCACTGAAGGGCATTAAGGTATCAGATTATATTATACACTTTGTGCTGTTTCAAGGCAAATAATTGGATTCTTGTAAGTATATCATCACAACTGTAATATCTATAACTAGTTTCAGTACTTATATAATAAATATTATACTATTATCATTTTGATATGAATAACTAAATATCATCATTGATAATAGGGAAATCCCTTGATATTGGACTGCCATCTGTCATAATATACAATCAGATTTATACATTATATAAGCAATATCAGTAATAAATAACTATAATCATAATATCATGATTAAATTATATCAATAAACACCTGCTCCTAACCTTTAATTAACCTTTGAGCTTCAGGGTTTCCTGAATCCTTCTGTTCAGATTTTATTTTAAAGTGAATGCATATTATTCGGTGGCAATTAAAAGTAAAAAATAATACTTAGATTGAATATTAATAAACAACTTTATGGCACATTTAGGTTGTTTACGGTTAAACAGGAAATTTAATGAATTGTCAAGGTCTATTGACAACATATCATAAAATACTTCCATGTACACAAAATTACACTTCAAATGCCTATTAATGCATTTATTCCCTATCTTGTAAAGTGTGATATAAAAAATAGACACCCCGAAAAACACACATATACATTTCCTTAGAGATACATGAAGGTTTTAAAAAATTCAATGATCTTGTCTACTTGCAACAAAATAAGTCTTAATCACACTGTTCAAATTGAAGCCCACCCAGTTTACTTTTATTCATAGATCATGTAGGGGAAAATTTGTAAGATTCTATACAATAGGAATAATAGATCAAAAGTAAATATGTAGAAGAAAACAATAAAAATACACTAGTCTGAAAATAAATCTTGGATCATGTACCTACACATCAGACAGTTACACCTAAAGTAAGATCGTGAAAGAAACCATGTCATTTACATTCTAAAATGAAAGCAATAGTGCACCAATGAGCAATCACCAGTAGCAAATATAGGGGCAGAAAATTAGAATTTACATCCCTTTAATTAATGTTAATAAAATCAGGAAGATAGGTGAAATGTAAAAACAGATGGTCAGATTATTTTAGAAGACCTTAAGGTTATAAATTGTTCAATATGTTTTTATATTGTGATGACAATGAAAGAAATGTACCCACTACCTATAAATATTATAGTCAATATTGTAACCACATGTAGACAAGATGATCAGAATGTTTCCAGAAATATAACACATCATCTAAATCAGTTTTATTTTCAGTTTAGACATTTCAGTGAGAAAATTCACTAACTTGTGAACTGATATGAAATATGCCCAATATGAGAAGAGCCAACTATAAAGTATTGAAACTTAATTATCTTGGCAAAATCAATCTGTTATGTTACAAAGATGAATAAACAAAATATATTCTATTATATGCTGGTCATTTTACAGGAATCAAATTACAACAAGACAAAATTTCCACAGTTTGTCAAATAAAGACCAACTACCATGTAGCAGTCAGTAACCATCAGAAGACTTTAACACTTGTTAAAACTTATCATTAAAACCATCCATTACTTGGTAACCCAAAATACTTCTACCAAATTGTAATGCTTGATGTTAAAACACGATATAAAGAAAACTATCAGATAGTCCTAATTGTAGAAGAGTTTTGATGAAACTATTGCTCAGGTGGTACTGTATCTTTAATAATAAGAGTGTTTTCACAAGTCTATTTCTTATGTCATGATGATTTGATTAGACAGTGTGTTCTATACATTACACTACAAGGTGGAAATGTTACTCAAACGTGACTTTTTAAAGTTCACAATAGTAACTAAGTAACCAATACCCTGGTTTATATGGACAGGTCTAATAAAGATGTTGATTTAATCTCACAAAGAAGGAAATATTAAAGTTGACACTTCAAGTCCACCAACTGTTTTTTTGTCTTGTGGCTCACTATGTACTGTGCAGTAGTTTAGTAAATAATGGAAAGTACCATACAACAGTAGTCACTATCAACAACACCAATGATACAAAATCATATTTAATACTCATCACATGTGTGTAGAATTTAGCAAGAATATGTAAACAGTGTTGGCTACATAGAACAGTAGAGGGAACACAAGTCAAAAAAAAACCTCAAAACTATATTTCAGCATAGAATATGACTTAAAGTATTAAATTTGTTATGAAGAGCAATAAAATGCATTCTTTGTGTTTAAGTAGGACACAACACAATGTTTTGAGTGAGATAACTGAATGCAATACATTATCACTAAGAACATATTTAAGAGCATATATGCAAAAAAATTGACTGTGTACATTGGCCATGATAAAATCTATGTTTAATTAACAAGAAAGTGTGAAATTCTCATAAAACTTTCTCATGTAAGTTTACTCTAAACATCAATAATCAGTCATACCTAACATTGTGATTGTCTTTTGACTCATGAAGGAGAGAAACCTCAAAAATCAGACAGAGAATCACGCTTATATTTGATGAGATGATGTGAAAAATTTATTTAGTACATAATGACATGTACACACCATAGTCAGACAGTAAGAGCAAGATTGTGTGGAGCATCACTCAATGTTTATCAACTCTGATACTCCACAATAGAAGTTGTGACCAACCAATAGAAAAATTCAGCTGTATTCTTATTGGAATGTTTTCTTCTGATTGTAACAAACAGACCAAGTGAATTCTTGCCTATGGTTAAACATGATGAACTAGTAAAAATCTTGTCAGATCGGTTTAATCCCTAAAGAAATCATTATTTGGTTGTCCTGACCTCACTTGTTCAAGTTATCAATGTAACATGGTATTTGAGAATTTATTTTTCCATTGAATACTTTCATTGTGAAGATGATTCTCCTAATGAATCACCATTAGAACAAATTTTGAAATCTTTTATATTATAGTACCAAATAGATTGAACATTATTTTCCGTCATAAATTATCAAAAACTCTGTTTACACTACAAAATTTAAGCGTTCTGAAAACGGTACTAAGGAATTTTGTGTAATGCAAACGGTCCGGCGTTCTCGTGAAAAGGTTCAAGTTCTGGCCCACCTCAAAGAGGTGATCTCAGAAACGGTTCTCAGACTGGACAAGATAAATTGTAGTTCAAATATGAATCGTGCCGAGAACGGATTACTGCATGTGCACATTGACTGACCTTCACCTTTTCCTGTGGAATTTGATCATTATTTGGAGTTGTTTTTTGTTTTCATCCAGGTTACAGTGACATCTATCTTACCTCTTTCATGAAGAGTTTCATAAGAATGCATCTAAGAGCAGTCAAACTTTTGCATTATTATTTTTGAACAGTTCTCAGTACGCTCAATTTATTGTTGGTGTAAACGGGTTAAATTTGTGATTTTATTGCGACCTGGTCTGAACTGAGATCGGAACGCTTAAAAACAGTCTGGTGTAAACAGGGCTATAATAACATGTCCACATTTGCACTCTCTTCTGAGCCGTTTTTATGCTTTATGCAATATATGTACCTAGTTTTATGTATCATGCTTTTTTATCAAATTATATAAAATTCAAACTAAACCCTGCAATAATTGGTCAATCATAAATGGAATTTCTAACCAATTCTGACCAGATCGATCAAGACTTGAATAGAATTCTATTTCCAGTGATTTATGAAAATGAGGTGATGTCTATAGAGATAAATTAAATTAATATTCTTCACCCATCAGACAAATTCAACTTCCTCATGAAATGTCATGTTTTTATTTTATTTCTGAGCTTTTATACTACAGATTAGAGATGAAAGAGAGAGGAAGTTTAGAAAGTAGATAAGATACATTGACTCTTTCTTTATAGTCTGGGGATAAGCTGGAAACAAAATTTGCAATAAGATTTCTTTTTGATTGATTTTCAGTACATTTTGGTCTGAAACCACAGGAGACTATCATGTGGGGAACTGATAAATATGATCAATTGCTTATGTAAAATCAGACACCAAAGAGTTTTTCTTTGGGTTTTTGGTGTAGTGTCATATCATTCAAGCCATTCAAAATTTTTTAGATTGTCTATGTAAGGATCCAAGGCTAAATTGCCCATTTCTAGAAGAAAACCCTATGAGGGTTTTGACCTTTACAATTGACAATGACCTATAATTAAATGTGATTCCTGTTTCCAATTAAATGATCATATTTTACACACTTGTTGATTATATTATAAAGAAATAAAACTGAGCACTGCCTAAATGTACAAGTTGCAATGCATTAAGAAAGAGAACTATAATTATCATTGGACAGTTGAATATAATTAATATAATTAAATATATATTGTGACCTTCTGACCTCTGTTCGCTTTAAAATTACTGTTATAATGATAAGGTATTAGGGATCATTTGTAAGGGATTCCAGATCCCTTGATAGGGATTCCAGATACTTTGATAGGGATTCCTATATCTTTATATAAGTGCTGCAATGAAATAGTATTTTTGAACTGAAAATGGTGTACTGCGAAGAATTCAAAATAATAGAAATTGCTCAATGCACTCAAATATTCATGAAAATTTAATAAAAATATAATTGGATGAATTGGTTTATTAAAAATAATACAACAAAGCTTAATTTACATAATTTATAAACCCATGTTAAAAACCTAGATCAAAATTCACTGCTCTAACATCCACATGATCTATTCTACCTTTTTTTTAGATCAAATGTTCACTTAGTGGTATAGATCCACGTTCATGTCTACCAACAGATAAGGTCTAAATACTTAATCATATAACTGACCATGTGTCTATGACTATTGTATAGATATATTGAATACAGCACGCACTAAAGAGTACCTTTAGAAGAAACTTTATCAATCTATTATTTACATAAGAAAAGTGTTATGGCTCTTGACAAATGATTGGTAAATGTAGTAAAAGGACTGAAGATATGAATGTAATGGTGGTGGTCTCAATCAGGCTTTAAATAATGACGGTAATCCCTCATTGAATAGACCTTAATCTGAATCAATATATTCACTATTGATAAAATAAAGTTTTTATTAAAGTTAGTGAAGGGTGTAAATAGTTTAATAAAAAATATCGATTTTAATGATTTTCCCAAAATTTATAAAAATTTAACCAGTAGATAAAAATTATAAATATGAATTATCTAAAATAGAAATATATACAAAAAATGCAGAATGTATACATAAAATATCAATTTAAATATATTGAAGAAAGAAGTTAAAGACTGACTAAATGGACATATTTTAACTTTGTTTATTGTAATAATTCAAGTCAAACTTTTCTGTCTGTAATAATATTGACCCAATCATATTATTATTGATATAGTTAAACTTCTCACGAAATATTTTTATTAATTTTCCTATTTCATATAGCTTTCAGTACAACAAAGCCAGTTATGAATGAAAAAAGATATAAGAAATTATAACTGATTGGCAATAAGTCAGGTGTCAATATCAAAATGTCAGATTTGTCATTAAATAATGTATAAAAAAAACTATTGTGTATTATATGACAAGAATTTTACAGTAAAAGAGAGCACCTAATAATCTCTTTACTTCTTGACAAATCTGTGCCCAGTTTGAAATGAAAGCAAAGATGATAAAAGCCATATCAATCACATGCCAATATGTGAGTAGATTATCTAAGTTTTAAACGTTCCTTTTCACAATTTAACTATTATTCTCAGAATTGAATTATATTTATTTATAATAAAAAATAGTTGAGAACAATAATAAAAGCTTAAATGACTTGGACACAGTGTCCAGTGGAATAAGTTAAGTATCAGAAACACATAGAAGACCCAATGTAAACTTAAAAACAAAATCAATTTCTGACAAAAATTAATGATCAGACATTTTCATTTGCCCGATGTTGACTCATTAGATTATCATAAAATGTGTCACAGAAAAATCATTAGTTTAAGGTGTCTCTTGGGAACTAGGTAACCATTTTATGTATTTAGAACAAAGACTTTCCATGATCTGAGAATAGAAACTTAATAAGGTTCACACAAAGCAGCAGAATTATTCTTTATAATCTATAACAAAATGTATAATTATTTTGGAAAATCAAATGTAACAATTAGAGCCAATGAAATGAGTTTATTTGATTCTGTATTGGTCTGTTGACAAATCAAATAGAGCAGCAAATTATTCTCTTCATAGCAACAATAAATTTGATGAAGTAAACATGCGAAAAGCGATAAATAGGATTTTATAGTGGGTGAGATATAGTAATATAAGATTTGAGATGAGATTAGGTTATTACACACTAATACCGAAGAGAAATAAGAGGGATATTGTTAATAATTGTGATCTATGGCCCATTGAATGGCACTTTAACCCTTAAGTCTATAGAAAATCTCCTTCTATAGTCAATACCATTTTTACTTCTACTTCCACTTTATTGTACTGAATATTTATTTTACAAGAATTATTACTCTTATATTGAACTCTTAATCTATGAAGTATTGACAGCCCATTCTTAATGTATTCATGAAAAATCGTAAGTCTAAAGAATCATTTAGTTCAAATAATCCTTCAAATAGTATTCATGTAATGGGCAAAATCCCTTTAATAACTGTGTGTTTATGATAATATGAACAGTTTAAAGTGTAAAGTATCCATGTAAATTCTACAGTTACAGAACAATTCATGTTCCCAGTTCCCACAAAAATACCACAATTAGGGTATCATAAACAAAAAATTTAATATTTCAATAAGACAAATAATAATCTAGTTCATGGTAGACTCAAACCTCAATATATCAATATATTTCAGCTATTCAGTTAAAGATATAATACTACCACAGATAATATTTCAGAGACATCCATAACTAACGCATCTAATTATCCTAACTTTTAACTTACACCTTGTTTTATCATAGATCTTTACTTTGTGACCTCGGCCAGTGCTTTTATGAGAACATGTTGTCATCACCACCTAACATAAATATACAATTTCACATAGTTTAAGAACTATACATAAATCTGAATGATTTAGTTACAAATTAGTAAAATTTCATTAAAAACTAACCTTTTCATCCACCACTTTCTTGGCAGAATTAAATATTTTCAGAATTTCTTCTTCCAGTTTTCCAGTCTGTATGGCTAATAACAGTCTTTTTTTCCAAAGTCCAATACTGGTACAATAATTCTTTACACTCTCGCATCCAGTCTCTTCAGCTTTTTTTAATAAACCAACATTCACCAAAATGTCAATCTGAAATTAAAGTAACAACAATGAATAATTACGGTATATTAAGAATGATTTTATGCTCTTCCTGTTAAAAAATAAACAGAAGCTGTATGAGTAAAATAAGCTAGATAGTGGGCTGTAGCTCTGTTCACTGGAGGTGGAAACGTATATATGTGTATGTCACATATATGCTGGATGATGTAAGTTGTCAATAGCCATCTTTTTTCTCTATTCCCGCTTATCTAGTTGATAAATGGTTTCACCTAACGTGAATAATTATCACTGCTGAGAGGGTCCAGACAATAACAAGCAGACACTTAATATTTTTCTACATCAAGAACCTTAACTGGTATTTTTGTTATAAAGTATAAAGATTTCCCCTAATGGACAATTAGCATTTTGTTGGAACAAAAGTGATATCAAATATTGCTTATTTTAATTAGTAAAACCTACAAATAATAAATTGATTAATTAGCCAAATCAACAATTGTCCTATGATATTAGGAAAGTCTAGGTTCATTTGACATGCACTGATACAGTAAGAGGAAAGTTGAGCTCAAAGCATTTGGAAAGATCAATTACTTCCAATCAGATTCTTGTGTTGATTTCACACAGTTTAAGGAAATGACTAGCACAGTTAAACGCTTTGGTTTCGTTTTGATAACTAAAAGGCTCGGACATTAATGTCAATAATCAGAATATTGGACAACAGAGAAAATCAAATGATTACATGCTGTTCTACGTTTTCTGAATAAACAATGGCAATAATACATTTTACAACATTGGGAGATACCATAACATGAAAGTTACTCAAGACAAGCAGTTACCCATGTTAAACCTGCAGCCTTGAAATAAACAACTGTTTTGTACATTACATGCATATTTTTATAATCTTTATCAATTTCTGTTTATTAACCTAATAAGTGCAAAAATTATTTCTTAACTATTGAGAAAAAAGGCTAAGATTGGGGCATTTATTGCGAAATTTATCAACATTGAAAAATTCAATTGATCATATATCCAATTTGTCTTTTACATACCTTATTCATTCATTTTAAAGATAACAGATTTTGCTGCAGGAAAGAATTTCCATTATTTTTCAAAGAATTTGTAGAAAAAATTTAATTAACTCCAGTGGTGTGTTTGTATAAGATATAAAGGACGTTTGAATAAAATATTGATAAAGTTTAAAACATTGTGAATAGACTTAAACAATAGTATAGATCTCATTGTCTTAAATTGATCAATAATCATAATCTTTCTCTTAAAAATATCTTGAAAAAGTTAGAAAAAAATAATTGCTTTTCAATGAATTTCAATAGGTGAAAGTCTTTTCTAAACATTACCAGGAATAATTTTTCTATTCAAGTTAGTACTTTTTATCAACAGCTGTAGGTATTTCTTTATCTACAGCTAGTTCAAAATAAGCAGAGATACTAATCTGTCATTGAGGGTAATGTTTTGCCTTGTTACACAGTATCTGTGCGCTTGTAAAAAGTTGGCACCAAGAAGAAGCTGATTGTATACTCTGTTTAACAATTTTAACTATTAATAGAAGGATCCACTGTGCCTCACTAAAATTCTTTGTTACATCTATTCAAATATAAAATACATGTACAGGTAAAAAAAAAAAAACCCATGAGACTGATACAATGCAATCAATATACTTACCCACTGTATGTATAATTCCTCTGTTAGTAGTTGTCTCTTAGAAGCATCATTGAATATATTCAATACTTTTTCTATTCTCTGAAAATAAAGAGACAGGTTATAAAAATTAGAAAAAGAAAATCATATCAGAATTATCAAGGACAATAAAAGTTAAATGTCTTAAAATGATTGTAAGTGACCAAATTAAATCAATGATAAGAATATTATCATCATAGAAACAATCTAGATTGTCAGGTTCATTCTTAGAACTATACTGACAGTTTTCTTATAAATTTTCAAAGGTTAATCAGACGCAAAGAATGATATTTGATTCATGGACATGACAAGATACATCAAAACAATGTTAATCTCTAAATATTTCTTTAATAAACAAATAAATTTATCATAAAGCCAAGTATGAATCTAACTCATTCATTTAATCTACTATTTCAAAAGACAAGTGATTATTAACTATTTCTGCCTCATTTCCTCCACTCTTCAAGCTTGCAGATAAAAAAGATATTGGGAGACAGGATATGCAGATATTTTGAGAGAAATAAGCTATATAAACAGCCGGAAGATATATCATAGGTTAGAAAAATACAACATTTTACTATACCCTCAACTAAGTTTATTGAAAACAATCAAATATATAAATAATAACAATAAATAGATCAACATACACTGACAGATTTACTATTTTTATATTCTAACAATAAATATTCTACACCCAATTTCACATATTGTAGGTAGACTTCAATGTCTGGGGTACACGTGGTTATATATAAGTTATAACCCTTATATAGGATCTGATCATTATTCTCATCACAACAGACCCAAGTTTTGGAAAAGCTACCAGTGCTTCAGCAAATCTGACATATTGCAAAAAACTATATACAATTATTTAGTTAACTTCTTATAATTATTCAAGATAATAAGGCCAGGTCCTGCTGATTATTCCCAGACAAATTTTTAAAAAAAATACTATAAAAGAAATACAAATATAGCAGACACAATTTATAGTTGTTAACATAAACACAACTTTTATAACATCAGTTCAGACAATTCCATACTAGATTATATTATTTTTTTGTCATTCTAAATCAATCTTCAATTTACTCAAAATTTGATATAATTATATCTCCGATGATGTCATTTAAGCAATAACCTACTTGAAAATGTCAAAAAATGTAGAGAAAGTGTAAACATACTCAAATATCAGTTTCAGATACAATACAGTGTATAAAGTGAACACTAAGTAGGTGTTAAGGAGCGCATCTTGCTGTAGTTATACTAGAATCGAGGTGTTAAACATCTAACACCTACTAAATTTGACACCTGCAATTATCATTAGTTAAAACAAATATATCATCTTCAGCATTTATACCTTTAAATTATCAAGTTGTCAAAATTTTACAGTTTTAACACTGATGGCTACTGTATATTAATGTTATTGTATAATAATGAAGGTACCAAATGTACTGAATAATAACACTGTTATTTGATTGAGTTGTCAATGGTTAAATAATTACACAATAAAATCAACATATATTTATATATTAAAAAATCCAATGCTTTCATTAATCAAATTAATCAATGGTGCAAAAAGCAAACACATATCACTACAGACTGGAACTTTACATATTTCCCCCAGGTTTCAATGGAAAAAATAATCGTGTAACATATCACTTTTATTTTGTGTATTTTTATGCATATTTGTAATTGGGATGTCCAATTCATGTCTATTTTCAAAAATTGATCATTTTTTTCTTATTGATCTTGAGAAACAAAAAACAACCAAATGTTCATCTGAAAATCCTAAAACAATGGTTTTGTAAGATTTTTGGAGAATCAAAGAGATTAGAAGAGAATATTTAAGAATATTAGAAGTAATCTAAATAGTACCATCTGGACTAGTATAAAGCTTAATCTGTCACTATCACATTCACTAGGAAAAATCTCTTGTGTTGAAGGTAAATAAAGCCTTTGGTCCTCTCAGGTAACGGAAATATAGCGACACTTTAACAGAGGAGACCAATCTAATACTATTCATGTTAAATCAAAGGAAAGTTCCCACATACAGGCAATATACCACATAACACACCTAGCAGTCCATGTCATAAATATTTATTGCTATCATACTTGATATACAATAGCACTGAAGCATTTTGCTTATCATACATTTCTATAAGCATTTTATTTTCAAAAATTTCTCTTTCCTCAAACACAATTTTTAACAGTGCAGCAAAGTTATAATTTCTATCTGGGATTGTATCTTTAGGGATTAGAAAACCTGAGATTATATGATTGTTTGATGTGAAGAGGTCAAGGTATTCAATCTCAGCATGACGACCAATACAAGACAATATCTCTTCATTATAATGAACAAGATGTTTCAAATAATCACACCAACAACCATGATTGATACAAAACAATAGAAATCAACCATCAATACTGTCATTTAATACTGGACAGATGTGGTGGACAAACACTGACCACTTGCCCTTACTACATGTAATCACATACATAAGCCTATGGTCATCATACCTTGGCTGTCAAATTCAAGTCAATAACATGTTTTGAATCAAAGCCCCACTGTAACCTAACACTCCTGCATGGTTGACAGTTATTCCAAAATGACAAAAACTATAATATTCACAGGAATACTGTAACTTGCAAAAATATCCATCTCTTTAAATAAACTAAATCAAATCAACAAAAAACAAGATAAAAATTCTCTTTTATTGAAAAGATGGAAATAAATGGAATCTGCTATAGAACTTCAGAATCATACATGACAACTTTTTCATAAAAACTATTTAGTTGATGTGCACTTTAACCCTGATATCAGAGACAACATTCACCTTACAACCTGTAGTAGACCTAGTATCTGATCAAATAACCATTCTGATATCCTATATTTTACTTGATCATAGTACTTATTGACAGTTTAACTTGTTCCTTGTCAATCACTTATCTATTGTCATCTTCTCTCTATCCATCCACTCATTATTCATCATCTTTGACAATCATGCCACTAAGATAACATGCTCTGCATCTGTATATTTGAGATTCCTGTTTTTTTCTAAAAGCAGAACAGGTGCTTTTGTTTTCTCTCCTGGCAGAATATCTGTCAATTTTCTGTGCAAAAACACATTCAATGGATAAATGAGAAACCAATGAATCAAATATCTTGCTTAAATATATGAAAAAAAATTAATGTTGGATTGCCACTTTTCATTCTGTGTACTTACTCATGGAAAATTGACATATATTTCTCATGTGAAAAGTTCATTAGCTGCTACCTTTGCTTCATTAAAATGTTTAGAAGTGCAACATACAAATTATTATGCAACTTATTCTTCCATATACAGGAAGTTTAATTTAAAATCCATGTTTTTTTAATGTTTTAATTTATTATCAATGACATGTAAAATGTATAAAAAAAATGTCGACTTCTTGAATGAAACAGAGAGTTTTTTGTTCTCACAACTAATTTATCTTCAAGCCTGAGAAATAATGACCTAGCATAGTAATTTCTATTTTTAATCTAATGAAATCAGACAGGTGAAAAGGAAGATTGGAGGTGGGACCTGAACATTGTCACATATACAAGACTAATTTCTTATTTATTTGACACAAGGCAAGAAATGAGCAAAAACTAGAAAGCGAAACAAGGAAACAGAAATGACAATTTGAAGGACATTTGAAGGAATTAAAGTTTGAGCTCATTTAAAGAATCTTTGTATCCAATGCATAAACATATATATTAAAATTGGGTGTAGCCAGAACAAACATCTATACAAGACAGATACCTGCAATGAGCAGGATTGGTATAAAAGAATGTCTACTCAAGTCAAATCATGAGTTGGTCAGAATTTACAGGTTCATTGGTCCAAATTTATGCATCTTTTGCTTTGTTTAAGAAAAGGTTAAGAAAAAGGGGTAAGGTTAAATACCACCATTCACTTTTTTCTCAGGAAATATGAGAGAAGGAAAGAAACATGACAGGTAAAAAAGAAATAAATCTGAGATGATGGTAAACATCATAATATATAATAATAAATACTAAATATATAGGATAAAATATATGTCTAGACTTGACAACCCTGTCATTCTTACTTCAAATTTGCATCCTTCATCTAGTCTAAAAACATGCTCCAGTAGGACACTTTTATCCCTTTGTCTTTTACCTACATGTCTTTACACCTGTCTTTCATAGAAAACTTGAACACGAAATGCCTGTTTTTTAAAACAGAAACTGACAAATGATACATCAACCTTGTTTTTGAGTCCTTATTTATTTTTCTACAATTTTTACCTTTTTCACTAATTGAATATCATATAGGCACAATTATTTAGTTCTATCTTTCAGAGGAAACATACAGTACAGCAACTTTATAACTTATCTTTATCTGCAGATCATCTGCAGATGGTCGGCAGAATATTTGACGACGAACTGGCGACGGTCGTCGAAAATTTTGCCGACCGTCGTCAAATTGTTGCCGACGAACTGGCGACCGTCTGCAGACGAACTGGCGACGGTCGCCAGTTCGTCGCCACTTCCAGAAAGAAAATCCATCGCTTTCCGTTGTCAAGAAGAGCTGATGACTGATGTCATAATTTAATGACCATCACGTCACGATCCAAATCTTCATCTTTTGACGCCAAGAATCATAATTCTTTCATGAGCGAAATTAATAATGCGCTAGGCCTGCGCCACTACTACTAGGCTAAGCCTATTATTTTGAAATACATGTCATCAGAATTTTTATTATGTACACATGCATGGAAAAAAACCTTAGTTTTGAGTTTTGATATGCAGAATGTGCCCATTAAAGGCTTCATCAATCTTTTTTTTTCGTCAAAAGATTAAACAACGATAGCCGGCCTATGAGACTGAGAGTGACAAGAGGAGAACAATGGGTGGAGCCTATACTTCAATCCTCCACGGAATGCGTGTTGGGGCACTTGGGGTGTCCAACCAAAGAACGTAGAAATGTAAAGCCTATAACAGATTATTTAACCATAGAAACTAGGATATCAAGCAGATTCTCAATTCGATGAAAAGAATGTGTAACAACCCTTTTACCATGGCTTTTCGGGACTAGGCCTACGACCTCAGGCTTTATAATAAATTAATTCTCGGGCCACCGGCTCTATTTTTATAATTTTAAATTCAAACTTATCACGGGGGATATATTTAAAATCACGACGCCAAACCCAGCCTAAATCTACAGCGGTCAATATAGCAATGATGCTTAACCAGTTCCGACTGCGCTCATTGACGGATTATTAATATTTATTCTTCTTTTTTTTCTCTATTATAATATTAATAGGTAGACATTCATCATTTTGCTGGCACCGCCTATTATTATAAATAACTCTATGAGACCCACCTACTTCGGTATATTTCATTCTCATGCATATGAATGAGTATAAATTATAACCAATAAACGCTTTGTTCTATATTCATCATCCAATGGTAAAACAACGATGTAGGGATTGACGTTTTGAGAAACCACGCCTACTTCTTCGTAACTGCGTGCCAAGATACATTTGGGCTTAGTTTCGTTTGAAAGCGTCAATCCAAGCACTACTTTTAAGTTCTTTGGGCGCCATATTGAAATAGGATTATCACTACTAACGTTGTAATGAATCCAGTCTCAGGTTCTGATATCGGAATTTGTTCAGGTGTAATAGTAACTACTAATACTAGGATTTCACGGGCAACTGGTTAGAATTTCACCATCGGTTATCCGGAAAAGCTTTTTATGAATTGACCTACGGTAAAATATCAGAACGAATAGCAAGCTCAGTTTGACAATATTTCTCTTTGTATATTTTTTTCACAATTGAAACAATCTCAATAATTAATGCTAATGACGATTTGAATGACAGTGTGAGGTAAAGCAAAATTCCTTGTTAATCAGGCTGACCAGGGAAATGTCTTTCGTAGACTAGTTACCGATCATTAGAATGCAATTGTGAAAAATATGAAAAGTAATATTTAAAGTTTCTGAACCATTGTTGGTAGAAAAAAAAGAAAGTTGCGTTGTAGACCTACAATACATGTAGCTATATTTAGAAACTAGTCTGTTGTCAAGCAAGTCTTGACGTCATGATGTACACAAAGATTATAGAAATTTTGACGACGGTCGTCAAATATTCGGCGACGAACTGGCGACCGTCTGCAGACCGTCGCCGACGAACTGGCGACCGTCTGCAGACCGTCGCCGACGAACTGCCGACCGCCTGAGCTTATTTTGCCGACGAACTGCAGACCGTCGCCGGCGACAAAGATAAGTTATAAAGTTGCTGTACTGTATTTTGCAGTTGCAGTGTTCACAACGCTAGCTACTAAAAACTTTTGTTTTAGTAAAATTGACTTCTTTATCTATAAATAATAGTGGAGAAACTTTTAAAACTTTAAGTTTCTTGATTTCGTCAATTTTCCATAGAAGATTGAATCAAATCAGATGCAAATCATGGCATAGTTTCATTATGCATGTATAACTTATTTGAAACATATTCATTCCAAGATTTTATCAAGCTTCTTTTTTTAGAGCAATAAAATTTTGGATCAAGCAATAAATAATGCAATTTTTTTTTATTATGAATCCATATATAGATATTATAAAATAAAGAATATAGTGTGTATTTAATACAGGAAAGAAACACTTGAAAACAGTAAAACAGGTGATACAGGTGTCAAACTATGTGTGGTCTATATTCCACACCCTTAACTTTCTCAATCTTTACTTTTTAATGAATCAACACCCTATAACATTAACATTTTATCAATGATGGAGGAAATTTAAAAATCAATAGACATGATCATCCCTCAAATTAATCTTTCATATCATTCCTAGACATCCTGTATCTTAATTGCTAAATTGACCATTGAATACAAATTTTTAAAAAGCGAATCAGATTTATCAGAAGTTAAATGGTGTGAAGTGAATCATGAAAAAGAACTAGAAAACAGAGTTGTGTGTAAGAATGTTAATAAATAATAAATAGGAAATCTAGTTGATATTGACACTATGTTTAATTACAGATAACCATTCTGTCTTACGGGTCACTGGTAGCTCAAGAGGGGGAAATAATGACCCATTCAGTACTCACTAGCCCTGACAATGACCTTACCTTTTGTTTAATACCTGTACCAGTCTTTTCTTTCATCAATTCTATACATTGTTTAATATATAGACCCCACATTTCACCTGAAAATATACCAGAAATAATCTCATTAGTTATATGCTGTCATGGTCAGGACATAGTATTTACCAGAAGTAATTCTATTAGCTATATATGCGGTCATGGTCAGGACATACAAATCGATACAAGATGCAAATATTGAATTGACTAGCATCCAAGTCCTTTTTAGATTTGGATAAGAATATGATATATATTTCCACTGCACTTTACGTTACATATAATGGGAAAAGACATTTAGGTGGTTAAATATGAAGAGAATATTCTTTGTTTTTCAAGATTTCAAAGTGAATAAGAATTGTAATAATAGAAAATATTTGGTAGACTCTTTGGTAACTGAAGCTCCAGTTTCAGATTGAATTATTCATAGAAAAAAACTAAATTGAGTTGTCCCAGACAAATGATACATTAGAAAATAATATGAAGTAGTATTAATATTTAATATGTCAGAGAGGTTATAGTTAGTTTTTAATTAATATCAACACTTGTAGACAATATCTCAGACTGGTTATTATCATATACTCATTATTGTAATAACCTTCTTAAATTCAATAATTTCTGAGTTACTGCATGTGAATAGAAAAGATGAAACAGTAGAATATCCATAATGATAAACATTCTACTTCTAAATTTTAAGTTTTAGTTTGAACAATATTCAAAGAAAATCATTAAAATATTAACTTAATGCAGTCGTTTCTTTGCAATACAGCTACAAATTAAACTTAACTGAGCACAATAATCCATTAAGCTGGGCAGGCAATCTTTTCTTTACTAAATACCTAATGAAGGATGGATGACAATTTAACACCTTCGATAACTGATGAGGTTTTAAAAGAGACTGATGAGAAGGAGGTGTAGAAGGGTTCTGCTAACAGCTTCATCCTCAACTGGTGTTAATACTGATTCAATGTTGTGAGCAAAGGTAACTTTTGTTAGTAAATAAAACATGATGTAATACCAGTATTACAACCAGCTATTGTTAAGTCATCAGTTGTAAGAGTAATAGAAACAGTACAGCTTGTAAACATGTCATCATTCTAGTCATATAACAGCATTGTTACCTCAGCCAGTGCTTACACGAGTTTCATCACTTTATTACTAACCATGACAACTGTCAAATATTATGTTACAGTAACAACCATGTGACATTTCAATGCTTCAACATTTTAACCATTGCTTTCCGCCCCTTTCTTTTAATATAAAGATAGTCCACATAATTTGACATTTCTGAAGACAAACTTCATGTTAGTACAATGACTATTGACTATTTTTTTTTATCTTAAATCTTTTAAGATTAGCAAAAACTGACTTGATCCAATCTTGAGCATATTTAAAAGTTATACAAAATTGGCTCAGTAGTAGCTTTAAATGTTCAAGTAAAATTTATCACTAATGTTACAGACACATTTATAATGTCAACAGAACAATAATAATTTGTTCAATGTTTAAAGATTTTCCTGATACAATCATTGACATTTTAATGTTTAACAGTTATTCTTCAGTCTGACTGACTCTTTTTCTCTTATATTATTAAATTGTGCATGTTGTTATAACACATTCAATTGACATTATGTGTAATAATTGTTCATTAGATTGGTATCAGTTAAAAGGATATGTATCATTTTTTTAATAATTTTTTTATATACTATGAAATGGACTTAACGCTATTTTTGAAAGCATTGAGACTTGTTAATTTAGTCTGGTTGGAGTAACTAGTATTTGTAATAAGACAAATATTATTTCTTATCCCCTTTTCCACATGCATATCATCTTTTACTGAACTTCCGCTCACCAATGCGACAAAATGTTAAAACTCCATGTATTTCTAAATATGCATGAATTTGTTAGACACAATAGAATCATGGTACATAAATTTCTTTTACACCAAGTAAAATTTAGATTATCATGAGATTGCTTTCAATTTAGAAAATAAAGACATCAATACACTGACATGATACATTAAGGACTACTTTAAGATACTACAGTGATAAGCATAGATAATGGTTGTTAAGAGCATGTCTTGCTGGTGGGAATGATTCACCAACATGCCAATCTGAACAAAAAGAGAATGTGATAACAACAGTATGGACAAGATAGAGATGAATCAGATATTTGTAATTTTAAGAAGGGCTACCAAATTCCAGTCGACACCAAATGTGACTCCTTACTATTTGAATTGTTCAATAAAGCACATAAAAATCATGTTTGGTCAGGTTGGCATATTACAGACATCAATTTCCTGTCCTTATAATTATTATATGGAGTATATTAAATGGGTTTGCTAAGAAACCTTCAATATTATACTAATCATTACTCTGACACCCAAATAACTAGCCTTTATATTACAAGGTGACCACAGGTCAAGGTTTAACATGGACAATACATTTCTCTTTAAACTTTAAACAATAATAAAGACAGAGGTTACTTGCCACTGTCCTCTATAAACTGTCAGTTTAAAGATTGAACAGGTCTCTAGAACATAAATATCCCAGGTGAAAGGTGTAGGGAATTCATAAACTTTATTGTATGTACATGAAACAGGTATGCCTACATAGTTTACACCACAGATATCAACAACATGCTTAAGCCAGACCATGGTTAAATCGATAGCCTGGGGTCAAATGTCCTAAACACAAGAAATAATGCCATGACCATTACTTTTGAATGTGATTGTGAATGGTGAGGGTAAAAATATTCTCATAAAATTCTTTCATCTGGTCAACCACAAAGTTCCTTAGAATTCAAAACACAAGTAAATTCGATATACTGCATATTTCAGAAACTTAAGGCGCTATTTCCTAAAATTAATCAAATTGCTCTCAGACAAACATTTCCTGGATTTTTCTCAATATCTTTACCTTTCAGAAATCATGCTCTCTCTTTCTCTAAGACATTAAAATAATGAGATAAAAGGAAAATAATTTCGATCAGTTGATGAAAATATTTTTTATTCCCAGTCCATTATAAAATCAGATAAAGAAATGATAATAATCTGAAGAAACAAAACTTGAGATTTAGAGACTGGGTTCCTGTTATGGACTGTAATAATACTTCTTATAGTTATACTATATATTTCTAGACTTAAACAATATCATTAATCATCATCATAAAGTGATTATCATCATCTATTATATTGATATCCTTTTCTGATATCATATACTTTCCAAATTAAACCTCTCTATAAATTATTCTTTCATACTAACTGTACTGTACTTTGTATCTCAAGTGGGGTATAGCAGCAGTTCAGACAAATCTTTCATTAACAGTGATTTTCTACTATTGATTTGATGGCTGAAACTTCCAGATTATCTGGAACATTAACTTCACATGTGATGTTTGTACTGATTTACAAATTATGAAATGAACAAAATGTTTTATAGCTAAAATGATAAAATTTACACAAATATATTTATGTTATGAGCAGTTTTGGCTAACGTATAATTCCGAATATAGTGCGCAGGCATGTATAATGCGCACCCCTTCCTTGCCTCCGCGAAATCGGGGAAAATTCATTTACCCATGTATAGTGCGCACCCCTTTTCGCGGCAAAAATACGACTTTAAGTTGGCATTTCATAGACACCAATATCGGGAAATAGATGTCAATACGTAAGTCACCATTCATAGATTTTTTTTTATAATAAACAATGTTCCACTGCAACTTACGTTTCTACTATTTGTAATTTGTAAACGACTTTATGGTATACCGCGCTATTCGATTACGGTACCGCGGAGTCGAGTCGTGAATACGATTTTAAGTTGGTATTTCACAGATACCAATATCGGGAAATAGTTGTCAATACGTAAGTCACCATTCATAGTTTTTTTTATAATAAACAATGTTCCACTGCAACTTACGTTTCTACTATTTATTTTTATAATAAAATCCATTTTAATCCCGTATTTATTGCTTCTAATCTCTCGTAATGGTATTATTGAGTGTTATTTAGAAATCATGTATCATGCTATTAAATTACGGTACCGAGGATGATATTCTATTGGAATAAAAATGTGCAATTAACCGGTAAACTTAGACGTATTGAAGAAGATATTGACAGAAATTCAAAGGGCTAACGGTAACTGGCTTGGTGTAAGACTAATAGGCCCCATTATACTTGTAATCATAATGCGAATAATCATCATGATATTGCGTCAGTTCCTTTTGTGTGAATACTTAATTGTGATTGTTTCGTTTGTTTAACGTAAATAAATATCATTGTCTTTCTTAATTAAGTCTTTAATCATCGCTGGAGTGACACGATTCGCTCAATAGTTTATTTTTATCGTCTGCTTTTACCCCCCGCATAGATTTATCGACTAGTATTGCCTCTCAACGGAAATGAAAAAAATGACGGCGTGAACCATGTGTATCATATCTGATGAATAATTAGGAAAACAATGGATTATATTAAAACCCAGTTATTCTGGTAACCGTATTTATATTCAGGCAAGACTCGATTACGTATTGAGGCATGTCATCAAGCATGACAATCAATTGTTCCTACTATAAAAGCCATCCAAAATGCTTGGCCCGTGAACATTATTTTTGGTACCTCTCGTCTTCACGTAAATTTTCCCATGTTAATAACAAAGTTATTAACTTGAATCATTTTAGTTTTGTTCAAATATTTAACAATACTTATTTAATTTATAAGATAATAATCATATTGTGCCGTTATTACAATCATAATTCAATCTTTAACACAAATCAATTTTACCGCGAATGTCAATGAGGGAAGACAAAATGGCGGATCCTTAACATCGACTTGCGGCATTCTCGTTGGGAAAAAATACTCCAAATTTATTTACCCGTATATAGTGCGCACCCCCTCTTTGTTGGGCCCATTTTATGGCAAAAACCTGCGCATTATACACGGAAATATACGGTAAATGAGATGCTATTTTAAAGAGACAATCAAGTTGCAAAATGGTAAATTATCACCCAAATTGTTAGTTTTATTGTCAGAGATGATATAACAAGTTGTGGATGGATTGCTTCAATACTAAAATTTCTTAAATAATTATTTCTGATATGAATGGTGGTATGAATAAAACTACAATCATTTGGATGTAGAACATTGAAACTGAATCATTTACTCAAAGTGCACCTTTAGCATCAAGCTACTTTAAAAACCAATTCTTCATGCTAGAGGAAGTAGAATGATGTAAATGAAACTGACAGTAACAATATTCTTAGATTAGAAATACTCTACAATCTGATGAGGAATCGCACAGCAGAAATATTTCACCTATTGTTAATATAATGGGTGAATGGTTTATAAGTTGGTATGATTAATCAAGTGTTCAAGACTAAGCTAAATAGTCATTCCAAGCAAGACAATGTTCATTCCCTAAATATAATGTATGTATTCCTAGCATAGTGGTATCTGAAGAACTAAGAGAATAATGCCAATAATATACAAAATTCATACCTACAATTATCTAGGGACTAAATTAAAGAATCCCTGTAGCACTGGGATCTCAAGGGTTAAGGGAATAATGCTGATATATTATACTGGTCAGGAACTGGTCAGTATAATGCTCAATGACAATCAGATGATGGCCTATCCATTAGTCTAATGATATATCAACACTAATCCCCTTAATTGTTATGGTAACAATATAATGAATGTAAGAAATGCTTTTTCTAGATCAATATCTCTTAGGTCTTAGTACCACTTCCCTTGTTCATTGACACTTAGGCCTATCTTAGTTATATAGCTAGATTATTGTTTAGATCACAGCAGACAGGGTATTTCAAGAAAAAATGAAAAGGCATGAAAGCTTGCAAGGGATTTCACATTCTTACTCATTGCTTCCTGTTAAGCATATTTATTACAGCTGATTCTGTAACCTCCAGCAGGCATTTTATACCACGGGGTTTTAATTATAAACACTAAGGTAAAGAGACTTTCATAGGTACATAATTTTACTTGGACTAAAGCTTATATACAGTAATAAAAATGTTTTGTCAAAGCTATAAATATGGATATTCCTAACTTGATTTATATCCAAGGATGCGTTTAAAGTGCCTCATTCAGTACTTCCAGAGAAGCAGCTGTATATAGATTGGTAATAAAATCTGCTTTTAATCTGATTATCTATAATAATAAGCTTAAATTAAACTCAGCCTCAAGAATTACCCCAGGATCTACTGCTGCCTGAGGCACTTGTCACCAGCTTATCACTGGCTTATATTCTATTATAATAGGTGGTAGATGAGTTTCCACAAATCTGTCTTCCTTATCAACAATCATTAATTGATGGGAAAAACTGGAAAAAAAACGTTCTAATTGCATGCACTTTTCCATTTGAGTTCTACTATCATCCACACCAAAATATTAGTAAAGGTGTAAAATTGGATTTAGAGTTCAGAAGGTTTGGATCAAATCCTCAATTGACCAGTTCAATATTACTTAACCTGGATTAAAGCAGAGAACAGATCTGATCTTATCTGCTTCTTTTTTTTGTATATGTATTTATTTTTGATGGACATCAGCTCCCTGTATGATATAACTACTCTACTTGCATTTCACAACTTACAGTTGATTATTAAGGATTCCCAATTTTATAATAAGTAGTATCTCAGGCAATGTGAGCTATGTTAGCATTATTACCAACCATAAATATTGTGAGCTATCACAAGATCAACAGGAATTTTCAATGAGATCCTACATTTCTTTGAGAGGTAACTTTAGGTTGTCTCCAGGCAAGACAGACAAAGATATTCACTGCATGTAGAACTTTTGCAGACTAGTGAGCACAGATTGTTTGAATTTGATCATCAATCTGGATTAAAAATGGATTAGAATTCAGATATCTAGATATCACACTTAGATAAACTAGAGACAAATATTTCATCAAATATATAGCTACATGTATCTCTAAATCTAGAAGATCTTCAAAATCTGCTTACTGATATTGGTAATATATTTTGTTTATCAAGGTAAAAATGTTTGGATTATTAAGTTGTGTAAATAATTATAATCAATAAAATTTGAAAGTTTGATTTTCATCTTGATATTGATAGTGTGCAGTAGTTTTCAATTTGTATCATAACAAAAACTTGAATGACACAATGAACAATATTTAGTTTTGTCATCTTATGTTGATTCAGAAAATGTAGGTAGGGTTTAGGTTAGGGCTAAAACACAAAGTACCATCTTGACCTGTAAGACTTGATAGGAATTTGCTGATCAATACTGAAACTCAATATCAAACTTCTAACTATCCAGATCAATATACCACACTCGCTTTTTAGTTAAGAAGATTAGAATTTCTTATCTTGTATATCTAATGGATGTAATCAACATTTCATCTATATACTTCATTAAGTTTTGAATTTTTAAAATCAATTTTAACTAATGAAACTTCTAATTGACAATTGATTATTAACAGATAATTTGCAGAAAGGATGAGATTTTAATCAAATTCTGCCTTAAAAGTTTAAATTAGAAATTTAATATTTTGTACTATAAAAGTTATGTCTGGATGTCTATTGACTTTTTATTTTTTGGTACAGAATAAAAATGCTGTTTATTTTAACAAGGATTAGTTTCTAAATTTTGAAAGCAATGAACAATGATCTGTTACTGATTTCATGAAATCTTTGGTATATTGTGATATCAACAATTTCTGTTGTAACTCACGTTTGATGAGATCTTACAACCATATAAAAACCAACAGCTTTGGTTTTATAGAATTGAAAAATTGTGCACAAAAATATCAGTTCTAATACTGTTAAGGCCATGTATTTGATAGATATAAAGTTCTCTGCATGATATTCAATACATTTCATAGCAGAAATAAGACAACTATATTCTCCTGATTACAGACAGACAATGAAACATCAGTCAACCATTAAACTACCATCACAAACCATCAATAGATATCATCTATACTGTGGAATAACCAACATGTTTTATAATTTACAGCTCAAATCAGACACTAGGGCCACAAGTCAACCAGTTTTCGACAACCATTTTACAAGTTCTAAGAAATCAGAAACATAATCTGAATAGACCTCACTCCTTCATGCTTTACATCTTTTGACAAGAGGACATAAATAATGACTTAATGACTGGCTATTTTTCATTAGATAAATCACTTCATTGCACACCATACAATAAAAACATGACTTTTATCTCTTTCTAAAGACACTAGTCAAAGAGAATATGAAATATCTTGGCTAATGAATGAACTGCTTTCATTTTGACCATTCTTCTAGTTTGATCCAGAGCACTGATTTGATATCTTTCACACTTGTTTGTGAAAATGTTCTTGTTTGGTGCAAAGAAATTTTACTTTTTTTACACCTTTACTGACACCTTCTTTCCTGAAAAGGCTTTTACATTTCTATTTCTGAATTCCATTTTGGAAAATGGCCCTTCCTTGCCAAAAAAAAAATAAAACTAATGTTTATCCAAGAAATTAAAAATAACAAATGTGAAAAACATCATTAGTCAGATGAAGTCATGTTTATGAGCACTCTCATCAACTCCCAGATAAAACATATAAAAACTAGACCAGAAGGCACGTATAGCAGGATATATCATGACAACAAGATAACCAGTGATATTCAATAAGTCATGTAGAAGATGTGTTAACAATATAAAAATCAATGATATTATTAGTGAAATGGGAATTGTTTCAGCCAATTGATTAATAATACAGCAGTTACTAACCAACCGTATTAATTGATGAAGATTCCTAACATCCGAAAAGTGGACATCACAGAATCTATCTGATATATCACTAAATCCCTAATGTTTTACAAATCATCTACTGATTTCATAGGACAAGGGAAACAGATTTGAATAACAATCTAAAAAATTAGTCAAATATGTGAATCATGAACTTGATACCAACTGAGCAAGATATCCATAGAGTGAATGTGTACTAGAAAGTTCATCTGAAGTTTTTATTACATAGAGTTGTTTGTCACAAGTTTTGACTTGACCAAGACTGTTGAAATGTGGCCATTTTGTATTAGAAATATGAAAAATGTGCAATGCATTAACAATGAGCACTTGGCATTCTTTCTATTTGCATTACAAATGAAAGAGGGACCAAATGGTCATAGAAGTTGTTTATACATGCTCTAAGCAACTGTTTTGAGAAGAGAACAGCTGTAGACCTGCATCTGAATAAATATTGGACTGCATTAACATTTACATACCCATAAACAATAACAGACCCCTTTCAACCTTATTGATGAAAGGAAACCAAGTTAGGGGTAAGAATAGAGTAAACCAATAAAGCACTTTTGCACTTTATATCTTTAAATAAAAAGAAATGAAATAAGAATGATTCAAACACAAGAGACATTTTGCTAGTATATCAGAATTTATCAGAAGAAATTAATATATAACATTATAAACAATTTTTAACTCTTTGTAAAAGATTAATAGAATTGAAAGCCAGTTCACAGAAAGACAGAAAGAGTATATTATCTTTTGTCACATAAAACCATATGAACATGGTTTATCACCAAGATCAACACCCAAATCACCTTTAACCCATAAAATACTGGCTGTTGTCCTTATTGGTTTTTACCTTTTCAATCAATTTGTCCATTACTCTGTTGGTTTCAGATGAACAAGAAGAAGAATAAAAAGATTCAATGAGGTATCAGTTGAAATCAACATCAAACTGTCCAAATTTCATACTTCACTATTCAGACATTGACATTAGTATTAGATATGTTAGTTTGGCCCTATATTGACCTTAAATTAATGTTTATGAGCATCACTGCTTCTGTAAAGAAATCTAATTACAATATATGCTTCAGATATCAAATGTCAAAGTGGAGTCAAGTTGCTAGGATTATTACAAGACAATAACTAAATCTCTCTGACAATTCCATTCATGCAATCCTCATCACTTGATAGGGTAGATATCTGATGCCATGCTGAGAAAGTGTCTGGTTTTCTAAGAGATTCCTGGAATGTTTGGCTCCAATATTGTCAGGAACTCAGTGTGAAGTTCGATACAATAAATATAATGTGAACAATATATATACATAAGTATCTGAGTTAATTAGATTATTCACAATGTGATCTGAATCAATTTAGTAAGAACAAAGTCTTTTCATGGGAAAAAAATACTCTGAATCAGTGACATTAATAAATTATCCAAAAATATATATTGTAAGCCAAAACAATGCAAAAAGAAAAATCAATTTCTGTTAGCACCTCTCTTTGAAAAACAAAGTCTCAGAATATAAACAACTATTCATCTTTCAATATATGAAATTAAAAACAATTTTAATATTGTCTTACAAATCAATAAACATTTCGACCATCTTTCTTCTAAATAAATGACTTTTTTAAACTAATGATCCCTTTATTCAGAAATTAATGAATGTGTTTTTTATTTGGCTTGTTCAATTCTGTAGACTGGAGCCGGCTTTTTTATCTTCTTTTGCTGACAGCCTCATAAAAAAGCTCCATTTGTCAATGGGAATGATTAATATGATATTTATGTTAATGGTGTGTACAGGGGTCAGAATTAGATATATTGACTGATTATAGTACTGGTCAATAATATATAACATCTCTACTGTAAAAGATATCTTCCATAGTCAACAATATCAGATTTTGGTCTTTTAGAACTAATTATTGCCTGCCTCAATCATACAAAATATTATTAAAAAATAAATTGAGTTTTTAGTTCTTTAATTCTATATTTCAACACAAAAAATATTTTTGTTTTTTTATCTAAATCTGTCACAAGCTGTTACTTCATTAATTTAGCACTAAGTCATTTTGTAAGTTTTTGATCTTTGCTTCAAAACTTTCATAACAAGAGTGCATTATTTTACTTGTATATCTGAAAAATGGAAAACTTCAATTTCACTAATGCCTGTAGGCTAGTTAAAATAATATATGACATAGTGTTTATTAATAGCCAGAGGTTTTTCCTTTTCTTTTCAACAGCTTCACCACAACACTGCATGATCAGAATATACAAAATTAAATATGTCAGTTTTTTAAAATCATTTTGAAATTGACTAAATAAAGACCTTCATTATTATTAATTTTTGAATAATTCAGATACATTCTATTTGAGAAGAAATCCCAATTACATTTTACAAGAATATAAAATTACTGCTTCCACTGAAAACCTCGAAGAACTTATTATAAGTCTGAAAAATTTCAAACATATATTTGAAGGGGGATTTCAAGAGTTCAATTCAATTCTGCTTCAGTGATAATGTTTATGATGACATTTTAATATCCTTATATGTAACACTGTCACAAATTAACAAGCCATCATGAGTGAAAATTTTCATTCATGGATGGCAATGTGATATGGCCTTAATATTTGATAATTAACATTGTCATTTATTATATTTTATGTATATATTGGAAGGATATAGAAAAACATATCTGATATCATATGGAGTGTATCGACACAATTTACAAAGAAATTATCATAATATACTGATTACCAGTTTTAGCATGTCTATGTACCTGATGGTACATAGTAATTATGGTAACTATCACTTAGATCATAGTCAGTAGAAAATCTCATTATCTATGATGGAACTTACTGATAAAAATTCCCTTCTATGGTGCATTACATCTCTTAGATTAATATATTATTAATATAGTGGCATAGATAGTTGGGCATCACATTGATTCTCAGTAGATAGATATAATCTCATACCATTATTAATATTCAGTTTAGGACAAATAGGTTTAGTTCTACTAGACACCTGGTGTGTATAACCATGCTTTTATAGACTTTTGAATAAATTTATCATGTACTTTATGATTAGAACAATATAACGTATAAAGCAAACACAAAAACACAATTTGCCAGGAAATCTGCATAAAATACATATCTATCTTATCTTTGTTTCCTTTCAATAAAATAAAGTATAAAAGTCAGTAGAGCATATTATCATAAAATCAGTGAAGACTAGAAATTGAAATGAAGATGTGGTTTTTACAGAATCACTTAGAAAAACAATTAATTACAAATATACAAAATATGAACATAACACCATCATGTTACATATTATAATACTCTTCAAAATGGCAATTTCATTGAAATGAACATTAGATATAATATTTTGTAATCTGCCTTTAATATTCCCCACAATATTTATGATTTATTTAGTTAATCAATTTCAAAATTTGTACATGTGGCCTTCTTTAAACAGTAATTAAAATTCTGGAGGAAAATGAAAACAATTTATTGACATTTTATTTATTATGTTAAACTTCCATTATTTTCTTATTGTGTCTTTCTGTCGGCATTTCTTTCATCATCTGGTCTAATCTCTTGGTAGGAACTTAACATGTGGACATTTGTTCTTCAAGTTGAATAAGTTGTCTTTTCTTCTTTTATCTGCCTACCGTCTCTTGAATCAGTGTTAAAAGAACAATTGACGGAAACACTATTGTATGTTGTCTGTCTTAAAGCAATATTTTGTCTACTTGACTAGAGTTGAGCAAACATTGACCATACCAAGCAGTAAAAGTGTAAAATCTATGATAATACACTATATCGTATTGAATAGAATGAGATGAAGCTGATCGTTGAAGCATCCTATTTTTCTACACAGTAGATTTCATAGATTGGCGTAACAGCTAACTCAACAGTGTAAAAATTCAGATGATAGTAGTAAAATACCAAATATATCTACAATATTACCTGTCAATGAGTGTTATAATCAGGATTTTCAGAACTTAGATTGTTTGTTAGTGAATGAAGTCCAGAGGTAATATCATAATATATTACAGCTTCAATATATACCAGTGTTTTGTTTAATAACAAGTGTTATATACCAGATGCCAGAATTATTTTAGGACATTTGTTTGTCACACATACATTGTATTTAGCCCAAAATCTCATTTACATATTGGATTGTTAAACAACTTTTTACTTCAAATCTTTACTGACAAGAGAAACTAGTTTCAAGTTGTACTGGAGAAAACTTGTTCGATATGTTGACTGCGAGACTGTGAATGGAATGTTAACCCAATAACTTGAATTATACGGAGGTGATTTTAACTAGAACTTTAAACGTCCTGAGAAAGCCAAGACAACAATAGGATTATTTCCACCAGATGTGAACAATCGGACACAAATTTAATATATTACTCAGGTTTTAGTAAAATAAATAGTAACATATGTCCAAAATGAAATATATTAATTTAGGACTTTAGTTATCAGGTAAGCATTGCCTTGATTATTACCTTTAATTATTTCAGTATAAACATTTTAACCAAGTAACAGGTTAGTTGTACTAAATATACATAATATCTCACATTTAAAGAAAAATAGTAAAAATATCAATTTTCCACTTTTAAAAGAAGTTGAACATTAAGGAATATCATTTTAAAGAAAATTATAGTGATAACAATCATCAACCAACTATCAATTTCAACCAAAACAGCAAGACATTGCAATAAAATATGTACACCACATTAAAATGACATTATCATAAAATGACTATTTAATTTCAATAAAATTGAACAAATTTACATTTTGACTCGAGTAATGATGTATCTATGACAAATTTTAAGAAATGAGTCAAAATGTATCAGTTGTGTTGTAGACTGGAATGTGTATATCTGGTCTATCAGGTGTCCAAGGGTAACTAGACAACACTATAACATATTAAAGATTGACAGTCTAGAATATAAAACTAAACATCTTCAATAATTGTTGATTAGTTCTACTTTGTTAACCTCCACTTGTTATACATTACCATAAGTGTTCTGAGAGTAATTTCTAGAAGATTTGAACTCATGAGACAATATACCATATTCAAGGATTGCTGAACCTTCAAAGTAAGTTATTCATGACTAAGTTTTTAAATGTTTCTTTTTCTGTGCAGACAGTGGTGTCTCCAGCATAAGATCAAGAATACAAGGAATTTCTAAGAGTAAGCCACATAGACTCACAAAAAAGACATTATTTCTTAAAACAAAAATAAGCTGATCTTTCCAAAATTGGTTTAGCATTATCATTATCTGAGATATGCATTATGTCTTATTTTGTACAACAAAAGATATATTGGCGCAAACATAATATTTCTTGCGTAGCTAAAAACAACTGTTGGATGACTCAGTTTAATAGTTCATATCACTCACTAACCTAAATATGCAAATACAACACATAAAAGATCAAAGCTGAAACAATAATTGCTATAACTTTTTTAATAAGCATATAGTTATAATTGTTTTTTTATCACCTGCATGTGCTCTTTCAAGTATACAAATAACATATTTAATGGCAGTAGTAACATTAGATGTTTACTAGGTTATTCAACCATACCAACTTATAAATGTAAGTTATCACAAATTATACTAGTTCATTATTCAGGGAACTTTATGTCTTAATTCATTAAAACCATGTCTAATAAGTATCAGGGAACTTTTAATGTTCTATTTAAAAGCAAAAATTTTTATATGATAAATATCAAATATATGTGTCCACAAAAAATTTAACTTGAAGAAACAAAAATATTAGTTTCAATATATGGTAAAGAATAGTCAAGTACATTTGGTAGTTCTACAGAACTGTGAATTTTCCTGTTCCACAACAAATATAAACTCAAAGCATTAATATAAAAAGTAGGCAGTGAATATCCAAATAAAGTAATTATAAGGTACATGTAGATCACCCATTTAAGAGATGAATGTTTAATTTGTGATAATGTACTGTGGTTTAATTTCACTTTAAAAATTCTTATACCAGGAGAAGTAAAATATTGTGAATTGAGTGCTGTTGATTCTCAATTCAATTCTGATTGGAGTATTTCTTGTATTGAAATCAGACAATGTTTTTCTTTCTGTCTGCCTCTTGATGTAAAATATACAAGTATTTTATGATTTAAATCCTTCAAGACAAATGATGGTCATATTCTTAATAAGTTTAAAGAAGTTATAAAAAGGGAATTAGGAAGTGTGATGGGCACTAAATCACACAATATTATTCTATTAGATTATTACAGATCTTTGAAGGGTTAGTTCTCTCTTAGTTTTTAACACCTAGCCTTTAAAAGGATTAGAAAGATTAACAGCATGGCTTTATCAATTGTGTTAAGAAGATTAGGATAATCTGTAAAAAGATCAATCACTAAATATGGCCATGTTTCACTAGAGTTTTCGATTTTAATAATATCTTACATTAAATTAAAAAAAATGCAACATCCTACAGAAAGTATCAGCATTAATGCAATAATTCAAAGCAAAACATTTCAAAATCATTGAATAAAAAAAGGACAGAAGACAAAAAAATTTCAATAAGTTTAAGAGAAGTACAAACACTTAGCAAATAAATGTCTAGACAAAAAATATAAATTTATAAATATTTCAGTCATATACTGAAGGCAATGGTAAGCTATTGAAGCATAGCAGGTCTAATGAATTTCAATTGCGTAAAATTGACTTGATTCATGTGAAAATTGCATGTGAAAATATTTTTTTGGCTCATTTTGCATTAAGCTGGTTTTTAGAAAGGGCTATTAGCATGCTCAAATCACTGAACCTACAACTTGATTCCTGATTGCAGCAGTGAAAGGCTTTAGTTAGTCTTCATTATAGTTTCTAATATAGAAATAGTTAGCAGTGGATTTAAACCATTGGTAAAGAAAGACATCAGCTATCTCTCAATCCATAACATATGACAATGTGAACACATGTAAAGAAATAAAAACTTAAACATTTTCAACAAACTCTGAAGAATTTTCTGGTAAAAACATAAGGCATGCTGACATAATTGAAATATAATCATGTAAAAAGTAGGTACCTGAACTAGACTAGAAGAGTGTAAACAATGAATGCACATTGACGTGTTATTTACTTTCTAAGTTAAATACAGAAAGAGAAATAGTTAATGTTTGGTTTGTAAAATAAATCTACATTACTCCTGAATCAGTTAAAAGTTAAACTTTAAGAGTAAGTAAGATACTTAAAATCATGGAAATTCTAAATCTCAGAGAAATGTCCAGTGGGAATGGTTTCTGTAATGTTATATAATAGATTTAAATTAAAAGATTTTATTCAGGTTTAATGTGAAAAGAAAAATTTATTGAACTGTTTAATGATAAATACAAAGCGTTCTATGGTGTTCAAGTTTTTAGTATAAAATATACGGTTTATTGATATAAATCAATATGTGAACTCAGTGAACTTTTGATCACAATTTAAGAAGTACATGTATAGGATATATCGGATCAGAATGACAGGATTCAGTTTGTAAAATAATTACAAAAACTTATACAAAGCTGAATACTAAAATTGAATTAGAAGCTAGAATTTGTATATGGTCCACGATACACAACTAAGTGATTTTATGTCAACTTATTGAATCCTGCAAGAACATTTCTCATGACCAGTGCTTTTGGAGGGTTGAACCCCTTTTCCACACTACTTTTTCTAAATGATCCACTTTAACTGTCTTCACCACTATTTGAAACAAGAAAGTTCATACAGTACAAGTTAGTTACTTCAGATAAAGTTTAAAACATGTTATTTAACAAAAGGTTCATGTTGGTCAATGAACAGAGTGAAGAAAAGAGATCAGATTACTACATCTATATCACAGTTTGAAATACTTATTTAGAAAAAGTACCCCTCAATTTTTATCCTTATAACATTCAAATTGTCTCAATTCTCCATCTTAAAAGAAACGATGGTTGCTCAAAATTCAAAACTTTGACTTTGTCATTAATGTAAGCCATTGTGTTTTTCATTATTAGAAATGGTTACATTTAATTGAATGGAAACCTGGAAATTTCACCTCAAATATGGTTAAACTTGATAATATCAAAATTACAGTATTTATTCTCAAAAAAGTTTTATTAGATAATAAATGAAAGAATGTTATAAAGATTAAAGAAAGCAGATCATAGAAAATTCTCTTTATGTCAACTGTATAGCTTGACTATCCTAGTTACAATCTAATATATCAACAAACAATGAATAGATAGGTAGATCAGGTAGATCAGACACCCTGTATCAAACATGTCTAGGTAAAGGTACAGAACAATGTTATGCAGGCTGTTCATTTTATCCAATCTGGAACCATTGTATCCATTCCAGTTTCCTAAACCATATTGAATATGTTTTGTGTATCCATTTCAATCTATTGCTTGAGAGATTAATTACTTTAACAAGTACAAGACTAAAGATTTCCAAAAGGTTTTCATACATCTGTTCACCAAACATCTGGTTTTCAGTCCACTTACTGGAAAGCTTTCTGGACAAAGGAAGTATCTGAAGAGGTTCATCACTTTTTTCTTACTCAATGATTTCACTTTAAAATATTTCATTGGCATTTTATTTTGTGCATTAGGAAGTAATAAATAAAGTGAGCTTCACATAAACTGACTGATTGCTCAAGAAAGGACCAACATCAAACATTATGTAAACCTTGAAACAATAAAGAATAAGAGTAAAATGTCTAATTTACTTTTATAAGAAAATAAAATAAAAAGTTTAATAGAGTTAAACTGTAGTTATAGTATTTTAGTCGACTAATATTGAATTCTAAATAACATCACCTGCTGGGATCTCTTCAAAAACTTACCTTAATCATCAGTTATCTGCCCATAAAAATAACAATCATTTTGGATGGAAATTGATTTATTGAAAACTTGAGTTGAAAGAAAAGGACAATAAATCTTCTTTTATCTACTTGAAAACATTTTATTGGTTAACTTTTCTACCTGAATAACCTTTTCATTGATTTTACCATAATATTGATAGATTTTCTTGGTCTACATTAGGTAGATAGAATTCTTGTTATCAACAGAAAAATAACTTTCAAAGCAAATGTTAACTGTCTGCTTGATTTTATGTGCCTGAAACCCATAAATTATTCGAATTATCTCCAATACCATGGTCAGTAAGATCCAAACCAATGTGCTCCATATTCATCATAATTGTTAATAAAGTGAAAGTTTTGAAAAATATAATGTAAAAAAATAAATGGTGTCTAAAACTTGTCTAATCTTTTCTATAAATGTGTATATATATCTGGTAGCAGAATCTTTTACTTTGGAATACTTTACCATTATTCAAATCTGAACATTACTTGACAGCTTCTCTATATTTTACAGAAAAAAGACAGTTTTCATGTGAAAAACATATTAAAATAATATTGAACATTGCTAGGTAACAGTAAATGTCATGGTAAATTAAATATAAACTCCAATTTTTCAATTTATACAGTAATACATGTATTTCATTAGTAAAAATTACACAGCTATATATACACTTGATAACTGGTAATTAAATTTCCCCAATCAAATTGAATAACTTTACCACAGTCCTAATTACATGAACAAATTGCTCAATGACTATTTATTAGATCAATATCAACATGTGCCATACAGTAAGGTATAAGGTAGGTGGTTTCATTAAGTAAATTGATTATTTAAGTAATTAGTAGGTTCAAATCTTATTTTATCTCCTCATACAATGGGTTGGCTAATCTAAACCTTAGGTAGCTTTCTAGTAATACTTAATACAATCTTATACAAACTGTCAATGATCTGGACCAATGAGAAGAGAGGTTCAAGTTGAGGTCAGGGGTTAAAGTGTGTGTATTCTATGAGGGTTTATGGTTGGTTGATTCAGGTAGATTATTGTACTGTTAAGTATTAGGTATAAGTTAACAGTGTGTAGAGTGATATCAACATAGTTTTCACCCAACCTTTATACTGTCCACATGTCTCATCTAGAATATAAAAGTTATTAAGTGGATTTAGGATATATATATACAGTTACTTGATGTGGATTTAGCTGTAAATTGGGACTATACCTATTGAATATTGGATACCTTTCTTTCCTAGAATTACATACAACAGGTAAAGATATGAATTAGTCAAAAACCTAATAATTTCCTCAAGTCATTTCAATGAAATTTTTGTTATATTTAACCAAAAAAAGCACTCTTTCTGTGAATTTTTTTTTGCAGAAAGTAAACATCAATCGCAAATCGTTATAGCTAAAAATAAAATTTTGGGTATTGGAAAATAAATGTTTATAGCTTTTATTGATCTGAACAACACATGTTTGCATACTTTATACCTAATCTTAAACTTCATTCGATATCTTTAGAACAGTGGTAATAAAAATTGGATACAAATGAAAATTGACAAAGGGCATGACTTGACATGTGCCACTAACATTAACACAATTTAGCCAATGAAACATATTCAAATAAATTCAACTAAAATCTATAAATTTTAGGTGTTCATTTAAAAGATGTGGATAAATGAGTTTGTACCTAAATTTCCTGAATGACCTCTTGACATGAGGAATTTAATGTCTTATTTCACATCAATAAATTGAATATTTTTATATTCTACGGACATGATGGTATTATTGATAATTAGATAATATTTAAACAGAAAGTTTCAATGATTTATATATAGTTGTCTGACAATCTGTGAATAATAAAATTAAAAATCATATAAACCAGGCTTCAAAAACCAGATATTTCATCACTGTTAAACAGAACTTAAATGTTGGTTCATTATTCTATTTCTGTCGGCTTATGAATTTTTTCATCAGGCCAATTTTAGATTTTAGAAAAATTTACCAATATTTTTTGTTCAGTTATGAAAATAAATATTCTGATTCCATACTATAATATGCGTGCATAATATTTGTTAAATATAAGAAATATCTTTCTGTCTATAATAAATAATAATTATGATCTAATAGAATTGGATAGTTGATTATATCATTCTATATCAAATCACAGATTGCAAACATCATCCCATTACCAATTTGGCGTTATACTTTCAATATCAAACAAAGAACATTTTCTGTTAGTTTACAAAAAGTACAAATCTGAATGCTAAGTCTGAAAATAAGCTGTCAGATATTTATATTAAAAAATTCTTATTGAAAATATAGACAATAAACCAGTCTGAGACTAGTAGAAGATGTAGTCCTCAATAAAAATATATACATCATATGAACTAAAATGAATAATGCTCTTTGATATTAAATATTCTTTTTGTTCTGATGTAGACTGTTTCGGTCTGATTCAGTTATCATACCAGACAATTGACTATATATATATATACACATACCGGTATATTAATAGCTATGTATACTCTCAGAAATTTCTAAATAATTGAAAATCCCTTCAGTGGTGCTATAATAGTATTTTTGCAAACTGAAATATTTCAGTATTTGTTCTAACAGTGGAGCTTCTCCACATCTCTCATTTTGGTGCTGATGATGTGTAAAGATCAGAGTGCCAGAAAAACACAACTTAAAAGATTGCCAAAAATTGGCCACCTTCTGAAATCAGTGATGTCTAGGGTTCCACAATAAGTTAATGTTTTCTATGTGAGTTTGATATTTGAAACATCCATGACATGAAGAAATCTTGATTAGAATATACAAGCTAAAAATAAAGTATATATAATGATAGGTAAATATAGGTAATGACTGATCATCAATCAACCTTGTACTTTCTATACATGACATTTGGTGTAGGGTGGGAAGGTCTGAAATAGATGTTACCCATAACATTACCTAACCTCCCACGGCCACCAGTAACATATCCTTCAACAAATTTTAATTTCATTTCAAGAGGAGAAAGTTTAAACAATGTTTTTAATATAAACAAATCAAATTAAAATGTGTAACATATGGACATTAAGCAGTGCCCATCATTAGTCATGTGAATATTTCTTGAAATAGAGAACCCTTTTTTACCCCGAAAAAATCATATTTGCGATTGAAAAAAAGTAAACAAATTAGAAATGAGCAATTAATATTAATACAATAAAGGTCTCAGGCATTTTTATCAGGCCCCACAAAATAGCGAAGTTCATTAAATCTTGCTACTGAGATAGTTTGAAATATGTCAACCACCTGAAACAATATAATGATATAACATTCATCATTACATTAATAATAACTAGATCATAAATACTATCACTTATTGATTTAAGAATAAACTACATTATACTTTCTACATCATAAAAAGTTTGTAACAAAAACTCAGATCAGACAAAACTTGAAGAGCCAGCGATAGGGATCTCAGGTGTCTGATAAACAGGAAACATATTAATCATATTATAGTAATAAATACTTGATAATCTTTATATTGTGATGTACCATTATTTTCAGTATTAATTGTCAGATTTCTAAACATAGTTTAGTGTGAAAACCTTTCTCAAAAACAGTTTAGGTTTTTGGAAAGATTTGACATATTGTTTAAGATGTACGTAATTGCTTAAACAAATTGCATTGAATTTCCTCCAAGATGACAATCTTAACATGAGTGAAAAAAGAAGAAATTACCACACACCTAGTCACCTACTAAAGATGTAATATATTCATTGAGTGTAACTCATACTTTTAAACCTTAAAAATATCTAGACAATTACAAATACTTGTCATACTTCTTCTACCTAGCTAATAATGACATGCTGTACAGGTATTTTTAGCTTTAGATCTAAGATGAGATAAAGTTATAAACAGTATTGATAAGTATAAAGATATCAACACAGGTAGAATACAACATAAATAATATCCATAAACCAAAAATAAAAATCAAGATAAGATGTTTAGAATAATTTTCTAAATTCTGTCTGCACAAATTTAATTGTTAATTGGTGTATTGAGCACATTTTTATCACTCAAAATATTTATCAGTTAAAAATTTCTATTCATAACCTTCCAACATAACTCTTTGAAAATATAAAAAATGAATTACGTTTGGACCTAGATATTGTAAATAATAAGACTCCCTACTTTACTCTTATGAAATAAATCATTGTTAGAAACAGGTCTGAAAAAACCTGGTAACTTAAGCAGTATCAGTAAGCCACATGTGGTTCTGTATAAAACATGAACCATCTACAAACATAGATTGACAGCATACTATTATATACCTGACACATGTTTCCTTTGCATCTGCAAATTTACAACAAAAAATATTAAATCAACTCTGTTAAATTTTGAAACAGGTATTTTTTATCTGATTGTGATCATGTAACATCCATTATAATAGAAATATCAGAGATAATTTACATGGTTATATGAAACTATTTAAAATCTCTGGCTGTCAGTACTTGCCATCAACTTACCTATCAACAACAAAAGACATCAAGTATTATATAAAGATATTTTTTGTCATTTAATCCCTTATAAATTCTAGTTTGAATATATTTGTCACATCTAATTAAATATAAGATTACAAGCAACAATCAACTACACCATGTTGAGATTACCTGGTGTAACAATTCCATGTTCACTATATTTCTTCGTTATACATGTACAAAATAAAAACATTTTACAAAAGAGCTATGTGCTTCTATACTTATGAAGTGCAGGTTCCCTTCCACTAAAAATCAAGTGAAGCCAAACAAAATTCTACCCAATTATATTTCGAAATATAATAATACCCTTGAAAGGCAATGAGTAGAAAACGCCAACAGTAGATTTAAACTTTTAATGGATATATAGTAAATCTACATTGAGCTTTAATTGACAGTAACTTCTTAAAGTAGTTTTTAACTTTATAGTAGAATACAATACCTAAACTTAACTAGTAAATATTGACATGACATTAAGTAAAACTACTCAAAATAAAAGTTTATATAGCATATAAAATAAATGGAAGTTCACTATCATTCTAAGGCAGTCTGAAACAGATACATCTCTCCAGGTAATTCTTTACACTTTAATTAGCAGGTCTATATGGTCCCATTGGCAAAAAAAAAAATATATAATTCTTTGATCCATGTACTGTCATTAGCATACTATCAAGCTAATTAGAACTGGCACTAATATCCATTACACAATTTTGTATTTTGTATAGATGTTAATAATTAATAAGAATAGGTTGTGATGAAAAGCAGTTAAATATATCTAAAACATACAATTAAACAAAATGGGACTCTGGTCTACTTCTGATATTCATTCAATTAGATAATGTGTTTGTTACAAATGTCTAAAAATAAAACTGGGTTTCAATACAGAAAATGCTTACAGTTTTTTCGACTGAAAACAGAAACATAATATATATGAAGCATTAGATAACATTAAAAATATTGCATAAGACTACATGGTAACACCATCTGTCTATCAGTTATACCACGTCTATCTAGTACAAACTGTCTATCACAAGTATTTAAATATCTGTTAGATTAACCATAACTAGTCGTTACATTATGTTATTATTGGATAGTGCCTTAAATACCAATATACCTTGAATCCTAGCAAAGAAATAACTTTTTATTCATATATGGATATTTCCAGTTAATTTAATACTGGTTCTGTAACTTCTAACATCTATAAAAATGTTTGGTTTTAATTTAAATAGAAGCCATCAAAGCATATCATTATCAATTACACTCCCTGTGTTTACCAAAACAAGCAGGGTAACAGCAAGCCACCCCACAGTCTCACATGGACACCCTAGCACCATAGTGCTGTTGATAAATTAATTAAGCATATGGTAATCAGTATACATTACAACATCACAGATATACAATAAGATCAAATATCAAAGGAAGTACACATGGTTTGTTTTTTAAAGTCTACAGTGTTCCAAATTAACTCTTTAGTGTTCAATATAACCCCATAGTGCTGTTTATTTAATCTTCATGTAATATGGAAATTACAGATTTATTTATCAGTTTCATTCAAATAAATCTATGTTCAAAACATTCTAAACTAGAAACTTAGACACATTTCATTTGTCATTGTAATGAGTTACATCATTTAGCCAGGGTTTGTCTTGTTCTTTTTTCAAGTATATCATTAATTTACATTCTTTTGTGAAATCTTCAGGACATCATTGTATAAAATATAAATGATATTTTTAGAACCTCAGGGGTTTGAAGAATTTCAAATTTTTCTAAATTCTTTATAGTGTGAAAAAGTCGATTCAATAATTTAGATTTATATTTTGTATTTCAGGTTAGGTTCTATGTTATAAAGATAATGTTATGGTGAATTGATTATGGGAGTAATCTGTCACAATGTCTACCAGTGACACCATGAACTATTTGTTCTATATTGGCGTATTAATACCTACTATTATAACTATCGTACTATTTGTTATATTTATGGTGTGTTTAAAGAGAATCAAAGCCAGACGTGATGTGCTGTATAAGAAACATGACCCTCATGGTCGTATGAGAGAACTAGGGTTACCCATGGTGCCCCCATCCCCGCCAAACTTTGATGAATTCATTCCTGATATTGAGGTCGATATGGATGGTAACGATAATAACGGATATCAAGTGAGTCGCAGTCCCTCCACAGAAAATGAAAATAGTGCTAATCGTTCACCTAATGGTGCTAAATTGTATAATACATGTCCTGACAGTGGGATGTCTGGATTAAGTGAAGTGACAACATGTAAAGATCGTCCCCGCTCTCAAGCATCACATAGTTCTACTGACTCTGAGGATTCTGGATTCCGAAGTTCTCGTTCTGGACAATATCTTCCTAGTGCCAACCAGTCTCAAGATGTTCCATTATTAAAACCTATTAAATCCCACAGGGACTCGTGTTTAAGTCAATCAGTAAGATTTTCTAAAAGTGAACGAACTCCTGTGATTAAAACCAGTGCACGAGATGATCTCGCTATATCCAACAGTAAGAATCAAATAAACTTAAATGATATTCAAGTAAGCAGCCATCTTAGTTGGCAATATTTACAGAATTTATCTTCACGAAATTTACCAAGTCAACAGCCACAAAATAATCCAAATACATTTACAGTGGCTCAAGTCCACAGACAGTCAGCGTGTCGTGAACAGACTCCAGCTAGTGATTTTGGGTTTTCTGTTGTGTGATAGTTATTATACTCCATCCTCAGTCATTCCTAGGATTAAAGTATCAGCTAGTCTAGAATCAATTGTGATCATTAAAGGAAACATTACTAGTAATCTCATACTTTTATCATTGTCAACATTATGTCTGACAGATCTCATGATAGAAAACAGGAGACAAGAGTTGAGATTTGAACTATTGTAAAAATGTGATGTGAACCACCAAAGTTACTGTGTAAATTAAACATTGTAAAACTCTCCAAGAGTCAAAACTATATCCAATATGTAATATTTCAATTTATGTACTTTAATGAAATTTTTGATTTGATGCATTTGGTAATACAGTAAAATTGATTTCAAGCTGGGATTAAGTTATCATAATTTAGCAAGATCTCAAATCAGATCTTCTAAACTCTAATAAAAGATACAGTCACTCTATATTAAAATGATTATGGATGCGAAACTTCCTTTCTAAAACATTTGACAACTACATAAATTGAAATATTTCAAGTATTAATTGTCTATATATGTATATAAAGATATCAGAAGGTTCACACAATGAAAAAAACCATACAGTATGATGTATATATTGAACTTATTATTTATATAAAGGAATGTGAAAATGGATTATATTTTCTATAAGAAATTTTCTAAAGCGTACAGAATCAAAGTTATGTACATACTGTTTCTAACCTTTCAACAATCAAAACTTTCAATTTGATTACAAGATCAAATGCTTCATTATTTACTGTTATTTTGATATAATTATTTATTTGGATAGCAACCATTGGAGAAATAATCACAATTTTAAATGCTGCTTCACAAAACCATGCTTTCTATAAATTCACCATATAAATCTGAATTCTATTTAACTACAATAAGGATTTCAAAATGTACTCAAAAATGTCATCCTGTTTCATCCTATGTTCTATTACTGTTTGTTTGTTTACTTGTTTGTTATTTTGTATCATGAAAAAATATAAATTATAAAAACTATTTAATGTGTATTCAATGCAATTTTATGGCATGCTTGGAGTAGAGAGGAGCAAGTGATACACAAAAGTTTGCGATTGTAACAGTCTGCATAAATTTTGAATGAGTGAACACAATGATAGGTTTTACAGTATTTCTAGTATTTTAATTATCACCAAGGAGTGTTTTCTATATAAAATGAATTCCTAACAGATAAAACAAATTATAGCTAAAGGAAAGTTGACATAAGTCAGTATTATCTATACAGACATCTGTAATTTAATCTAGATAAGACAATGTCCTGAAGGCAGTCTATGACTATAGTGTCTGGTTCAGTAAGATTACAATTTCTGATTTAAAAAGATCATTCATATATAATTGGTTATGAACACAATTAAAATATTCAATACTCAATATCCCTTCAAGATTATCCTAAGCACTGTAAAGATGGGAGGTAATGGAAAGGATGTAAATACTGGAACAGAAACACAATGTTCCTCAGAACACATTGTTCTCTACATACATGTATAATCTCCTGATTGTGTTCTACTGCTTTTGCATTCTGTCTCCCAATCTATAGTATAGTGTTTAAATTTCATAATTTATGGGTGACAGGTAGTTTTAAAAAGCTTGACTGTAATAAACCACCTTTCATTTCTAATTTAAATGATCATACCAAGAACACGAAGAATTAGCTCACATTCACTGCACTTTTTGGTCAAGAAAAACACTGGAATTCTTAATAGAATAAGATTTTAACCCCTTCCCTTCACCTTAGTTTATCCCATGTCATAGTCATTTAATAACAGTCATTATTACCATGGTAAAAATTCTACCAAGGCTGATCTTAAGGGATAAACAGGGTTAATTGTATTATCACTAGAGAAACCACAGGGGAGTGTCAAGGTAAAAAACACAGGTCAGAAATGTGACATGTATGACACCCAGAATTAAACATTATCCATTATATTTCACTATATTGTATTTGATCACTACAGGGTTCAATGGTTAGCAATAATGTCAAGACAATTTCCCCATAAGACATGCAAAGTAAAATAAAGGTGGAGATGGACTTTGCCATATCAATTGTATTTTTATTCAATATTATTTACCTCTTAAATGAAAATTTTATATTTCTTAACCAATGGTTTGAGCACATGGTGGTTAGGAATCTCACATTTTTTCCCATTTCTCAGGAATCACATCAGCAATGTAGATAAATATTGAAAAAGAAATTCCAAATAAGCTACTTATTTTACATTTTTAAACTTTATGAACATAATTTTTTTTTTTTTTCATAACAAAAATTTAAAATAGTTAATTCTTCTGAGAAAAGTCCCAATTCAAGTGGAAAAGAAAATTTCATAAACTGTACAAATAGAAATGAACTAAATAAATAATTGTTGACAATATGACTGTGACTAGAAGGGCATGGTATCAATATTCAACATGAACTACTAATAAAACCAGCTTGACTAACCAATGTGAAAAACAATCAAAAGTGACTGAGAATGAACTTTTTGTTGTTTAACATTCAATTCATGCCTTGCGAGTCTAACGGGAACCTTATTCTAATGTTTACAGGTATATGTGCAAGTCAATAAAGTGCTGGTAGCACAGTGTAAAGCTGTGACCAAACGTCATTTTTCTGTCGGACAAAGTTGAAGTCTTGTGTTTTAACAATCAAACATTTATTGATTTAGTTGTTTTTGTATGTGACAGAGCAAGGTGAAAATAATGAAGAAAAAATAATGGCATTGACTTCTGGTCAAACTACATTGTAGTCATAAGAGAGTTGACACCAGAAAAAAACTTTCACAAGTTAGTGAGATTTGTAATTTAATGTGACCAATCCAGACATAGAGACCTTTGTTACACCCATGTCCGGTCATTGTTACATGTTCAAATCAAAGTGTAAATAAACAATGAAGAAAAATGATTCAGATGATTCTATAAGAGACAGCCATCTGAAACTCAGACTTACTGCTTACTGAAATCATAACAAATAATGTCATGAAATAAAAATACAAGAACAGAAACAGTATTCTGTTGGGTGGAGAAAAAATTAGAACAAAAAAGCTGAATATATCACACAAATTTTTTTTTTTTTAAACAGTACAAAATAGGGCAAGTATATAGCGACACAAAATCCAAGACAGCACAATAATGTTTATTTTCATACTGCTTACTGTACTCTTGTTATGTGGATTTATTTTGGATTTACACTGAATATACAATAAGATACCTTCTGCTATGCCTTGAAATTGAAATTGTACCAAGAGATGGTAGATCTGTGCTTTCTTTGTTCAGTTAAGTAGAAAACAAGAGGTTAAACATAACATCTCAGTCTCCTCTATTACATTCTATTATGTTCTAAAGTACAAAGTGTTGAAATACAACTGTTATTTTTGGCTTCAGTTGTTTTTCTGACAAACCCAAGATATTTGACTAAGTCCCAAATATATGAGCATCACAAGTTCAACAGAAATTATATTCTCGCCATTATTGTTTTATTGGTTCTCCATTCAGTTAACAAAATGATATTATATTACTACCGAATATGGGCATTTTAATTATCAAAAGAATCTGGAACATTCCAATTCTGTAAGTGGAAGGGTTGTTGATTGATGATGTGGATAGAAAGGAAAATCAACAAATAGTGAGTAGCAGTATTTACAAGTTTGTATCTGAAGTTGGCTCGAGTTCCTGGTAATGTTATTTTCCTTTAGTTTCTACTTTGAAATCAATCCGGTTATACAGACTATTGTCTTACGTTATTTTTTTATTTCATGATTACAACAATGTGATTGATTCAGAAGTTAAAAGAAAATGGAGACAGTTGTCTCGAACTTCCAATTGATTTACAGACAAAATATCAGCATCAACTAATTGCTTTCTCAGAATTTTACAATTTAACATGAAACTTGTCAAGTTCATCATTAATAGTATTTATTCTGAATACACCAGCAGTTTACTTCACCTAATCTGATACTTCAAAAATATCTGACTTCTTCTGTAGTCAGTTTCTTTGGAAACTTAAAGTTTTGGCTAATTTTGCCAACTGTTCCAGCATTGAATATTCTTTACTAATTGTTTTACATGAAACTGATAGAAAATATTTCATTCGAGATCTTTTAATAACACAGTTTGTTAAGTATTGCAAATATTTCATCATCACTGTCTTTTATGAATAATTCAGTCCAATATTTCACAACTGAAATTGATCGAAGTTAAAATATTCTAGAGAACAAAATATGAAAAAAATTCTCTATTCTGCGAATTTGCAAATATTAAGTATGATTCAGAAAGAAAGTTGAAAAGTTTTCTGAATCATGAATTGTTAATATGGAAGAAAGGCATAAAGATTAGAAACTAGAAGCAATATTAAAATGTGTTTTTATCAATATGGAGAATGACTATATGAATTAATAAATTATATACAAATCAGGGTTGATGAATAGAATCCCCTGAGATAAAAACAGAAAGGGAGTAAAATTCTTAGATGAAAACCTTCTCAATCACAAAATAGCTATCTGTAAAAGGAAACAAGAGAATTGTATATTTATTTATAACCATGGGAATAACTTGATGTATGAGAAACATGTTACCATGTAAAACTGGTATACATATTCAATCCATGTTACATTGGAATTTTAAGTATATAGTTTTGAATTTTACACCAATTTAACATAACTAAAACATATCCGGAGAAAGGGTCTGGGCCATATGAAGAGTTCTATAATTAAGACTGACAGGTATTGGAAGGGGATGTAGCAAGTGTTAAATAACTCAGCAACTGGTGATTGGTATAAGACATGAACGCCTCCAATAATGTGGGAATACCTATGCAACTGTGATTCTTAATATGTTGTTTAATAAAAATCAATTTGATCAAAGGTATACAAAAAAGTACAGAACTAAAAAATCAAGGTGACTTTCTCAGAAAATCAAATTCAAACTATTGGTGATTCACAGTAACATCTAGAGAAAATCAGAATATCAACATATTGGAAGTGATGAAAGTGATTAAATTGTGACAAATAATAAAAGTGAAGTAGACAATGATAGATATAGGATAAGAGATAATCAGGCGTTGGTACAGAGAAAACCACAGATTGAATCTCCTTCACTGAAGTCAATCAATATATAAATATAGACGACAGTCATCAATTTCACAGAAATTAATTCTAACAATCGTATATATTACAATTATGTTGTCATTTTATTGATTCTTATATCTACTCAGTAAACTTTTAATTTATGGTACTTATTATTCTGTCAAATATGTCCATGTTTATTGCATATAAAACATCAACACCCACGCCATACACTTCCATGTCTATGCAAGATGGAATACTTATTAAACCTACTAAAAGAATTTCTTGTTTGTTTCCAAACGATATATTTGGAAATGGTAATAAAATTATGGAGAGGAAGAGAAAATTATATTTGAGAGGTGGTGATTTTCAGTCTGACCATGTCTGGAGACTGGTGTCTATTATTGTTCCAGTATCAATAGAGCAATAGAATATATAGATAGTAAAATTGTATATTAGAGGTAATAAGTGGAATATTCTGATGTGATTTTATTAGTCTACAGAGACAAGTCATCTGATTCCATAATAAAATCTGTAGTCAGATATTTAGGTTCCGAGTCTGACCTTTCTACCTCTATTTTGAAGCTTTTCCTCCAAAATTGAAAAGATAAGTAGATTATCAACTTTGTTGTAAATTGATGGTATATTTCCAATTTTGCTCCTCGATAACAAGAATATCCCTGAAACCATGAATAATAAAAGTTGTTGTCAAATCTCATAACCAATTAAACTAGTTTCCTAACCATTTGGGATATATCTATAGAAAACACTGGTTTTACAACTAGTTCTATCAAAGATTCCACTAGTCATATACATGTCAAATTTACACCATTAGAATCTTTCAATAACTCATTTCTCATTCAAATCACCAGTTTTACCGAAAATAGACAAATCAATGTCAAGTTGAAGATGAAAAACTTAGGTAAATTGATCTTGGAGTCTCAATACAAACTAAATCTATCATTTTATAATATTTTCAAATTGGTCTGGAGAAAAGTCGATTTGATGGTTGAAAGACTTGAAAATAATAAAGAGATTTTTTATATTTTCAACCTAATACATTTTTCTGATAGAGATATTCTTTAGAGAGATTTAGAAAGAAGAATCCTGCAAAGATCTGCATTCACCCAGATATTAAGAAAGAAAACTAAATTTAATTGTGGACAGCAAATTATCAAATCCACATGTTCAACAAGTGGCTCTTCCAAAGAAAATGTTTTTTTAGTTATTCTTATTTATACATGTGAAAATTTAACATTGTTAAATTTTTCACCAATATTCCTTATATTACTCAATAAATAAACATTACAAATTTGACTACCACATTGATTCCAATTTCATCTTTGACCTATCATTCTAAGTCTATACAACAAAACAGAGAGTGTAATGTTTGTTAGGACATTATAATATTGAAGGTAAAGTGAATTCAGTTCATATTTCATTCATGATATAATTCACATTTTAATATCAATATTAATATAGTCAAATACTAGTCAGCATTCAGTACTGAGTCAATACAAGATCTAACTGTCTATTCATAGCATTTATATTTAATAACCTAAACTTATACAAATATTGTGCAGGTTAAATCCCTCTACACTCCTATTAACCCTACAAGTCTATTCTTTATTTCAAATAGGGGACTTATTGAACTGGTAACAGACAGTTTCCACACTAATCTAGTCTAGCTTTCTCAATTGTCAAGTCAAAGGATTGTGCCTTATGATGTCCATAAGTTGGTCAACCTGTTAATTTGTCTTTTGAAGATTTATAAAATGTTTATCATCATAAATATATTAACAAATGAAATTTAAGAAATTATTACAAAACACTAAAATAAACTATCCTATGCTTTAAGAGAACTAATATCTAAATACTCCACAGTTTAGAAAATAACAATTTTAAAAAATTTTAAGCAAATAATCCAAATATACAGGATAAACCTGGATTTTTTTTTCTAAAAATGAAATAATGTTTTAAATTATAATTTGACACATATTGAAACAGTTAATCTAATAGTTTACTGTCCATTCATTATAATCAGACCTAAACTGTCATCTTTATCTACTTTCATTCAGGTGCCTGGCTTAAAACAATACATTTTACATTGGACCTTCGGGCTTTGATAAAGTTCACCCCAGTTGGTCTACTGAATGACAGGTCAATATTTAATATATCAGAAAGATGTGCTAATCTTATAAATCATTATTAAACAATACCCCCTTTCATTATACCTGTAGATATATCTACAACTCATTAAGTAATGATAATTAATGAGTAATTATAATTAACAGGTAAATATTGTATTTGATGAAGTTAAACCTTCAGGTAAAATAAATGTGTGAAATGTCAAAAGCTAAAACCAAATGTGTCAGGATTATTTATTGCTTTAAGCCTTCAAGAAACAAACAGTTCCTTTTATTATTTTCTTCTTATTTTATTTTACCTAATTCAATCTAAACATGTCAAGTTTAAATTATACAGGTAAAATTATTTGAGAAAAACTAATTTTTATGTTTTTATTCAATTATATTCACCAGCATGACATTTCGATATATATAGTGGTATTGTGTTTAAATTAAGTGATAATAATGTAACAGTTTTCTCTACCTCTGATTTACAAACTGTTAGGTTATATTTGTCTATTTCTATAGACCAAATCTGACTGATAAATAATGTCAATGAAAAAAACAATTAACAACAAATTATCAATAGGTAATTTTCATTCACAGTAAAACATACTACAAAACAATCAACCATTGTATAGGGCTCTTGAATTTAACCCAGTTGTTTAAAACAGAAATATTATATTGTTATGCTTACAAGATAATGTTGTATGATATGTTTTCAGTGAGGTAAAATCTTGAATACAAATACCAAATAATGACCAGTTCTGACCACAATACAACTGCAAGATTGAAAAGTCAAAGAAATTTAAGTTTAAAAGAAAAGTAGTAAAAAGAATATGAAAATATGTGGGCTGTATAATAGATGTAGATAATTATAAAGTAATTAGGTAAGACAAAAAGATGAGTAGTAAGTACTGACTAATAACATCACATTATTCAATAACCATCTGGTAGTTAGAATATTATACTATATATCTCTATTCATGATTAATGACAGAAAAATATTCTTCTACATTCTTAACACAGTTGTAACATTTTTACCACATAGAATCCTTTTTTTATGACAAAATAACAATGCATACACAGAAATTGAGCTATTTCTAAGTAATGAAACAAAAGTGTATCATCTTGGGGTAACAACAGCAGCTAAACTTGTCGTTTACATGTAACAGTACCACCATCTTTCTGTATTGTGGATATGAGGCTGAAAATAGTTGGAAATCCCTCTAAAATGTTGTTGGTGCAAGGCCCGACTGTGTTCTAATGGTTCAAATGATGGATCATCATCAACCCAGGATATTGCAATCCTGCCATTTCTAATGTTTTAATAATTTCTATTATTGGATAGACAAACAATATTCTAAGCGGAACATGTGACACATCACGTTAAGGAATAAAGCTTGGATTCTTGGATTCAAATCAATGTTACGATTGGACTGAAAGTTTATAATTCTAAAAATAGAATATTTTTTTGTTTTAAATCTATTGTCTGATACGAAGATCTGGAAGTATCTCTTTTGGCACCATAGATTAGAATCAATTGAAAAACATACTAGTGAAAATAATATCAACAATAAGAATACAAACAATTATTCATATAACAGAAGTCACTTGGAGCTTAGGATGGGTAGGTGAATTGGTGCAAGAGTTTTCCTTAGTCCAAATCAGCAAATTCAATTTGTTTCATTTTTGGAAGATGTTTTATTGGGATATGGTTTGAAAATTAAGTCAACTCACAATGACATTGATTATTAATGCAGATGGCTCAGACAGATTTTAATACCAGAACCATTAACTATTCATTGAATACATGTTCATATGAATAAAAAAATCAGAACACACACAAAACCTTTTTTAAAGAAGAAAAACAGAGGAATTGTAATAGTGAATACAGATCATTTGAACTGAAGAGCACAGCGAGTAGTATGTTAGACTATCTATGAACCAGACAAGACTGCTGAGATATAATTAGTGTTACAGTAATTAATAGGTGATAAGAGATTTCTAATGATATAACATGATGGTTATTCCTGTATAACATCTATATGACACATAACTTATCATTTAATCCTTGTTAAAATTCCATCACTTTCTAGAATGCTGTAATCATAACCAATGCTCAAAATTGATACAAACATCATATGTTTAATTGATAACAATCTGAGAAGCAGATTTTCAAGAAATAGATGATTTTTGCTGTTCCTTATAAATGACTTCTATTCAGAGGAATTAATTCAGGTGACAATATGTTTTAATGGATTTCATTCAGTTGAAAAAGACTAAAAGTGACACACACCAATATAATTCTTAAGAGCAATGCTTTAGCTAATGTTTTAACTGTTCAACCACAATACCCTCTATCACCCAACAACTATCAAACATGAAATTTGAAAATTTTTACAAATTCCAAACCAACATGGTCAAGTGATATCTTCCATAAGCTGTTTTCTTTGATTTATCAATATAAAACCATATATTAGTTTTTAACAAGAATTAAACCTGTGACAAGTAGATAATAAAATCTATAATGTTAATCCCTAATATAAATTATTAGGAGAAAGGGTCTAACTTGCGGTAGTAAAATACTAACTGTAGAAGTCTGATAATATATTTATTACATTTAAATAAATAAAACCTTCTTTTATCTTAAACTTTTAAACAAATAAAATAGTTCAAGCTTATCTTAATCCAAATTCTTAAGTTGCAATTAAAATTGTTTACTGCTTCACTAAAGGTTGAAGAGAAGCATTGCATTGTACAGGATTCACACATCATAAATTTCCTCTTATCTTTACTTTAACAATGAATTTACTCCTAACTCTATAGATTTTCTCTATCTTTTATTTGCTCAATACAATGGTATTGTACAACGGAAACAAAGACATTTTAAAATAGGAAAGAAAAAATGTTCAGTGATTGTATGTATTTTATATAAAAACAAAAACACATTTCTAATGGCCAATTTTAAAACCTACATTTTTCTCATTTTTTATGCACTTTGTTTCCTAAAAATAATGGAATCCAGAACATTGTATAATAATGAAAAAAAATTCCATTTAGTCAGCATCTTATATAGCTATCAATATCGCTTTTTCTTGAATATGAACATCACTATTTAACCAAATATCTATAGCCTCTAATTAATCAAATTAATTTTTTTTCCTTCCAAACTTTTAAATATTCAGTGATTTCTAATAACCTATTAACATTTACTATACTGTTCCTAATACCATATAAACCTTGCTAGTCTCAGACCAAAAGCGTCAACGTTTTTAGTATGGATCAATCACATAAAACACTGTTTTAAAATTAGTGTTAAGGATTAAGGAAGTGATTGATCTAGGATTAAGCAGGGATTAAAGGAGCAGGCAGATTAACCTAAGCTGATTGATTAAGAATAGGATAAAGGCGGTGAGGAGCCACTAGAAATCTATCAATCTGATCTTAGACTGATAAATGACTGTTGAAAGCTTCTTTTAACATGATAAATGATGAATAAATATTCTGGTTCTAAATAACTAATGGACCTCTTCAACTAAAACTTGTAAATAATTCTGATTTGGGTCTGATTGCTGAAAGTGGATTGGATATCAAACAAAAGTAGTTAAAATTTACAATAAAAAATAAATATACAATTCACTTTGACCTATAGTACCGATACTAAGATGATATATTTGCCCAGTGAGCGGGGAAATCCATCAAACAGTTGTTTTGAAACTTCCAATTGGTGAAGTTTAATTTAGAAAAGTCATATTTGGATACATTAAAAAAACAACAAAAAGAAATATGATAATTGAAGAGATAAACTTCAGGTAGTCTTAGGGTCTGAAGAACTTTTTTTGAATATTGAAATACAGATAATTCTATTCATAACAGCAAAAAAAAAAAGAGAAAAAAAATGAAATGAGACAAAAGATTTGTTATCTCATTTTTATATTACAACCCTTACAGCAAACTGTGTATTGTTGTACTAACAGCAGATTGACACCAAATCATATTAACATGTACAAATCTAACCAACTGAAAAATTGCATATTCATAGGGGAAGGGAAATAGAAAACAACATGCACTTTGTTTACTTAAGCAGAAAATCAAATTAAATTTCGTTTGCCATAAATCAAGGTTTCCTCATTTTTCATACCACATTCAACATTTCTAAAATAATGTCAATATTCTCAATCAGAAAAAGAGATGAAATATTACTTCACAGGAGAATTAAACTTTGGACCAGCTGAGACACGGAACAAAAAGGAAGGAAACTAAATAAATTTTCAAAAATAGACTTTATTAGGAATAACATATATCATGTCATTCCTAACTAAGACAGTGCAGACAAAGGAGAGAATGGACCCCATGTTTTTCCACATTGTGATGAGGTAATATGATTTTGGTAGTTCAATCACGATAGGGTCAGCCTTCAATAAAAAACTTGAAATTTGTTGACAGGAGATGATAATATAGTGTTAAATGTGAATGAGAGAAAGATATATCCCTAAATGGCTCTTAGAATTATATTTAAATTGCAATTATATGATAAACTAGTTGTAAAATGTCATAATAAAAAGGCCATACAATTCATCACATAGGTAGATTCAGTTTCACTGAAACTTCTTAAGAGCTACCAAATGATTACCATAATTCATTTAATATACAGAGATATGTAGAAAAATAACAACCCTGAAAAGATGTGGGGAAAAAAATGTCAATACCAGTGACAAAATGCTGCAGGAGAGAATATTAGGTGAACAAAATAGGGAAATATGACCTGAAAGGTAAAACACAACACCACTATCAGAGAAAGAACAACCAAGCTAGAAAATTAAGCTATCACATGCTTACAATGTTCAGGTCAAAGTTGAAAGTAATAGAAGCCCTGGAAAGTGTCCCAGGGTCATAAAGAAAGGTCATATCTGGTCAGCCAGGTAAAAAGATTATTGTTATATCTGCTCAGGTGTGACAATGATCTCATAACAACCTGACAACAGTCATCAGATAAAGGTGTTAGAAGACAGTGAACAGTGTCCACTTCATGTCCAGTTACTCAATATCACTACTAAATACAGGCCAGCTCAAGATGACAAATCACTCAATAGAATGTTGCTTCATTTCCAAGGATTCACTGAAAGGTGAATATTTTGAGAAGAAGAGTGAGTAGATAAATTATTTATTCTACAATATAAGGAAATCAAGCTTATCAACCATGCAAATAAGAAATAAATTGCAAATCGTACACCTTCAAAATCTGAAAGAAAAATCAGTTCAGCTATGGTTAATAATCATTTTGACGGTTAATGACACATGCCCACCTGAGTCTAGTAACCAATGTCATTGAGGGTAAGTGACAGCTGAAGAATTGAGGATGGAGATGGCTATTTTTTATAATAGTGATCAACAGATGGTCCAAGCTACTTATTACAATTTCCACAGTATTATATCAGAACCTTGAATAACGATTTCTATACTGTAACACCTTGATGTCAAAATCTTTAATATCACTTAGAAAGGTTACAAACCTTAAAAGTAAGTGTATATGCAGCTTATTCTAGTTTTGGTGTTGGGCCTTATAAAGACTTATTTTATAAGTTGAAACAATATTTCACTGTTCAGTTCTTCTGATGTCTGCTAAGGCTAAATTGTTTATTTTATTCATTAGTACAAGGTGCACATTTTATACCATGACATATTTCCAGATTCACGTAATGGTAAGAAGGGTTGGGCACTGTGCAGTAGATACAGAATTCATTGTAACTCATTATATGGATCACAGGCTAATGTGCTCTAAAAGTGGACAATTTCAACATGTTTTCTTGATAACACCAAGATAGCTTTGAAATGAATTAATTTTATATTGTCTTGTTATCTTGAGTTTATAACATTTCTTTTGTATGTAGTACCGGTACGCATAACATATTTTAGAAATTCTTTAATGTCCACCCAATAAATTTGGTAACTGAACCTATTTACATCTATCAAAGATTCGAAATGATCTAGTGAAATTAGTTTGTTCACCAAGACAAACCTATCAGTTCTAGACTTTCTACCTGATTACAAATAATGAAAAATGGAATGAATTGTAGATTTGTGTCATGTAAGATGTAAGCTATGTAATAACAAGTTCTCATTATAAATCTATTATATTGTAGTTAGGTAATCAAGTCATTATCCAGCAACTTACCATCCTGATTTTAACATTGAAATGTCTTTATTTAAAATGCTCATATGCAAGTATGGCTTACAATCATAGAATGTTACTGGGTGTTGCAGGAGAAGGTTATGCTGTTCAATATCTTTATTAGAAATTTATCATTATCAACATATTAGGCACACATATTATTTTTTAGATTTTTCATTTACAATTCAGTCAGGAAATACCACATGTTAGATCTCAAAACTAGTTTATAGTTTAGATTGAAGATTTAATCTATTCTTAACATTTGCATGTTTGAATTTAATAATAACATATAATATACTGAGAGGTTTTATATAGGATTACAATGTCAAAAAAAACAAATTGAAAGAAATAAAGAAACTTATTCATCAACAAATACTATTCTACCTCATGCCATAATAAAGAGACTATTTTATTTATTAATTACTACAGTCTAAGTTTTCAATGTTAAATATAAACTTCAAAAGATATACTGATTGCTTTGAAGTGCTCACAATACTGAAAGTAGAAGCGGTTTTATTCAAACCAATGTATTGATCTAAAGACAGAATTATTGGTTTGATAATGAAAAGAAACAAGTTTTTGAAGTATTTGAATAGAATAGTGAATATAAACATACATTTGTTATGAAGATTAGGGTAGGTCTAATTTGCCACATTAGAATTTCAATTCATGACTCCGTGAGAGAGTCGAGTTTTATGCCTTAAGATGTGGAATTGGTAGGTTATTCGGCATTTTCCCATTATAAAAAATAAAAATATGCTTAAGACAAACTAGTTCCTACTAATGCCCTGTCTGGGGCATGGCACACCAACCATTTAGTATTATTTCATACAGAACTTTATTTTATATGAAGGCTAACATTTTCATTCTCAAGGTTTCTTTGATATAAAGTTGATGTTACTCTGTTTAATATATTTGAATCAATAAAATTTAAGGTATTAAGAACTATTATAGATGATCTTTAGTTTACAATATAAACATACTATGTTGGTGTTTTACAGTCAGACAAAGTGATCCTTGAACAAATAGTCATTTATAAAAAATATGTTTAAAAAACATCCCAATGTTCTGTTCTTAAGTGAACTAAATGATTATTAATAGCATGGTGTTTAATAAAGAAGAAAAACTTTCTCAAAATGCTAAATTCTCTCTATTTCATTATAGAGAAATATTAACCTCATGAAAGAGAATAATTAGATAACTATATCTGTTAAAATATGACACTTTGACGGTCTTAAACCCCTTTAAAAAGTAATTCCTGGCAGTATTTGTCAGACAATATTCGCAATGAAGTATCATTTCTTATCGAGAAAATTTCTGACTACAGTCTGCAGGATTTCTTCATATCTTAATCTCATCAAAGCAGACACAAAGCTCATAACAATAATCTACCTGTGATAAGCTATATAAGATTTAAACAAGAAAGGTTGAACTGAAGGTTACCTCAATATAAACTTTCTTATTACTTTTTACCTATTGTTGTGAGACTAACATAACAAATAGTAAAACCTTTTGAAGTGACCACTATGTCTTGATTAGAGAGGTATTTAAAGGGAGACAATGTAGACAATATGACTGTAATCAATGTATTGAATAGAAGAGATACAATCTAGAGTAAATATCTCTATTGATTGGGCCTTACTTCACAATACCTCTTTAATTGCTAAAGTAAAATTTGAGCCAACTGTCGATGTTATTTTATCAGGTGAACCAATAGAGTTTGCTTGTTAAACACATTCTTTGGTCAGTTCGGACACCTTTGAAGTTAAATTACCGCCAAATAAAGGTAGCTTTAGGGCGGGAAATGATAAAGAGTGTGTATGTAGTCATGGTAAATATATAAGATATAAAGAGAATTCAGTGTGGTCTGTAGTTTATCAATAAATCTACACTAGGATTAATTACATCTATAGTTCTGTAAATTTTATTGATCAGATCTGATAGACAACATTCAAACTTCTGTAAAATCTTCAACTACCTACAACATGTACTGATTAACAGCAGACACTGTGGGTAAAAAGAACCATTTATTAAAATGAATAGATATAAAATAATTAATACTTTTAATTTTTCAATATTCCATGATGTATAACTAATGTTCTATGATGTAGATGTAGGAGATGCCAAACTGAAGGACAGACTCTGTATTACTCAATCATATTTATTCAGGTCAAACGTTTTGGGCTAAATCGCCCTTCATCAGTGATCAGTGTTCTATGACTTAGGACAGTGCTGAGTTTTTATTATTACACCTTAATGTTAATTACAGTACTATTTATTCTGAAATAAAGATATAAAAAAAAAATGCATCGTAGTTGGCATAACACAAAATAATGTGAGAGAATTTTATCAGCGCATCCACACAGTGACAAATAATAAAACTCAAATCTTCAATTCAACCCATTTCAAACTTGTTCTTTACCCAATTGTTCCACATTATTCTAATAAAAATCCTAGCGTTGACAGTTTATCTTTTATAAAAAAAAAGTACAGAAATTTGAAGACATTGAATCGGCAGCATAGAACTAAGTTTGTTAATGTTTATAAAGGATTAGGGTAGAAATTGTCCTAAAATCGTAACTTTGAATGTAACATTCTGTATTGATTATTTTGAGGTTCACCACACTAAAACTATGTACAGATATAAAAACATTGCCACATGATCTTGAGAACAAAAAGGCACTATTAAAAAACATGGCTTTGATATTTTTGAACCTGTGGTAACTGTAAATAGACAGGGGGATTAATCAGAAATTTTGGCAAAATATCATCGATAAATATATTCTTTTTATTTAACAAGCTAGCACAGAAAAAAGATCTGGTATTAAACATAAAATACAATTGAAAGGAAATGAAATCAATGACAATATTAGCCTTTCTTTTTTGTAACGTCAATTTTCCACTGTTGTTGGTGGCCGGTGGAATCAACCTGTGCTGGCTATTCAGAAACAATCATTATACATGATTATCAGAAAAGTGTGATATCTGTACCGAACTTACTAACACATCCATACATATTGAAGATGGTTATTGTATCTAGAGTAAATCTCTTATGTCTGCTTGTGATTTAGTTTAAATAATGATTGCTATACGCTTATGTTAGTTTTTTTGTTTTTTTTTTTGTTAATGCAAATGAATAAAATACGAGCCAGTTTTCAAGGTTATTAAATTGATGTTATTATTGAAATCTATTTACCATGATTTAAACAGTGTTTATGTCACTCTAATCTCTTCAAAAATGTCAGCTATTTCAATTTTTTATCTAATCAGTATTAATTGTGTGAAAATATACTTAAGATTTCGTCACCAAATATATGTAGAATAAAAGAGCATGAGTGTTTTGGACACTATTTTACAAGATAAGATTGTTGTAGAAAGGCATTGGGTATTGTTTAGGGGGTAATGAGCTGTAATTAACCCTTTCCATGCGTTAAACGCGTTAACGCGTCAAACAAATAACTGTTAGGGATGCACGAGTTGCTTAATATAGACATTGTTTAATGACATCAGAGGAGTTTCCCTATTCTAAGCTACTGATTGGTTGACCTTTGACACATTATTCAATAATTTATGCAAAGTTGAAGGACGGTCGTCTGCTTGTTGTGTTTCTGTCAAAACAACAAAGGCTGTGCCCATGTCGGGCGATAGCCATCGGAAACGTTTAACCTACTCTGCTGAGCAGGCAAGTGTCCTGATTAAAAATTGGTAAGGGGATGATGTAACTAATTCCCGTTCTTCCGATGACGAATCCGATGAGGAAAATAGGCCGCCAGTTGAATCGCTAGACATTATGGTGTAGAAGACGCAAAATAAATTGACTTGACGTCATAAATGGGAAATCTATCATGTCACGTTATGGTCACTTTACCACTATCTATGTGCACCCATTTCCAATACATGCCGCATAACTGGATGTCAATGGATTCTTTATAAATTTATTTTTAATTTGATACCAAATTCAAACCCATTGAAGCTATACAAAGAGAGTAATAGGTAAATGACGTGATGGAATTTGGTGTGATTGGAACGTTATTTTTAAGTTGACGTCGCAGTATGCATAGTAAAAATTGTTTGCCATTGATAAAATTATCACTCAAGTGTTCCCCATCCATTTATCTTTATTTTTGTACCAACTATACTTACCTGGTACCTTTATAAGCAAAGTAATATTGATTTAACATCATGTTTTAGAAATAGTGATTATTAATTCCGCATAGAACGTTGACGTCACGTTAAAATATTACGCATGGAAAGGGTTAATCGTCTTAATCAAAATTCAAATTTTCTTTGCCACATATTTCATTATTCTAAGCTTACACAATGGATCAAATTTGCCTAAGTTTGGTATGCATTCTGAAGTTCATTCTAATCCAATGAAATTAAAGCTAGCTGCAGAAGTTCCCCTTCATTTCTTAATTATGCAACTAAATAAAAAAACAAAAAATAAGCTATAACATTTTCACTAATCCAAGATAAAAGAAAGCTTTACTTTTTTGAGCAATTAGAAGAATGTATAATGTACATTAAATACATAAAATAAAGATTTACTAAATGTAAAAAGCTTATGTTTGTATACCAAGGGAATGTTCATCTTTTGAAGCTATTATAAAGTTTGATAAGAAGATACTATAAAGACTGATACAAGTGTCTTTATCATCTTTATAAAAATTTAAAAATACATGTCACCTTATATCATGAAGAGATAAGTAAAGTCTTCAACCATATCCTAGCAAATATTGTCTGTCTATAGTATACTTGAAAACGACACACTAGCAAGAAATCAAACATAATTTGTACAATTTACTGGAAGAAATTAAACAATACTAAGTGTTAACATTGATCTCAATATGTAAATATTCCAGCTCTCACATCACTGTTGCATTAAACAAACAAATCTTGTCTGAAGAACCGATTCTTCTCTTAGTTTACATTGACATTTTTTATACCATGACTTAAGAGCTTTATCATAATCAATGGAAGACAGTCTACAAGATATGGAAAATAAATTCCATTTCATTATAAAATAACATGTGATACCCAATTCAATACAAGCAACGCTTAGGAGTGTCTGGTAACTATAGCCGTGTTTCCACTTGGCCAAAAAGTCGCTTTAAGCTAGCTTTTCTGTGTTTCCACTTGTTAAATTACAAAACCATTACGGTTCAGGAACCAAAAACCTCCCTTTTTGCGTTAGGCAACTTATCGGGAGCCAAATGAAAGCTAGCTTTAAAGCTGGCTTTTTAAACAAGTGGTAACGCAAAAAGCCAGCTTTTTCTCGTTCGGCAATAGAGAAGTACTAGATTTACGGCCCCAGACGTGACATCAGTAGTCTTGTACATCGCAACCTGTCAATAATGTGCCACTTTTTTAATTGAGACTAATAAACTCAGTGGAAACGCAGCGTGTTTACTTCACAAGCTAGCTTTACTTCACAATTCCAAGGGGAAACTCAGTTTATGTGATACAGCTGGAAACAAAATATCCCTCAAAAGTTGAAACTTAAAAACTTAAAAAGATGAGGTTAAAGTTGTTATTCTGACATAAATTTACTGTATGTACACTTCATGGTGTTGCCTGTCTTCATTGTCCCAACCAAGTAAAGAAAGGTAGGATGTTAAACATATTTTACTGCAAAATGTTTAATACCTTTCAAAGTAATTTTTGCTCTCTTTATTTGAGACTAATGATTCGGACTGAGTTTGTAAGTTATGTTCTATAGAATCTAAATAAAGATGACAGGGGAAATGTTTGAAATCTAACAAAACTTTCAGTGATTAAATCTTCACTGTTAACTAAATATCATTTGATTGAAATAGCTTGAAGCTTCTCTAATATTTGATTTGTTAACATTACTTTCTAATCTAGAGTTTCCAAGAAATAGTTGATTAAAATTTAAACAGCAATTAATGGTACTGCTTCAAGACAATGCTTTTTATTTTAAATTCTTATTCTGATATAACAAAAAAGAAACTAAAACAAACTGAATATATTGTAACTTAAACTTCATTATTTCAAGTGCCCTCTACCCTACATGTAGCTAAAGAACTATCTAGACCATATTGAGCTTAAAATGGTTTAATTAAAACATAACCTGTCAACCAAGCTGGAAAGACTAATGTCCAGAGGTTTGGTCATGCCGGTAGAAAGAATCCATGTGAAACTTATATGTAATACTTGAAAAGAATGATTTTTTGGTTTTTTCAGTACACATTGAAGTTTTTGTAAATGTACAATTCATCTGACAACTCAGTACTCATCAATTTATCATCTTATAATATATGAACTATATCATTCTTTGTTTTCATCTGAAGCAAAAGGACATATCAAACAGACTGTAATAATGATATACTTGTAAATCTGAAATACTATTTCCAGAACTCCATTTGGTTGCTGGTTCTTTTTGGCTCGATTGAAATCATATTGGACAGAAATTGAATGATTGAAATGAAATGATTCCACCAGACATTTATAATAGTAGAGACATCATTGACCAATATCTTATAGAATTATAACAATAAAGATATAGAAGTCAATAACAGGTAATATAATTAGGCCAATAATAAGTAATGTGGGACAAGAGAGACAAGACACACATCACTGAACTACATGATTTGATGGTAAATAATCAATATACCAATATTTTATTTCTAATAATCCAGTCAATTAGTAGGACTTATGTCAATTTTTGTTTATTATTTATTACTGATTACAATCAGTGTTAAAAAGTACACATTCCTTCGGATTGTTGTCAATAAACTTGAAAATTATAAGATATGTATATTACTTCCTTTAAATCTATATTAATTTTAGACTGTAAAACTTATGCTATATTACGATGCTCAACTATAGAACAATAAGTTAGAACTGGATACCTGATAAAGAGACATCACAAAAAAAAGAAGAATCAGCTACTGAGATCCCTTCTGAAAGTTGCTCTATTATTAGAAGTGGTCATTCTTTACAATCAATCCTGATATAAAGGATAAAAGGAATGAAAGTGTTATCAGCAACCCATCTAACAATGTTATCTATATTTTCTAGTGGATGTAAGCACATGATGTCAAAAGGTACTAATTCTATGAGAAATTCAATAATGTTGTTTGTCCTGACCTACTCAACAATAATTCTTACCAAACATTATTTGTAATTCATCAATAAAATAAATCAAAACCAACATTGAAAAGGCTGCCATTTAAATCAAATTCCTTTGTTATAACCTTTCAATTCTGAAAATCAACAGTCAATCTATAAAATTGTACTTGGTCAGACAGTATGCACTAATAAACAGGGCAAACAACATGTTTAGGAATTATCAGAAAAGGTTTCACAAGTAATTAAACAGATTGTAAAGAGTTTTTCTTATAGAATAGGATCAATTTGCACCATTCCAATTCATAGTCAGATGTCCTCTTGCAATATGTGTTTTATAATGTCACTTTCTCTTGCTAAGTTGTCAAGTTGCTAATGATACAAAGGTTCTATTGATGCCATGTAAAAAACGTTTATTTTTTATGGAATTGCAAGAACCACACACACTTGATAGAGTAATAAAATGCTTCAACTGATGAAACTGTGATTAGGAGAGGTCAACTTCGAGCATCTGACATCACTAAAGAATAGGTGAAAATTTAAATACCACAATGACTAGTATTCAATTTTTCTCTTATATTATAACACCATGAAATCATCTGCCTGAGACAGGTCTTATCTCAGACCAGATAGAAATTTATTTAAACAATTCAACAGCTTAAAGGGAAAATAACAATACCTTTAAATAAACTAGTGAACATTCAAAACTCAAAACGTTCAATTGTACTAAAATACATCTTGAATAGTGAAAATGGTCATGTAAAATAAACAGCAAGCAGTCTGTCAGAACATTTTAGTTCTTGCCTGATTCATTGTACTTGTACTTGTCAACCAATAGTTAAAATATAAACTCTATTCAATTCACCATTACATACTTGAAATACTTGTTCAATCAAATAGTGTAGAGTAGAATTCCACATTGTTCTGGTGAAATCATGATGCATATGTCTTTACATACAGGTGATAATAGACAATATCTTCTTCAATTTGTTATATCTCAAGTAGAGTAAAGTTTTTAGTTTCCTCATTGACTTTCCCCTTTGTCAAAGACATACTCAGAATATTAGAATGTTTTAAGCAAAGCTCAGATTATTTCCATTTTTTAAATTGTAGAATTTGAGGAACGGTTAGAAATATATTAAAGTAAGAACTTTCTTGTTATAGAAATAATGACATGTATAAAAGATTTCAGAAGAAACTCTCTACCAATAAATCATGCTTTCAAATTCATATCATTATTAATAGTAACTAAACAACGCTACTATTATGTTACTATGATCAGTTTTAAATTGCATGATTCCAAGGAAAATCATCAAAATTAAGAACAAAATTTGATGCATAATTCCAAAGGAAATTGACCAAACAGGAATCATCTCTAAATACAATAATATTTGAAATTGCTGCATATTCATTTCACAAAAAATATCCATATCAATATCAAATGTGTTATTTTATCATCACAACATATTTGGAACTAATTTCATCATTCTAACGTCCATCTGTTTATTGTTTCAGTTCTGATCCATATTGTAACTGTGACATTCAATATTCTATATAAGATATTTAAATTCCTTGTAAAATGTAAATAGATGATAAAATTTTGTTCAATCATTAGAAATAAAATTCAAACTAATTATTTTTGCACTGATGAAATTTTAAACACAAAAGAGACATGCTCATCAATTAATCACCACCTGGAACACGTCAGGAGTTAAATAATTTACAGATGGTGTGAGTCATAATAACTGAGGTGTCCAGGAGGACTTAATTAACATTTTAAATGTGTAAAAGACTGATAAATACAGGATATTCCAGGTGGAATTGAAGTAAACATAGCAGACACATAGACAATGTCCACGGAGGTCAAGATAATGTCAATGCTAATTCTATAGCAGGATAGTCTTATTTCCATATTCTCAGTAGTAAAACAACTTTTACCACTCAGGAACAGAATGTTTTGAATTGAAACCAATATAATGTCATTTCACTATAGCTTTGCCATGAACAAAAGGCACTCTTACAAATACAGACTGACTAAACTGATTCAGAACACATCCCACACAGATGGATCTACCAGTAAATTAATACCCAGCAAACATTTAATAAGTCTTAGAGACTTGTATTTCCTCTGTTTAATTCAGTTTAATTCATCCAGTAGTTATTTAATTAGGTACCGAGTCCATGTTATTTACACAAAGTGTATAATTTACCAGAGTTACTGATAATCACATTGACCCTAAATAGCCTTTACCAATCAATCACAGACAGAGTTAATCTCTAGTTTCAAACATTCAACATTGCTTTAGTCATGTTTAACTGTAAAATTAGTCATAACTCATAGAAGCTACTATAAAGTATTCAGGACTAAATGTCTGTTACTTCTACAAATCTAACTAGGTTGAAACTATTACAATATCAGAAATCATATGGTAAAAAAATATGGCATGGATGGTCAACATAAACCACTATATTTTACAAGGATAACAAGATAGGTTTACAGTTCTACCAGCTAGGTGGAATGGACTTTTTGTGAAGATGAGGTCATCAGACCCTCACACGCTGATTGAATCAGAACCAACACCCAATGATTCAGGTAAAGAACCAACGTTCTAACTGTCGGTGCTAAAGAACCTAAACAAACAAAAGTTTTACTTTTTACTAGGTCAAGGACAATAACTCCAAAACATTCATGGAAAAATAGTCACATGATATACAATTTTCTAAGGGAGAAAAAAATTAATTAAAATTCAAGGTGTAAACCAAGTTCTGGAAACTAGTCTTTGTTCCGCTTGACATCTGAAGTAATTGGATTAAACATTTTTCACCCAGCAAAGAACTATTCCTTCATAGACGCAATCGCAATCTCATCAGATAAAAATAGCAGAGTGTGATAATCAGATCTATATAGTCTTAAGATAAATTACACAATGTCAATAAAAAGTTTAATCAATCATTTCATTCTAGACTCTGACATGGTAAATCTAGGTTGATTATGAAAGATTGTTTTTGTACTGAAATTAGAGCTGTACCTCATTTTATAACTCACTTTTTTTTAATTAAGCATTATTAAAGTTCATATAGGCCTACTAGTTTTTATTACTAATAGAATCTTAATTTTGTATTTAAAAAGGTCTTTATCACAAAAAATGTAAAGTATCTCCAATTGATGTTGTCTCAATCTAACCTGGAAATCTGATTGCTGTGTTACTACAGCCCATTAGGTATAGAAGAGTAAGATGTGATTTTCAGTTTATCAAGAATATAACTTGTCAAAGATTTTGTTGGTTTTAAAGAGCATATGAAATTTATAAAATTTTGACAGTCATCTTTGTGTTAAAAAACCACATTTCCGATAAAATAAGTGTACCCTTAAAATCAAATATAAAATGTAGTCTCTATTTTGTTCACAAACAAATTTTTCCTTAGTCAAGGGCAATCAGATAAAAACACTGAATAATTGCCCAAGATCTAATTATTAAATTTGAACAGGTATGAACAAATTTTCACTCATTGTTACTTAGACAAGGACAATAACTCAAATTCTTTTAATCAAAATATCATCAATTCAAATTTGACCAAGATCTCATCATCAAAGATTAATTTATTATAAATCTCATTATAATCAGATAGGGACCATAGGAGAATAAACAACAACATTATGAGGTTGTATAAATATCATAAGGGGAAAAAATTCCAGTTTTCTCCTTGTAGAGAATGCAAGTCTTTTATCAATGGCTCCATTAAAACTTGGCCAAAAGTATTGTTCTTGTTGATTCAAGAAGCAAGATTATAGTCAAACCAGTTGGTCATTTATCATGGAGAATGTAATCAGAAAACCTCTCTGCATTTATTGTTTCTCATTCAATATATCAGTTCATAATGAAACATTAGAGTGAAAATATCCATTAACACTACATGTAGTAAATGAGAATATCTCTTTTCATCAACCACTAATACCTATCTGGACAATATTCTATTTAATATGTACCTAGTAACTTCTAGCTATTATATTCCAGTTTATTGGTGTTCATGTCTATTTCACAATTTCTCAGTTTGGCCACTGTAACAAATCATACTGTCATCATTTCTGGCATTATTTGTTTTGTTTCAATTCATATAATCCAGATGCCATATAAGCATTCTACACTCATGTATTTGCCAATGAGAACTTTTCCTTTTAAAATTTGAGGAACAAAATCAATTTTTTAATGACAAAAAATCATATATTTTTTAATGGTATTGTAACCTGTGTTAATATTAAAATGCTCCAAAAACCAAGCATGATTTTTAAAAATGATTAATAGCAGGATGCCATTATTGTACATTATGTATTATTTGACTAATCTTCATTTCACGGCTATAAATAATAATTCATATATGATCTAAATCCAAAAGTAATAAAGGACCATATAGAAGTAAAAATAAAGATCATATTTCTATTAGATTGAACTAACAAAAAGCATCAATTAGACAAGTACAAGTATTAAGTTTTTAGCTATTAGTATTGAACAATATAAGTCAACATTAGTACATGTTTAGTAGAATACTAGTGGACCAATGAGTAATATATGATCAATATTATGATAGGTTTCAATAATCATTACATATGACTATTGGCCAATTTCAAATCATCAGATCAGATATGGAATCAAATATCCTGCTCGTCTAATGAGGAATAACATCATGTGGAAAAGTTCAATGGCACATCTTATGGCATGAGAAAAAGGGAAAAACTAGGATAGAAGTCTACCATGCATTCAATTAATCTAATATTAAAAAAATCACCATGTAATTGAAAATAAGACTGTTTTCATACAAAATACAAGATATATTTAATGTGTCAATAGTTACAATACATATTGGTCCATACACAATCAAATATCATATATAGGTCAGGACGTGACCTCATTCATATTGTATAGATTAACTGACCATTAAATTGGTTCAATTTGAAATGAATAAAGCTATTTATACTTTAGACCCTTTGCTTTTATTTATCATTTCATTCAGATATTTGTGTGAATCAAGAAGTTTTGTCTGACTTCCCTGAACATTTACCACTAAAATTAGCATACATCGATCTAATCCATGAACGTCAAAATACATGAACAATATTTATCACACAACAGAACTGTTTTCCAGTTCATAACATATCTTAGCTTGTTAGTGAATCAGTTGAAATTGGCGGTAATAGGTCTGCAACAGTCACCTAAATTGTTCCAAAAGGATTTGGTAAGCAAAATATAATGAAGTAAGCTTGATCTTACTTGAAAGGACATTTTAAGAAAGCACAAAGAGACTGACATCAAAATGAAAAGGGACATGGAAAGTAAATAAAATATGTATTGATAATTGTGATAAAAGATTCTTGAACGTGTGCTTCTTATAAGAAATTTGTGAACTTGGTTACCTGATGTAATATTTATCTCACCAAGGTTTGGGATAATTTACATATTGCACAAATTCAAAATCCTCTATATCATATAGTGTTATTACCAACATATATATGGTTAACATGTATACCTACACACTATTTGTATATGTATATGTATAATGCAACTAGGCCTACATGTTAGGTTTTTTGGACAAATGCAATGATAAATGCATAATGGAAATGTGGGTATAGTAGGGAAGGAATGAAAGTTATATATGTTGCCTATAGCTATATGAAGCGATGTTTACCCTATTCCATGTATGTTAGGCTGTGTTTCCACCAAATTTCATGTTTCACGTATCACGTTTCATGTGTCATGCAGGACAAGTGACACGTGACATTAAGGGTTTCCACTGGATATCACAATCTGTGGGCGACGGTTCAGATCCATCTGATGAGGAAATTCTTGCTCTATGTCTGTTGTACAGGTGAGCTAGGAACTGCAGTAGGTGCTCAAAATGGTGAAGGGACCATTACTTATTGTGTCCAGAAAGGGGTGAATTTACCCGAATGTTTCGCTGTCTCATGGACAACCCAGACAGAGAATTATTCTTTAATTACACACAAATGTCATATGAAACCTACGTAGAATTGAAATAACTAGTGTTGCCTCATCTACATCCAATTGGTACCAACTACAGAGAAGCTATATCTGGAGAGGAGAAGCTGTTAGTTTCCAAAAGGGAAAGTAAAAGTTGGGGAAAATCAAAGATCGGGCGGACGTGACACATGACACGGTAAAAGATTGAACATGTTCATTCTTCAAAAACGTGTCATTTCACGTGTGAAATGTGAAACGTGACATTGATGGAAACGGTTCCTACCAAAATCATATGTTTCTATGTCACGTGTCACGTGAAACTTGGTGGAAACGCAGCCTAATGTCTTCTTAAGATATATGAACTTACTTGTGTTAATCTTTGTTAAAGCCTGTTCATACACTTCATGCATCTTTAATTCTTTAGCCTGGTCTGGATGTTTTCCTAAAATATTACATTTGAAAGGTTGCATTCAAAGAGCAATCACAAACAAAGTAAAGTCTTACTTAAAATTTTGAAACTTTTTGAAAATATAGAAATATATCAAATTTCCTTTAAAAATACTGACCTTTCACATAGTTCTAATGAAATACAACCAATATATGAAATAAAACATTTTAGCCAAACATGGCGTTGGAACAACTATACTTCCCAAACTACTAGGGTTGCATGCACCCTTTTTTATCAAATGTTCAACTATTTTTAATCTGACCTGATTCAACCAGCATACATTGTTTAGCTAGAGCATCCCAGGTTAACGAACAATCACCATAATCTGTCTTTAAACTGTAATATATAGTAAAAGGGAAATAACCAACAAAACTTGTTTGACATTCAAGTTTTGCTCTTTTTACTTGGTGTGCAATATAACAGTTTTCAAATGCCACATTTAATGCAACTAAAATGAAGACCCAGAGGATCTAGAGGCAAACACAACTCAATTTATTCTTCCAATAGGAAACTGGCAATTATTTCAAATTGTGATTACTACATGACAAAATGATAAAGGCCCTACAAATGACTAAATTGGGAACCCTGACATTTCTACAATCTAACAAGAGACATAATATAGAAATCATTTACTCTGTATACATCTGTTGAAGTTGTTGTTGTGTAAAATCAAATAGTTGAGCAATACCAATAAACTTTAATATCAATTCAACATCATCTATAAAGAGAAAATACACCATCTTATTTTACAGAAGAGCACATATTCATATTTACATCATACATGTAGGTAAATAAGAAATAATACAATTAATAATTGTATAAAGTTAAAATGTAAGGTCCAATACAATTAAGATGTAATAGAAAATGTTAAATTACCAGGGAATGATTCTTTAGCTTGATTATAAATGACCATAGCTACTTTACCAGACAGTATAGCATCTTTCTGTGTTCCCAATACCTGTTAAATAAGATAATATTTGGTTGTGATAATATTCAAACTGTTGTGTTGTAGTTTTGATTGGAATTTACAACAGACATAATTTTACTTGAATTAGCTATAGTGTGAATAAATAATGAAAATAACATTATTTATTAATGATGTAAACAATGACTTATCAATATTTTGTAAACATTTATGTATATATCTGATATATATGATCCATAAATATTGTGTACACAATGACCTGTAAATATTGTGTACACAATGATGTATAAATATTGTGTACACAATGATGTATAAATATTGTGTACACAATGATGTATAAATATTGTGTACACAATGATGTATAAATATTGTGTACACAATGATGTATAAATATTGTGTACACAATGATGTATAAATATTGTGTACACAATGATGTATAAATATTGTGTACACAATGATGTACATGCATAAATATGGTACATAATAATGTATTAACATTTATGTGTAAATATTAACAGTATAAATATTGTGTTAACAGTATAAATATAACATTTATATATGTATAACCAGGGTTCGTACACTAAAATGTGAATGAAATTCCATGACTTTTCCATGACTTTCAAGGCCCAATAAGGTATTTTTCCAGGACCGTAATCGGAGTATTACTGACACATATTTGAATGGATCATTCATTTTCTTGAAGATAACTCCATTTATGTCTCAATATTCTCTATTCCTGTTGACTGCATTATTGAACAAGATAATCTACACCTATTCAAAGAAATTCAGACCCTGTTATGTCTCTATCAATGTAGTAATTTGTCTGGGTGACACAGACTAACTAACTGACAGATAGCGTCTTACCAAAGCTATGTTTCTTACATATTTTGTTAATTTGCATTGAGTCTATTTCATGGAATTACAACAAGAGTTAATAAAAATTCAAATTGTAATTAACTATCCATACTGCATGTAATTTGTTGCAAAATTGTGCAGACTAGGGCATGCAATAAAAATGTCAACCGTCAATGAGAGTTGTGTCTGGAAAAAAATGACTACGAGTTTTCGTCTATGGTTTACTCCAGGGTGTATTCGAAACCATGTTCTCGGCAACACGCAAACATAGCACTCAGGTTGGAAGTTGGAGTGACAAGAACACCGTTTGTATGTTTGTTCTCGGCATTCGAAACCTCGTTCTTACGTTCTCTATGTTTGCTTGTTACCGAGAACATGGTTTCAAATACACCCCTAGGCCTACTATTACTTGGTATTTAGCGAGTCTTTCCCTTGCTTGAATCTTTTATAAAAGTTAGAAGGGAAAATTACATGACTTTCCAGGATGAAATACTCAAATTCCAGGATAACCAGGCCTCGAATGTCCATAAGTGGTATTCCATGACTTTCAAGGTTTTCCAGGAAGCATACGAACCCTGTATAACATTTATATATTCTGTACAATATATATATGGTGTGTAAAAAATTATTTGACCTTTATCTTACCTCTGGATCATCTAGTCGTAATATCTTCTTCCTTTTTAATATCTGTAAATAAATTAATATTATATCAAATAAATAATCACACATAGCAAATACAATGGTTTTGTTTCTAAAACAGATTTTATTCAAAGGAAATAAAACAATTATTGCGGTTCAAAAAATAATCTGATAGTCTGAAACAGAACTTACTTTATCTGTATACAGCAATTCCATTCTGTAATACTACAATATAAAAACATATTATTACAACGTATTACACCACAATCATTGCAGATTTCCATATAATATTGATTGTTACCTACATTAATTCATTTTGTTAAATTTCTTTCTATACATTACATTGCTGTTTCAAACAGTTAAATAAGCAAACAAGGGTTGTAAAATGTTAAAGCTTTCCAATACCTCTAAAAACAACTGTTTAGAATCAGGATTAAACCTCAGACCTCTCTGAAAAGTTGTCCTGCAGTTTTCAGCATTTTTATGTTCAAACTCCCATTTAGCAGCAAGAATCCATATTTCTAGAATATAAATATCAAGAGACTTAAAAAACTTTAATTACCTTATAGACATTTATAAAACAAACATCTATATTTTATTACTGTCCAAAAGCTACTTTGACATGAGTCTGTAGAAGCATCTACAAATAATGTTTTAGATTCCAGCGCACAAAATATACAATTAACTCTTAGCAACCAACACATATTGCAGAATGTATTAAAATAAATAGTGTTTTTATTAAATCTATACCTGGTTTTTTATTGTGAACTTGTAACATTCTTGTGAATATTTTACCAACTCTTACAGAATCTTCCTATAATATTGTAAAGTATATTAAGTCAGTAAATAAGGGGAGACAACTTCAATACATACATTGACAAAGTTTAAACGATTGGTTAAATTAAAATCAATAACAGTACTAATTATAATCTTTAAAAAAACATTCAATGAATTCACAAAAAATATATCTAGAGTTGAAACAGAGACCAAGAAAAAAAATAGCGATCCCTTACCTTTGACTCACAGAAAGCAATATGTGATAACCATAGTTTAATATCATCCTATAAAACAATCATAGTGTTCAAATACAAATAATATTTACAAAAATATACAAATAATAATTACCTAAATTCTGAAATAGTCAAATAAAGATTGGTTTCTCTTCAATCATCCTTATGTATATAATTAAAACAATATAATTGTTAGAAACATTCATGAGAAGAAAATTATTATTGTCATGTATTTACCTGAAATCTGTAGGTAACCATCTGAAAAAAATGAATAGGGATATCAATTAAACAGATATATAAGAGTCAGAAAGTTATGGATGTTTTTGTATTACTTTCAATTCCACTCAAAATAAATCCCATTTATGGGATAGTACTGTATAGAATTCAACCTTGTGTAAAAGCTTTGAATCACTACTGCTTTATAAATATGATAAACCCACTTACTCTGAATAATTTATGAATTCTATCTTTAATAACATTTTCTATGTTTAACTGTTTGAAAGAGTATCCAGTTTTCTGCAATAAATATTTTACATGCTGTTTTATTAGATTATTATAAGTTTTGTCCTTTCATTGCCACTAGTATCATAACGACTAGATCCAAAACAAAGATTTTAAGAATTATCAACTGTAAGCTATTTAGTTCTATAAAACAGTCTACATAAAAATATCTTCTTATTATGCCATAATTTGATGAATAATACATAAACAGATATATTGTTGTATCAGATATGACCAATAATTACAAGTCTAGGATTGCCTTGAACACAAGTTAGATGTCATTTACTCACCTCTCTTCTCTTGTGTAATAAAGATAGACAGTTTATCTCATACTGAAACAAAATAATTCTAATACTATTCAATAATATCAATGAGTTATGTTGAGAATAGATGATGAAATGTGGATTATAATTATAAACTATGTTATGTTCAGTATCAATTTTATGAAACAATTTAAAGTTTCATGTTACTACATTCTAATGCTTCTATAACTTTAATTTCAATAAGACAATATAGAGATACTGGCAATAATGAATGGAACAGAAAGAAGAATCTTCCTACTTATCTGTAGCATTTGTGCTAATAATAAATCAAAATGAAAATAATTTCAGATAGAGTTTATTCCAGGATTTCTTTACCTCTGTATTTAAACAATATAATGATATAAAGGTGTGAAAAGGGAATTATGATCAAAACCAGGACTGATTATTGTACTAATAGTCTTTTATTATCTCTTACTTTCATTTTTTGTATATATGTGAATAACTCTTATTAAATTTTCATTTTAGTCACCCTATTTTAAAGGGACCTTAATTTTTCACACATTTTCAGCATTATGTTTGTTGATTTTTGTAAATTCCAGGGAAGATTGCCTCTTACAACTGGGTGTCTAATAAAGTTATTATTATGATAATTATAGAGCTGAAGCATCAGCAATACAAATAATACTAGCTTCCTGATTTAATAAATCAAATAAATTTATACCTGGATATATTGTAAAAAATCTTCTTTACATTTGGTTTGCCTTCTTAATCTATATTCATAACTTTGTCTTTTCTTTAGTATTTGTCTAAATGATAGAATGATCAATCAAATTGGTGAACCAAAATCTGTACTATAATTGCTTCATCTAATGAATGAAATTTTGAGAATAATTTTCATATGCATAGAAATGAAAACTTTTTGAGAATGAAATTTTTCATCTTTCCTGTAAACAAAGACAATTTTTAGTCTGAATTCTAGGCTACAATTTTATTCAATATTTTCTAGGTGACAAATTTATTTCAATGGTGAAGGTTAAATCACTTTAATTCATATATAAGTAACTTATTGCTCTATTCAGGTTTTAACAAATTAACTTTTTTGAATAGGCCTATATAGAGCATAGAAAAGGTTAAGAACTCATAATAAAAAGTGTTTATTCAAGCCACATTTGTCAGATAACAATATTGATGTGAAACACAAATGCATCAACATCAATATCTACTCCAAAATGCTATGCCAACAGAAATTCATAATAAGACAATGTTGATTGAATGAAATTTAACACATTATTGAATATTTCAAATAATTGCCTAGAGTCAGAGATTTGTCGTACCGAGTTTCATCTTTTGTGAATAAACCAACTCGTTCTAATTGCTCCAGCTCAGGGAGCATGTCCTCAATGTTTTGTTGAACATATTCTGCCATTTTGACTTATTTTATTTAGCACTGAATATCAGAATTAAAATGATCGACAGAATCGTAGGCCTTCTATGGTGCTTTAACCCACACGTGCAATTCAGATTGTAAACATTGAAGCATTTCCACCTCACTGAAATGAGAGTTTATTTGAAAGCAAGAAAACTCTTACAATACTATCTACAATCAGACCACAAATAAACTAACTTGACTACAGTTCAGACATCTTGTTGAAAGGGGAGTCTGATTTTCGTTTTGTAGGGTAGGAAAGTCGGGTTCAACTTAAAACTTTAAAATTCGTTATGATTTTTGTACTGATTTTAGGAAATAAATCAGAAAGTATACCCTTAAACTATCGAGCCGTTTTTTTGAGGACCAAAGCTAAATATTTGTAAGAACACTTTCAAATAGCATGATTGTTGATTTCGTGGAAGGTGAAATTTGACAGTTGAAGTTAGTTTGAATTTTTGTAAAGTTTTATCTGACTTCCTGTAAACCTTTACCTTATAGATATCTTTGAACACTGGTATTTCTACTACCGGGTACCGATACTTTCGTTCTGCAAATTTAATAACTGTTCTTGTCTATTTTTTTACAGGATTCTCTTATAGTTTGTTAGTGGAAACTGGTGTGATGTGTGATAAGGTATTTTGTGGTTCAGAGTAGTTGTAGTGAGAGGATTTTAATCTCTTTGTTTGCTGGAGTCCAGTATCTGATTAGAGTTCAGATTTTCTTAAAAGTTTTCAAAACAAAAATCCGAGTAGTATCCGAGAGTATTGTATAGATGAATATGATTCCGGAACCTTGGACCCTGTATCCCTATATTGAAAGTTTGATTGATAACATATTTGGACCTGTTTAAAAATCATGGGAAGATAATTAAAAAGGCTACACGGTCTTTTGGTGATCCAAGAACTTGGAGGAATAGGGTCGCAACCTCCATAGGCTTACTTGAGAGCAATTCTTGATCGTATCCAACAATTGGGTATAGTAAGATGTATACCTGTAAACGACTCATACAATCGGTAACATTTTTCATTTCAAGATTATAAGCGGGCTATCGAGAATCAAAACTAAAATCAAAAAGTCCGTCCGTTAATCATTGGATTGCAATCAGAGGGTTAGGGTTTCAACTTTGTCATATTTCACTTTCCGCATTATAATTTTAGCTACGAAATTTTTAAAAGGCTTGCAGTTCAACTTAAAAAGCTGTCACCTGATAATTAAAAAAAATATGCCTGGTGTCTCTATAATTTTAAGGTAAAATATTGCGGTCTTAGATCTGATACTTTTAGAATAATCTTATATGATTACTGGTTCTTTCTGAGCTACCTTTTTCAGCCCGGTTCCCATTCGCCAGCGATGCAGGTCTGAAAGACTGACATAGAAAAAGTGGCTTATCTTTCGGTTGGGAAAATAAACCGAGACCAAGTTTGCTACAAGCTATGCACGTTGAAGGTCCCTCGACAGTTGGAAATCACAAAAAGTGTAGGTTCCACGCCGCTGTCTTGGTAAAATTTCCCCCATGTGCACACTGCATGGCGTTGCCCGTCTTTATTAGCCCACAAGGCACAGATATGTACGCTATATCTTCATTCATCTCATTCCATTTCTTTCTGGGTTACATGGTGTTTTCGTGATTTCCATTAGCAAGCCTATCAGCTGCGTTAGTCAAAATAACTAAGGAAGATCATTAAGAAACAAATCTCACTGCACTATAATATTTAATTCAACAGATAAATATATCATCACAGAAATAAGTAGATTGTTCAAAAAATCATTCATAATATTACATGAACTTGTCTAAAAATTAAAATGGTAATATTGATCTTTCTTCTTAGATGGCATCTGTTTTAGGTTCATAAATCTTTTCTGATTTTGGTTTGTACGTCTTTTCAGATTTGAAATGTGAATAGACGGATGAAAGAAATTGGTAAGTTGGAGTTGCTTCCTCTACGTTCAATTTTTCTCCACTTTCAGTTTTCTTCAGATCTTCTTTCGATTTATTATCTGCAAAGCAACAACAGACAATTAAGTATTTTAACAAATCCGCATCATTTGCTGTTCTCTTCAGTTTGACCAACATTTTCTAATAGCTGGATTCGACTCCATGCAATACACCAGGCCCCCGTTTCACCAAACTTTTAAAGTCAAGCAAAATTTTATAACTAAGATTTTAACGTAAGAATTTTAGTGAAGCGCAAATTTTAGATTTTTTCTTACATATGTCAAACTTACGAAATACTTGGACATAAGAAGTTTAGTGAAACGAGGGCCAGAAACTTCACATACATTAGCTTATTAACATTAACACTAAGGAGGTTATGGTTCAGACTTAAAAACCATGCTTGACTGTGAGCTACTTGATTTCTAGGATTTGCTACTTTTTACATGGTAGGACCTACGAAAGAATTCCATAACCTGAATTTGAACTTACAGTCATAAGTATCAGAAGCTCCAATCAATCTCTTGAATTCATTTATCATAAAATTCACCATTGCCGGGTCATCTGGTAGACAGGCTTTATCACATCTGACCGCCGTGAAGGTATCATTTAGTATGCTCATAAACATGTTGATTAGAATAAATACAACCATCAATATGTAGATAAATACATATAATGGACCGATGAATTGATCAGTGGCAATCAATGGATCGATATTCACTTTCATCAGTAACATCGAAAATAGTGTTTGCATCGTAGTGAGGGGTGTTGAATACTCGGCATTCTGGGAACCAAATACAATGTAGCCAGATATAACAAAGGCGACAAATATAATGGTGAAAACTATACAGAAGTTGAACACTGGCCATACAGATCTACGTAATGTTCCCGCCAACTGAGTAACTTTGGAATTGAATCTCACGAGTCGTAGTAATTTCAACATAGAGAAAAATAATAAGAAGGCTTGAGTAAAACAGAATATTTCATCCCACAAAACAATTCTCTGAAAGTTAACGAACTGAGCTGAAAAGAAAATATGAAGAATAATTTTAAGCATTCAAGTATACCTGGATCTATCGATCTGCTGATATAACTGATAATATCAAAACACCATCGTACACAGGTAGTGCAACCTGATGTTGTAAAACATAGGTTTATGTTCACTTCCATTATTTTTACAGGACACATGAGTATGAATTGCGCAACAAATATCGTTGTCTACTTATTGAATGCAAACCCGTTGTTCAGAAACAATCTTAATTTTTTTTTACGACGTCATTAGTCCTATACATTCATGTTTGCAATTGATACTGGTTGGATAATATGTCCATGTGAAGGTTCATTCCCTAAATTAAAAACCAATTAATAATAAATAACATACCTGCATTATCATAGAAATCTGACAGTGTTATTTCAGTAAACAAATAGTGAACACCATAGAAGGCACAACATAATATAGCAGATATAGTGTTCATGAACTCAATACAATTCCAGAATTCTTGGAAATATGCCCTGCCTATCTTCTTCAACAGTTTACATTGCTGTATCAGATAGTACAATGTGAACACTACAAATACTATATCTAGTAATATTATAAAGATAGCGGAAGGACCAATATAGCGGTATAATCTCAAGGGAGTGATAAATGCTTTTGTTGAGACACTTCCAGTGGGTGGGAATTCTAGCATCATGTTGACTATAGTGAACATATTCACACTTGGGTTGTACAGATTCACTTCTACAAACACTGCTCGGGTTTGTCGGTCTAACCATCTCTGAGATTTCAAATATAATATGATGTCCTCAGATTCGGCAAAGTTATCCTCCAATACAGCCGTATAGCCACCTCCTCCATAAGTAGCCCGATCTCCAGTTATTGGGAATCCATTAACTTCCAATGTTCCTTTATATTGCCAGGGTTTTTTGTCAAGTGTTGTGTTTTTGAATGTATCTGTCCATCCGACTTCATAATTTACATCATCGTATGTTGATAGTCTATATTCCTCAAAGCAGTCACTTACAGTTCGTATTAGATGTGGATTCACGTCACATGTATCTGGAATAGAATGAATTACATTTTACGATTCGGGTAACCATGAATAAGTTATTGATCGAATAGATGGTATCAACTTCATGTACTAATACTTTTATATAATTAGAGAGGAAGTGGGGAACGATTTGACTTAACACTGGAAGCATAGCCAGCCATTGCCAAAGATGCTTCGGATTATAAACTTATTTTTCTAATATAAATTAAAGTATTTGCCGACAGAAATGGAACTGCAAAGACTATAAAGTCGATAACTTGCCATTTATACGACGAGAACGAGGTGATGATTTAAACCTCTGCTTTTTTTTTAGAAATCCTTCTGTAACAATTGGAAAATTTAAAGATAACTAAATGTATATGGGCTCTATGTGCTAAATCCTGTTAGGAAGTCATTAATTCAGGGTTCTCAGATGTGCATTTGTCTTACAATGACGTACCGCATAAGAGAATAAACCATTATAAGCATGCCATACCTGTTTTAATTCGCGCCTGTCTTAGTTGAGGTAAACCAACTCTAAAATGTATTCCATCAGAAAGTAGAAGTTTTTGATTCCTTGATACTTCGTCTTTATTATAATAATCTCTCCTATACAGATTGGGCAATAACCTCTCATCACACCATTCCCAGAAATTCTCATAATTGGATATCTAAACAAAAGATTTTATCAAACCACCAACATGTCAAGAACAAAAGCAAGTTATTGAGCAATTTTAAAGTAAAAAATCCAACAACTGCCAACTGGCGCCTTCAGCATTTACTTCCATTAGGGTTTATCCTATTATACTCAAAAGTTTCGGCAAAATACATTAAGAATTTTGCCTTTAAAAATGTTTACAAGCTAAAATGGAACCGCTTCAAGAACAAGGGCAATAACTAATTATCAATACTAATTACTCTTTGTTTTTTTCTTTAAAACACTAAAACCAAATATTTAAAAAAAAATATGACATTCTCTTACCCCCTCCAATCCACGATGCCCTTTAATAACATTCGGTGCATCCAAGTCTTTGATGAACAGTTCTCGGATACCATTCACTTCACCGTAGCCTGTCGTATCTTTACTTTCATAACATAGTATAGCAATTAAAACAACATAGAAACTGTATACAATTATCTGAAATGATATTTTCAAATATATTTTTCCAAAAGTGGCTAGTTTTGAACTACCAAATGTTACTATGATACCCCAAAAGTATAGTACGTATCATGTGTGACAAACCGATGTTGGCGTTTATGTATGAAAAAGGTATCGTTTATTCTAAAATAAACAATATCCTTTAAACCCATGATTTTTATTGGACAAATAAATGTATATGAATAAATAAACAACTGACCTCTTGAAACACGCCAAATAATCTACTTTGTTTTTTCCGATATTCTCTCAGTTTTTCCAAGCTTTCAACATCTATATTTCTATCAGTGTAAGGTTTACGATGAGCTGAAAATTATAAACTAAGATGAGTTTTCAGTTGAGAAATATAGACACACAGTTCTGGGAATGCCATTGTCATTATATGAAACATTTGAGAATGCTGTTACTGCAACTTTAAATTATCATTTACAATCTTACACGGATAAGCAGGAGTTGTAGGATTTATTGTCCTCTGTTTTCCAGTCTTAACAATATCATAAACTTCCATTTCACTGTCTTTATCATCCTCATACTCGTTGGTAGATCTGAATATCACAGCTACCACAATAGCTACTGCAATCACCTTGTAGAGAAATAACTAACGTTAATATATTTGTTCTATCAACTATACCAAAGATTTATATGGTCTTTGACTATACGTTTATAACGTACTGTTATATGCCATTCACCATACAAAGATATTTCTATTTCTATTTCATAAATAGATAGAAACGTGACAAAACGACCAACAGTATGATTATTTCAACTGAATAACGTGGAACTTCATTTCACACTAACATGCTTTCATATCCTTACCTTCAGTGGTTGAACAATGATGATTGACTCAAGAAAGGACAAGAAAAATGCAGATAACCACATTCCTGATCGTTCAGCTCCCCATTCCTGACTATACAGTATTGTGAAAAATCCACTAACAATCACCGATAAGAAAACTAGAAACCATGCTACATAGACACACCAGTGTGGTAGTTGAAACTTCTTCTTTTTATTGGTCAAGCTCTCAAATGGATCATCATTACCGTTTGATATTATTGTATTTTCTTTGCCCATAGTATTTTTTAGTGTGACTTTCGGATGAATCTTCAAATTAATTTCCTTCTGTTTTGCGGGTGCTGATTTTCTAAACAGAGTCACTATAAGAATATTGACAGGCACTACGATAAAGCTTCCGAACAAACTTATGAGGAGTTCTTGAGCAGAGAATGTAAATGGCCCAACGCTGGCATTCTGAGAGTAATCAAGACCTTCTGTTGTTTGGTACCACATAGCATTCGCTATCATAGTTGTGAATAACAATGACAGACAACATGACAGACGTTGAACTCTTGTAAAGGGGCTTCTGGTTGGTCTTGCTACCACTGAAAACCACAAGTGACCATCAGTTATATCCTTTCGACTCTTGAAGAAGAATAAATGCGCAAAGTTTTGCAGATCATCTTTAGAAGCAACTGGTAAAAATCTCTCAGTCTGTCCATCATCTTTTGTCAACGACAACCATCTATCACAGAGGAATACGTAACTGAAATGGAAATAAGGGTGTTTCTTAAATTATTTTTTCAATCTGTAAGATTGGCAGCCTTATTCCATCAGGATTTTGCATGGCGTTCAAGATCCCATTGCTAAAAAAGTATTGAGATGATGAAATAAGTCTACCTGGCTCCAGTTTGAATATCTTTCACAACAACCAGATTTAAATACCAGTCGGCCATATTTGATTTTCCAGTACTGTCATGCCATATTCTTAGATAGGTCAAATCTCCAAGTGATCTAGGAACACTCATCAGGTAGCTGTTTACACTTCCGGTTGAGAATTCCTAAATAAGGTAAAATACAACTTATAAAAAAAAGCTTCCATCAAATATTAATCTTGATCTCATTGTGGATATAAATATATCACTGGGATCTAAGCATCTTTTAAATTATGCCTTTAAGCTGGCCTTACCCTCTTCTTGTCATCTTTTACAGCTCTTATCTCTGATTCATCATCAAAACCTGCTAAAACCATGAAGATATTGGATTTGGTTCCAGCATTGCGTCTGATACCAGTGTAGACTGTCACTTGGTAATGGTAAATATCGGTATCAATATTATCACTTAATGGTTCAACACTCCACTAGACAAATAGAATTCAAAACTCATAAGAAGACTAATCATTCATTTCAGATGACCTTCATGAGGGGACTTAGTCGGTAAAAATTTAATTATCACACAGGGAATTATTGGACCTTGGTTCTGGTACTGGTCAACGAAGGAAAGGATATGCTGGTTTTTTTTTTCAGAGCATCAGTTAAAATTTTAGCTAAGTTATTCGATAACGATCTTGTAATACTTGGAGAATTAACCAATATTCGAGTGAAACTAAAGCTTAGAAATTCATAAATCCTTTTACCTTCATCAAGTCCTTCCGATCAAATCTTCTTACAACAAAAACAATAATGAAATAGAGAATTATCAATGAAATAACCACACTTAAAACAGCAGCATTATCACCAATATCTTTAAACTTATCAAATACAGTAGAGAAGTTAATAGTATTTGGTGGAACAAAGAAACTTGCACCAAAATCTGTTAGATGATTGGTGAGACATTCCACACTGTCTACACTAGTCCCGACACCATGCTAGAATAACAAAAATAACACAAAATAATAATACAGAAAAAGTTAAGTACAAAAGCATGATTGAACGATGCATAAACTCTATAAACTACCCATATGCTTTTTGGCAAGTACAACAAATGTAGTAGCCAGAGTTAATAAGGCAATTCAAACCGTGTCTTCTATCTTAAAACATCTGATAACACTTTATATGTACATACCTGCACACCCTTCTTGGACCAAACATTATGCTTTATATTCCAGTAATAACAGCCGACAGAATAAATTCTTACATCAATATCAGGAGAATATTCACTGGTGTCTAAAATAGACAAAGTAAAAATGGACTAAAGAACAGATAATGGGGTTAGATTACCTATTGAAAAGCTGAATCTGTAGCATCATAATAAAAATTCGTTTTTATACTGCATTAGTCATATTATGCTTTATAATTTGATATCAGAGACCATGGCAATAAACACAAAGGATTTATATACTTACTGAATCTAGGCTTAATGCCAATATAGGCCTTAACCCCACCGTATCTGTAGGTATCGATCCCGAAACCCTTATCAAACATATTAACATTTAAACGAAGAATCCATGATTTTGGTCCTATGGTTCCTTTCAGTTCATGATTAATCTCTGTTGGTTGACTATCAGTACTAATATAGTAATCAAATACTCCAAATTCATGGGAAGGAATAAACTCTACATTGGTCACCATTTCAGGTTCCCCAAGCTGAACTTGAATATACTTCAGTGTATCAGTATTATTTGTTGACAATGCTGTTAGTTTAACGGTATCTCTGACTGTGGGGTCCAACATTAGTTTGACTGTAACTGGCTCTAATAAACCGATTACATCCAATATCTGACCATCACCATATATAATCAAGCTGGTTGTACGACTTGTGATTTGTTCATCATTCTTGGAAGAAAACAAGTGAACTCCTTCAATCACCTGTAAAAGTAATATATGACACCTTTATAATTAAATAGATATAGTCCACTTCATACTAGTATATTACAGATCTCACGAATTATCCACAACCAAACCAACCGCACAGAAGAATCAAACTTGAACCAATCCAAGTACCAACAAATACAAATTCGATCAACTTCTTAGTTTGCAATATCAGCAATCGTTAGAAGTAAACGTTAACTAACTTGTCATCTATTAACCAACTAACCTTCTTGAGCGTTATTATTATTCTTACATGATTGTTTGGAATCTAATGTAAATGTATCTAAAAAAAGTGAAAGACGAGTATATTCTTTACTATGTGTGCTTAGCACTATTTATGAGAAGTGGAAAAGATGTGTCCGATATTTGAAGATGGCGTCAATGTGCCATCTTAGAGATCAGTAATCATTTATTTTGACTCACCTCTATATCCAGATTAGAGTAAGGCGATAGATCTATATAATTATTGACTGAAGACGGTATAGTTGCAAGATGTTTTCCACCAATATAGAGTTCTGCACCAGATATTGTATCAGCATCATGTCTAGATACTATATAGTTGATGTATTCTCCTATATGAATTGCTGGGGAGACTTCTCCTGGTACACTACCAGATAGTATCATAGAGATTAATTCATAACGATCTTTATACCCAGCTATGACCTTCTCTGACTGTAACAACGAAAAAACGATGGGTACTCATTTGTCTAAACAATGAACGTGAAAACAGGTTACAAGGAATGTAAATAAGACACTGAAGTAATATATATTCATATTAATATTCCACAATGAAAAAAAAGATCGTGTGAAAATTCATACGGTGATCTACCCTGTTCTTGCTATAATTGTCAAAAGAGCTTACCAGATATTTCTGTTGGTTACAATCAGTAAAACAAGGTGTGTGTAGTTTTTGAGCTATTAGTAGCTGTAAATAACCCTTTGTAATTCCTATTAAAATAGATGATTGATAGATAGAATAATTAACTAATTTACTTTCTAATGATAAGTAAACTATAGAAAAATAAGAAAATTTGAAACACTGTTTAAAATTGGACAAATCCTAGTAAAAAAAATCCTAATGTATCATTTTTATGCTTGCCACTTGAGTACGCTGAGCAGTACCAGGTCTGGAATATCAACATCTGATTTACCTTTACCAACTGTGTTGAGCTGCGTCGTGTCCTTTGAATTATTAAATATCTGATCTAGTTTTGGAATAACGTTTGAGTATATTTTCTCTAACATTTTCTGAAAAAGATAAAATTACACGGAGCAATGTCATACATCGATATACCATGGTAAAAAAGCAAACACACCTTCTTTTAGAAATATAATTATGGCGACGGTAATAGATCTCATAAACTGATAAAACTGAAATGCATATATACCTGTGTTTGATATGTTAATGATGAAGGCTCATCTGATATATATAACAATAAATCGATTAATAATTCGATTTGTTCTGGTGTTTGTACCAAGTCGACGTGGTTTGATATTTGATGTATAATCTGTTCTTTAGCCTGTAACAAACAGATCAAATGAGCAACTGTAGTACTTGATAATACATGTATATCGTATGTATCGTTCTTTCAGAAATCTTGAAATTTACCATAAACTACGCCTGTGGTTGATTTGTTATAGAATAGTAGAAATGGAATTCTTACTTACATTTGGAATGTCTCTTGTGGAGTTTGGATCGTTTTCCTTGAAAATCAGAAATTATACATATTTTTTGCGTTTGATTTAAAATAAGAAAAGAAACATAATGACTCGTTAATTGTATAGAGTCAAAAGTTTTGGGGCTAATCAGACCTTGAAATCATTGCCATTCCCTAACTTCTAGCGATCATTGACGTGTATTGTCTACCGGTACAGATGCTACTCATGTCTACTCTTCCACCTTATATCTCCCCTGAGACTGACATAACTTCGGGGAGCCACGTAGCCCATTATCATAGTTTGGCATGTATATCGCTTCAAGATATGGTCGCCTATTTCTAAATTAATGTTTTCAAATCTAGATAATGCTACTATAACAACCACTACCTCTTCATGAATCATTTCTGTGATTCCCATATTCATCAATAATATCGCCGTCATATCTTTCTTAGCTTCAAAATCCCGATATTCGTCATTGGAATATAACCCCAAAATATCCTTCTCATCTGGAACAATCTGCAAATAAAAATGCATCAATGATGTAATATACCTCGAATCGTATTGAAAAGCTTAAAATCATGTAAATAAATGTGAATAGTTTAATTCAAATACATATTATGGAAATGTCTTATATTTTACCTTCAGTTGAACTACATAATCCTGATATGATTGGTATTTATCTTCTATGTATATCAACACATTAACTAGGTACCCATGTTCTGGTCGACCTGGTCTAAGTGTAAATTGTGGTGTAGAGATATTACCCCCTATTACTCTATAGAAAATATGTGGTTCCGAATTTGATCCCTGAACATGATAAAGTAGTTTATAGGTCAGTAGACTGTTTCTCTTGCTATCTATTTGTGGACCCCTTTGTGGTCTATCTTCTTCGTCCAGCCAACCAAAGCATCTAATACTGAATCCGGAACTAAACCCAACGCCTGGAATGACAAAAGTTTAATATATATACTCTGTTATATATCAGATATTATCGTCAAACTACTGCAACAAAAAGTTGTAGTATTCACAGTGTGCCCCTGCCTGTTTTATCGACAAGAAAGGGATATTGTGTATGGATTGGATTCCAATTATTTCAGCACTATAAAAGGCTTGATTGAATCATTTGACCTAGTACACATTTCCATATCAATGCAGTGTTTGATATTTTAATTTCGGGCTATTTTTCTAACACAAAGGACGTTTATATGAGATAATTTTGAGTATTTACCTGCATTGACATTACTCGTACACTTTCCGTTATAGGGTGGATAATTAACTGTTATGCTTCTTTCTGTGATACTGTTTGTTCCAGCTGATAGTCTTAATCTGTAAGCCAAGAATACTTCAGAGTATTTCGTAAATATTAAAATTCAATTGCTCCTGTATTGGATTATCTACAAGATCTCATCCCTCTGATAAAAAAGATTGTCTTATAGGAAAAAGCTTACCCTGTAACCATACGTTTGGAACATTTTAAATATCTCACCTGTAACTTTGTCCTTGCTTTAGGTAATGGCTTTTTATCATTAAATTTGCACTATGTACATCTGCAAATAAGAATAAAATCTAATAAGTTTTCTCAAAGGGTTAATAAACAAATTTATTTCTCAGAATGTTTCAGCTGACGTTAACGCTTCTAGCAATTCTGCTACTAAATGACTAAAGTGCCGACAAAATCCAAGCTTTAAAAAAAAAAAAGAAAGAACGGAAATTATCATTTAGACCTACCGGTGGCTGTATGTTTTTCAAAATCCATTTGCTCTAGTGTAGACCCATTCGGTTGAACCGAGAATAACTGCCAGGAATATGACAGCAAGAATTTCTCTTCATTGGTACATGATAAACAGTTACTTCTAAACCTAACTGGTAAATCTCTTGATGACTTTGTAACACAGTTAGACTCACAGCTTAAAAGTAATATAAAGATTAAATCGTCAGATCTTACTCAAAGGAGGAGGAGACAGTCTTATCTTTCGATTGTTGCAGCCATAATCTCATGTTCAAAGGTTAAATTATCTTTTGCAGTTCCAGGTCTTCCAGGTTCCTTGAACCATACCCCCCTCCCCTCTCACTTCAACACTACTAGTTCTTTATTTCTACCCAGATTCACTATAATCTAGAAAAATTGCCTGATTGTACAATTCAATAATATTTGCCACTTTTTCTATTAGCTAAACTACAAAGTGCCTTACAGTCCCCCATATTGCATAATTATCCCTGAGTTGAAAAAACGTGAAAAATTCTTGTTCTAAACCATACCATTTCGGGCAGAATATTTTAATAAAGCTTACAACCATAAATAGATGATTGAATCATCAGGAGTTTCTATACACGATTTTCCGTTCGAGGGCATTGAACTCCGAAGAACGAGAGAAAGAGAAATTTATTCTAAACTATTCAAAACTAATATGAATAAAAAATAACTAAATATACCTTATAATAATATGATGTGATTCCTCATTTGTTATTTTTACTGTCTGTTCTGTGAATGTCAGTCGAATACCTTTAGATATAGCTACCATAAACACATACTCTTGATCCGGAACGAATGACTTTGCTGGGAACGATATGACTGAATTATCAGCACCGTCAATTAATCCGACACCGTTTCCAAAACAGCCTGGACTGCTAGTATCTACTATATTACTTGGTCGCTGTGATTGGGTTATACTAAAACTTTCGGTAGACAGTCGACAGTACCATTTAAACTGAAGATTGCCTGGTTCGTGATCTGGATCATAAGAACTAGTAGCATCTAGACGTAGAATACTGTTATGAGATGCTGTAATATAGGTATCACCCTCTATATTAACCACCAGGTCTGTTGGCTCGATTTCAAAATATACAGAATAATTGGCATGATTTGATGTACTACTATAAGCAGCATTCAATGACACTTTGTATACACCATAATCCAGGTAGTTCTCGGGAAGTATCATATACGGTAAATTACTGTCAGGGGGTGCTACAATTTCAACGGAATTACTTGGAAGATCGACCTTCTCTATAGACCATGTGTACATTACTTCTTCAGGAGGATCACATTCTGTTATAACACTTGCCAAAATGACAATTTTTTGTGGCTTTCCTATGTTGAGTCTTTGATTAATATCATTTGGAAATCCAAGAATTGAAATACCTGGTCGAATGCACTTGAAACTTTTGATTGAGATTGAATGATGAGCAGTGTCTGAAGAAATGTCGTTACTGGTAATGACGTCCAGATTGTAATCAGCATCTGATGTATAAACATGGTTCACTGTAATGATAGCACCGTGTGCGGGTAAGAAATCAATTCCCATATGTCCAGGATTATTTGGACATTCTGCATCGCCGACTAGCAATCGCGATCCATCACCAAAACTCCAGACCGAGCATGCTTTGCTTGGTGGTTTGTCAAAGACTAATATAAATTCCGCCGTTTTATTAACCCTTACTGGAGTTTTGAAGTAAACACCAATTTTTCCGACGCCTTGTTGTACCTCGACCTTTAGAGTCTCCGTTACGTTAGTGAAGGAATTCCAAGCATGGACAGTAATCTGGTATGTTCCTGGAACATGATAAGTATGTGAACACATATCCAAAGCATTAGGAGAAGCAAGGTAATAGTCGTGTGTGTAAATGCTTCCATCGCCAAAGTCGTAGACATATAGGATATATGATCCAAGATTAACATCAGCATTGACGGTAAGAATGTCTCCCGTTGGTATGACACCGTTTGTACTATCAGTGTTTATATGCAAATGATGGATTGCTTGACCAACCATCACTGTGTATGTCTTACTAAAACTACTGACAAGGTTCCATACTCTTATATCAACCTCAAACAAACCATCAGTCTTATAGTTGTAAGTATACGTGTAAATCTGCGTCTGATCATTAGGCCAGGTGAAGGAAATTGGAGGATTACCATCATCAAAATCAATCGAACATGTGGGATCAGTGGGGAAGTTGCTCGAAAGTGGGATCTCCAAGGTTACCTGTAACGGTATTCCAGGCCCTGTGATATTGTGAATTGTGACAGTTACATCAGGTACAGGATCTTGAATAATGATCTGTGTGAAATTCTGTGCGGAACTGATGATGTTGGATGCAACGGCTGATACGTTATAAGTACCAATACTGCTATATGTATGGTTGAAAAAATAATTTTTATCGGAACAATTTTCCGCCACACTTGCTTGAGTCGCTGTTCCATCCATGAAGTTAATTGTAAAATTAATTGTTGATCCTTCGTGGACGTAAATATCAAATTCAACATTTTCTCCTACTGCAAAATAAGGGTCATCTGTTGTCAAAGTAATATATGTAAGCGGTATTTCGATATTCACACTTCTTTTAATAATCATTTGCGACACCATATTCCTAGCATGAAGTTCAACTTGGTGTTCTCCAGTTCGAATGTATGAAGACAATGGTATAAGAGCCCATGCTGATGTGGACATGTTAGCAACCTCCTGACCTCCAATATACAGGCTATATGATACTACAGAACCAGAGCTTATATTCCACGATATAGCAATGTCGTTTGGATAGTGATATACATCATTGCAAAATAATTTTAAACCAGTTATCTCCTCTTGTATTACAATAGCACTTGAGTTTTGTGCACCTGATACTTTATTTTCACAAGAAACCAAGAGCGGGAAAACTGCATCATACGTGTAAGTATGTGAAAACAAAACCATGTCATTAGATTCAAACTGGGATACACTTTGATTCTGCCCATCACCGAAGTCCATGAAGCATTCGGCATGTGTCCCACCAACAATCGTCACATTGATATCTATATTTTGGTCAGGAATGCCTAACAGCTTGGTTGGGAAGTTAACAGCCTCGATATAACCGGCAACCGTAATATAGTGGTAACTTTCTTTTTGGCTGATTTCATTCATGGCTGTCACTACGATATCAACGCTTCCCGACTTGTTTAGATGTAGGGATGTAAAATATTTATTGGTGAAGATCGGATGAGGGTTAAATGATGTTTCGACTTTAAACCCAGCAAAAGTGTCATTGTTCACTGTGTAATTAAGGATGAGGATTTCTCCAATAATAAGAGCTTCTCCGGGAGTTAAAGTTACGTTAAAGTCGAGTAGAGGGTTTATTGGGGTCACATAATCCTTCACAAATGTTGTTCTGAAGACTGACATCGAGTCACTTCCTCCACACATCTCTTCTGAGTGTTCACAAGATATGTTACAATAAGTTGAAGGTAGACTGCTTGTAGTCGAAATGTTTTGCCCACATAAACAGATAGATCCATTTTTGACACCAGAATATTTAAAATTCGGATAACAATGACGTCGGCATTCCATTGAAAACCCGGATAGGATGCCTGATTCAACAAATCCTGCCCCATAGCAACCAGGAATGGAATAATCTGCAACAAACACACAAAATGCCCTGACACAGAAATATATATAATAATTTCAATCAAATAGGCCTATATACATGTATTTTGAAAGCCACATGCAGTAATGAATCAAACTCACTTGCTTATATAATATATTCTCAACAAAACTTCAATAAACTAATCTAATCTAACTATCTTTCAAGGAGCGATTTGAAATATATTTTCTTACCTCTATGTTGAAATGAAAGCTTTTCGTACGTATCACAGTCTGTGGTAGAATTCAGCATCTTGACATCTGTTGGTTGGTTTAAATAGCAATCTCCTTTTACTGGTAGAGGACAATATGTAAAACTTTCACACGTATGGGTGGCATCCTCTTTACACCGATCTGTACATTCCTCTTGGTACATCAATGGTAAATGGGTTGATTTTGTTGTTGTGGCAGTTTTCAGCACAAAATGGAACCATTCCTCAACTATATAAGAAATGTAATATATAAAGGGTACATTTTCTATTGTAACCTCTCACATACATAAATTTAAAATCTCAATACATGTATAATAAATATAATGAAAACTCTATTACCTTCAACCGACTGGATATTGTCCTCCAACGCCTTATCCCACATATTTAACTCATCTAGTTCAAAAACAGCTCCTTGGTCATTTTCTACGTCAGAGGGCTTTCCTATTATCAAGTCTTGTTTTAATGTTGTTAAAGGTGAGGTTCTGTCTGTACCATTCTTGTCTTCTACTGCCAAAAGACCACCAATAAATACCCGGAATCCGAATTTAGGATACCAGGTTAGCACTATAGATTCCCAGACATTGTATTCCATATTAAACCATACAGAATATTCAATATTTGTCATTCTAAGCCCAGCATTGAAATACCTTCTGAATCCTAAACTTTCATTCTTTGGGGCGAACTTGAGATACACCCCAATACCTTCTGGGTCATCCCCCCCTGTGGTAAAGATTGTTTGATCCGAATCACGCTCTTCGTCAAATTTAAACATAAAACTAATAGTAAACCCGTGAACACATGAATCCGCACTTAGATAACAGAAATTATCACTGAAGTCAGATGAAAGATTCAACCATTTATTTCTACTGTTTATTCGAATACAATTACCAAACAAACCAGTACAGGTAACATCAGTTCCGGGTGTTCCTAGGTACACCGGATTTACAATTTCAAAATCCCATTTGATAGGATTTTCTACGAACAGTATCTTCCCTAAAACACAAATGGGAGAAAAATGAAGTATTCTACTAGGTACATCATTTGAATCTTCTGATTGGAATTCATGTTATGTTTTGTTTTTCTGTATCAATAAATAATTTCAAATTATATAGAATATAGCATAGTTATACTTACAGTACATATCCCATGCTCTTTCGTCTGTTACAGAATATCGCATGAATGTAAAATCATCAACTGCACCTTTAAATCCTTCTTCATCAGGCAGTCCACCATGTTTATGTCCAAATCTAATAACAATTGTAGAATGGTCCACATTTGAAAGTTGCTGTATAGTCATGGTGTCTTTAGATATCCCATTTACATACATATACGGATGATTGTCTCGCCAAGTTACTAAGACATAAGACCACATGTGTGGTACAAGGTCAAACGGTAACAGATATTCAAAGGTTGTATTTCTTATATCAACTTTATAGCCTTGTCCAGCTTCATGATAGATTCTTATACCCTGTTCCTCATTTATAATAGACATCACATCGAAGGTGAAGCCAGATTGATCTGCATCGGGTTTAATCCACACAGCAGTTGTGAAACCATTACTGCAAACCTCTAACGATCCCAAACAATCAAGGACCAATTGCCCCTCTTGTTCCACATGAGACACAGCAGAACCATTGAAGTACACAGCGTGGCCAAAATGTCCCTTAGTTATCATAGCATCAACAGCATGACTAAATGACTGAAGGCTCTCAAAACTCTGGTCAAATCGTACGGGCAGATCAGTGGTTACTGTAAACAAAGTTAAATGATTTTAAAATAAAGGAATATTATGTTCAAACCATAATCTCCCCTTTAGTAATGGATCAGTAAAATAGATGTAAGGAAGTATACTACTACTACAACATGTAAAATAAGAAAAGCTTGTATCTGACCTGTTGTTAAAAGAATATCTTCCTTCAACATCGTATGCTCAAACATGTGGATTTCATCTATCATCCCATTCATGGGATTTGAACCATCAGGCCTTCTACCAAGAGATATTGGTACTACCTCTCCGAATCCTAAACAGTAGTCACTGGGGTTGGTTGTAGTTATATTTGAATAGCGGTAAAAACGGCCATTGAGATATATCTTAAATTCTTCTTTATATATTGATACATATAGATGTGTCCATTCAAACGTAGTGATATAGAAGTCTATATTACGTCCTCGATGACAAGATTTGACGGTAAGGCGAAGCACATATTCACCATCAACCATACTACCACTCAAAGTAAATCCTGGTGCACTGTCGTTCATCTGAGTTGAAATTATGGTTTCTTCGGCAGAGCCTTCGGGTTTGAGACTCAACCACGCCATAAAAGAAAACCCGTTATGACACAGCTCTAAATCATTGAAACATTCATAAGCTAAGAGGTAGCTTGTAAGATTATTTGGGAATTGTAGGGCTTCTCCAATCAGACCGGGTTCTGGGGATACTGACGTTGATGTAATAGTAGTGTAGTTATGGTATTGTGTACTAGCTACTGCGGACAACTCCTTTTTTGGTGTTTCTGTAATAGACCAACCATAACACTTATCATAAAAATCATTTCAAATGTCTAATTAACAGAACTTACAGATCCTTTGAAATTTATTGTTATTTCGTCTCATAATTTGACACGATCCCAAATTTGAATCCCTTATCAATCCCCTATCGATGGAAAAGATTACAAATAGAGTTTTAATCAAATTTATGATTTACTTTATTGGAATGCGGTCGTGTAAAAAAATCAACCAAACTACTTACCGAACGGTTTTGATTGACAAATCACTGACGCTAGATCCGAACAAGAAGAAGCAGTAAGAATCGAGTTGGGTGGAATAAGACTACCGCAATGTGGTGATCCATTAGGTGGTAATATGACAATACTAGTAAAGTTCTCCAATGTACCATCCAACCAGTAGTACCTTCCTTCTGACTGAAACTGTATCATACCTACCCATATCTTATTGTTGATATTATCTACGACAGAAGGAGAGTTTAAGTATTACATGTATAATATAATGTGCCTTGCTAATCAGAAACAAGTTCTGGCAAACACTGAAGTGCATAACTGAAATCACAATGGAGAAAACCATTTAATTACTTACCTATTGATCTAACGATAAATGAAAGACAGGTCTACTTACCAGCTCTAATGATATTGTCTTGAATCCAATTATGAAGTTCTTCACTTGCCTCAGTAAGCAAAGAGCCACCTTCTGCATCACAAACTGCCTTTGCATCACCAAATTGTACTAGTTGATGCGAGCTTTTATAACAGAGACCATTTTCATCATTGTATTTCCAATTATCCTTGCATACAGAAGACTGACCTTTAAAAGACAAGTTTAACATACATCGTTTATACATGATGATACTTGCATGCAAAAATGATTTTGTTATTTTGTAACAAAACTGAACATATGTACAATAATCATATATACACCTCCATGCTGGTGATATTTGTTGTAAATCTCTTTTACCCATATAAAGAAAATGATGGAATAGCTCGAAATTGATAATTCGTGGTTGTTGACATGATATTTATTGTTACAACAGAAAAAAAGTACAGTACAGTTGTCTAGGTAGTGTTCAGGGCCTTCGACTTGGCGACCAAAAGGGTAAGTAGGGTTGGCACAAGAATTTGTACCCATTTATAGTATATCGTTTCAAGAAAGACGAATGCGGCAATGATAAATTTGATTTTTTCAAGGGCCAAAAAGAGATAAGAAATGCAGCGAATCTGCCTAGCAATTCCTGTTTGATATATAGGTACATATATATAAGAGGAATATATAGGTTTGCATTTGGAAACTCATATCGACACTTACCAAAAACCAGCTTTACTTCATCCTCTGATATATCATGATCAAATAGTACCATGTCATCCATCCACCAATCATTAACTACGACGTCATTTGTCCCAAACCCTACCACAGTAGACTTCCCGACTACTTCAGTTGCCTCAATAGTTTTAATACTGGTGATACCAAACCTCTCAATATTAATAGCATTAACATACAGCTTGATTCCTTGATACCTATTCCATGATACAGATAAATGTGTCCATCTCTTCACAGGTAGACTAAATGTGGTAAACCATTTGATATTTCCATATCTAACAATTGCCCTACACGATAAATCAAACTCACACGTCACCTGAACTGACTTAGATTGTCCATCAGTAACTTGATGAAGTGTAAGTGGGTTGGCAGAAGGTTGGATCAGGTACAGCCACATAGCTACTGAATATCCGTATCTACACTCCTGGAAATTAGTTAAACATCCACTGGGCAACTGATCCAGCTGGATTCCTGTATGCGGAAGGTTTACTGCTCTACCATCCGTACTATCAACATATGTTACAGGTAAAGTCGATTGTAGGATAATTCCGTTGAGTTGTTGAAACATGTCTGGTTCCATATTAAATTCAATTCCATTTAATCCTGAAATCAATCAATATAGCCATATGATATAATTAAATACAGACATTGAGGCAAAGGGTTTATTTTTTTGCAAAACGACAGTTACCTGGTTTTAGGGTGTCAAAGTTACAGGTATCTGTATTAAAATTTCCAGCTCCATCTTGTATCAGTTTATTCTGAATTCCATAATAACCTCTGTGAATTTGTAAGTAATCTTTACAAGATCGTAAATCTACAAAATGAAAAAAAAAGTAATTATGATTATTCCCCTATTTTATAAAGATTCTAATCCATAAAAATATGAAATGTTTAAAAACATGTTCCCATATTCGTACTTATAATGCATAGTATAATGCCGAATGTGCTCAAATCTGAGGAAAATCTGGAGAGCTCGAGGTTCATAATTCAAATTATCCGAAGACTTACCATACATTTCATTAGGATTTTTAATACCATATCTAAACTGAATGTCATCTATATAGAACTCTCCCTGTCGTCCAATCTCCAAATAGGAGTACGGACTCTTTACTAAGACATGAGTTGACACATACTTCTTTTCAATGCTGTCTTGTTCCTCTTGTCCATCAATATACAATGAAATGTCGTTATGAATTGGTTTTACTTGAACTACCATATGAGACCATTGTTTATAGTTCAAATTAAACTTCACCACAATTTTTATTTTATTAATATAAGTCTCAAATGAAAAGGTATCAAGATTAGAATATAATCCCCATGACAGAAATTTTATATCATCCGGTCCGTTTGTCCATGACTCAACAATAATTTGGTCCATTTCAAAATTCATTGGTTTTATCCACATTGACAAGGTATAGTCTTCTTTGCATAAATCTGAAATTACAGGGGACAAAAATGTTTTTCCGACATCATAAAGCATTGATTACAAAACCCACACTATAAGTTTTCCGTTGTTAAGACTATTCTATAATATCCTGATTATCATGACTGATTTGCTTCTAATATTGTCAACGAATTCAATCTTCCATATCCCTGTACTGAATTATTAACACAAAACTGAAAATATATATAGGTATTATACTATTTGGACGGAGTATTATTTACCTGTTTGGGTAAAGTCGCTCAGTAGAAGCTTTTTTGTAGAAACTGGTGATGAGTATATTGTATCAGTGTTATTAACGTACAATACATTTTTAAAGAAAGTATTCTGCCATTGTATTGTTGAGGAATCTGGCAAAGGATCTTTAAGGTTCACATCTCCTTCACTCCATTCACCATCAAATGTTATCGTGTGGCTTGGTGGTAAATCATTTTTGGAAGAAACTACAAGGCAAGAAGTAAAATCATTCTTATTCTAATAAGTTGGTACAGTGTGAGAGAAACGATTACATTATTGGCACAGCCGGATAAAACTGTGATCCTATAAGCAAAGCATCGAATTTCTATAACAGATGATAGCTACAGTCAAATTATCAAAATTTACTTAGTTCATTTGTTGCTTTTGTTTTTGTTTCTGTGTTTGTCCACCACCAATTCAAACAGATAATTTATAGTTTTATGTAGCTCGGTTTGTTATTATCAGACATAAAGAAACTCACCAAAGGTCTTTCGTATAGTAATTTCAGACCACACAGCTTCATCTACATATAAATCGGTCATAAATGTAAGGGATTCTACTTCTGAATACAAGAGGACGAATCTCGTAGATGTTGGAACATTGTGGAGATAAGGAAATATTGGTTGGTTAATCTCTGATGAGGCTACTGGTTTAGTATTAATGTAGAGCTTTAACCCTACTGGTTCATACCAAGTAACAGTAACATAGTTCCAATCAACTAAGCTATACCAGTACCATGTTCTCCAAACATGATTCGTTTCATATATCTCCACCACTATTTTTCTTATAAATAAATATATAAAGCGTTACAATGAAATATGCACTCAATGATTTAACATCCAAATTAAATGTAAAGCGCACAAATACTAAGGGTCATTGCACTGATGCACTGCCAAAGTTTTGAGAATCATCTATTTGTTTGATAATAACTTAACAAATACGATTTTTGGTGTCTTAAATAACTTCACACTTTTAGATTGTTTGTGGTTAAGTGGAAGTTGTTGGCCGTTTTAAGGAAAGATTTGGGAAAATGAAGAGGTTTTGAGAAGATGATCAGATATACGACTAATCTAAACATGATCTTTTGTTATGGCAACCCAACTCTTACCCGTAAAGAGGTGCCAATAAACAGTGGTCCAGTGGAAGTAATTTATCAGTAATGCATTTCATGTCATTCTTAATAGTTGAATCTAATATCGCCTGGTGTTAATTTAATGCATTTTATACAAGAATTTTTTATTAGGACAGGTAATCATTATTCACAATATTGAATTTGATATATTGCTTACCGTTCATTGTAGGAAATAGTAATACCATTTCTACCATCGATAGTGGTATCCAGAACAGTGATAATTGTATTGGTTTGTATAGCCAACCAAAAAGATACTGTCAAACCATGATAACATTCACCTGTGTTATGAACACAACTGAACGGAAATGTGTTTGTAGATTGATTTATTCCACTTCCAAAAGAAACGACATCTGTTTTGTGTCTGTAATTTACTACTTGAATTGGCTTTGGTCCCAGTGCAACGGAAACTGGCAACTTTGATATTTGTCTATGACTGGAACGTATTATACATTCGCCATTTAAAGAAAAATTTATGATGGAATCCAATGGAAGATGGCACTTTGTAATAGCATCTGTAAAATAGAAATTTCCTGTTTTACAAATGCATTATTTATGGATTGATAAATAAATAACATAACAACATAAATTACAAATTGATTAACTTTAATAGTTTAAATCAAAAATAGTGTTTCACTTTTGAATCTTGTGATAATTTTGATAATCACTCTTCACACTAACTTACCAAACCTATATCCATGATTGAAAATGTCTGTATCCAGTAGTTTTTCAGAACTAAATCTAACATCATCAACATTAACATTTACATCATGGTCTAAAATATACATTTAAAGCAGTTTCAAAGTATATTTTTTTGCAAATCACAACAAATATCAAATCAAAGTGCAGCGACTTCGTTGTTCAGTAAAACACTGAATTATTTTATCTTTATAGTTTCTTTAAATTCAAATTTAATATAGCCTTTTTGACTAATAATTTCACAAAACTATGCATAGAAGTGACCCCATCCGCCTTACATATAAAGCATTTTTTAGTATGAACAGGACCATAAAATACCTACCATATTCACACATAACACAATTGTGTTCAACAGTTGAAATTCTCCTTAAGCCATTATTTTTTAAACCAACTTCATTTCCAATTCCAGCTACAGACATTTGATCGAAGAACGTGACTGTATTTGTTGACTTCCAAACGTATGTACTTCCTGCTTTGTGAGCATCAGTTAAACATTTAGAATTTTCTTGGAAAAAGAATTTGAAATATGTTAACATATATATCATTTGAAGAGTTATTTTTCATATTTATATCTCAAGCAGAATATTGTATCCGGTTAATAGAAAACCTAAAATAGTCTGATATATCATGTGTACACAAGGCCTTAAAGCCCAGATTCTCAATTTTGTTTTGCCAATCACCACTAAGCGAATTTCCAATCGAGCCATTCACCCCTCGAGACTTGACTACATAATATATTATACCTGACCTATTATAATATTATGTGAGAAGAGACAATTTATCTTTACACATAATAAATTCTCAACAAAACCACAACTCCGGAAATGCAAATGCTGGAATTTTGCACTCTGCACAGCGAGGTCACTTGAGAAACCTGAATTCGAGCGTGTACATTCTAAGCCTCCCCCCCCCCCCCTGGGTCCGGGCCATTCCCCCCTTGGGGTGAATTCACCTCCATTTGAGAACTGTGGCCTTAAAGTGTATCAACCTCACTATCGTTATTATATTTATCATACTGTAACGACATGGATAAAGCCTTTGGAACACTAAAACAGGAAACTAGTACGTTAAATATCCCTCGACAGTTGGAAACCGAAAAAGAGTGGGCTTGCTGTTATGATCTACAAATTAAAATTGTTCTTACTGTCCAACTCATCTACGAAAAGGCCAATAATCTCATCCACATCTTGAAAACTTTCAAATTGAAGGGGTCTGGTACCAGACACACCACATATTGTACGATATAACTCCCCATCTGGACCATGGACAACTCCAACACATTTATCTTTCCAAAGTCGGTAGCCTGCACCACAGTTATTATCTATGAAGCAATAAATAATTGAAATTCAACATAACCTAGTCCGAGTTCCTTTCAAATCAAATCAAACGAAAAGAGTTAACAATATATTGTCATTTCATTAAAACGATGTCTGGGTACTGTCTGGATATGTTCATTGTTGAAATAAATTGACTTCAAGAGAATTTTGTAGGATGGGAGAAAATACTTGCATTTTCAGGGGGAAATTAAAAAAAGAAAAACCCCATACAAAATATAGTTGTATAGCCAAATCTCAACAAGTACCGGAGAAGTGTATAATTGGATTTGCTCGGCAAAAATGAAATGGTACCCACCGACAGGAACTTCACACAGAGCTTTATCGTGTTCGATGTTACAAGACTCTTTGAGATAAGTACATCCTGTATCTTGACAAGATAATGCCACGCAGTTTTTATCAGGATATACTGTCGTGTCCTGGAATGCTATGAATGTAGCTAAAACCAAATCATTGTTTACATATACCAAAGAACCATTTACTAACTCCTGTTTACTAAGTCCTATATGGATTGTTGCTGGATCGGTCATTCTGAAAAGTAGAGGCATATTATACTTGTATATCTGATAAAATTTTACAAATTAGACAATACAGCTATATAGAGGATGGAATATAAAACTACCCCTTCATATAACGTTGTTCAGACGACATGCACATTATATACGTGTAATAGGTTACATACCCTCTTATTAACATGCTGACAAAATCAAATTCCTCGCGGACATCAATGTCTACCAGTTTTCCAAACCTTTCTGTGCATTTTTCCATTGCAGTTTGTCTATTGAAAACAGTATTTGACGAAAACAAGAAGTAACAAGAGCCTTGGAAGTGATGCATATCTTTTGGACACTTGAATTTAAGTGGCAATACTGAAATTTAAATGGGCACCAAAAATAAATGTACAACCAAAGGAGCTTAAAATTTGGATCTTGTTAATACTTTAGATAGCTTTCTTGCATGAAACAGATACAAGTGTAAAATAAAACATCTAAATCCAACTTTAATCAATGCGTGTTCTGTTACAAAAAATCACCAAATTGAGTACCATGCACTGATGTTTAAAAATCAATGCAAAATAAACTACCTTTCTGATTGAGATTCAGTTCGTATATAGCAGCTGTTTCGTTAATTGCTATCCCGGTAACAAAACAGTTACTTTCATCACATAAGAAACCTGCATAGTCTGCATTTAGTGGAATAATTGGTGTAAAGACATGCAGTGACCCAGATCCATCAGTCCATTCGTCTGGCTCTTCAGAGTTTCGATCATAAGCCCCAATCCAAAACATCCTGAAATTGTGGGTTTTATCAACAAACATTTGATGAAATTCCTAAAATATACTAATGATAATATTTAGTGTGCATAACCGAATAAAGTAAATTGTTTAACGAATAATTGTGCTTCACCTTCTAACACACCAGCCGTGAAGATTTTGATTTAGTACATGCCACGATCAAACTCTAAATATACTAAATGTAATCAGATGCTGCTATTCTGGAAAGACGATAGTGAAGTTTTGAATACTCCAGATTAGAATTCAGACTTAAGACTGATCTTACTCGGCATCGTTTCTATACGACGTATTTAACCAGTTTGACAGCCAATTATACTCTAACCAACTATCAATAGTCACCAATTCACCACCAATAACACTAGCTGCTTTACGATGTGTGTGTACTTCAGCTAAAGTTTTGTTCACCATATAACAGGAGGCATGGTAGAACAGCCACCCTACTGGACATTTACCTACAATATGGGAATGTTTTGTAATACAGTATGTTTTAATGTAACCATACGCATACCGAGGCACCAGATCAAACGCATTGTGGTCCTTCGACTGAAAATCATGAACTGAAATATTGCGATTAAATGAAGTAGGTCAATATATATGGCTGATCACAGAAGTGTTAGTAAATTTCTCAAAAAACAAAACAAAAAAACAGTACTTTACCTTCACCAAGTTGAATCTGTGGACTATATTTTGTATTTGATGCTGAAGAACCAGTTGCATCACCATTTGAAGCTGTGAGGATCATACCCGGATAATGGTCAACATACAACTGAACATACGATATACTGGCGTAAATAGTAATGTGGGTCCAATCCAGCAAATCTAATGGATGATTTAATATGAATTCCCCAACTTCTGTTCTTACTTTTACTTCTAAAATCGTGGAATTAGTTATCTTTACCAAGAGACTAGTCCAAGTGTCAATATCACCACTCTGTAGTAGCGTGTAATCATGGGCTAATCCTTCTTCAAGTTGAAGCCAAAACATCCAGATCGTCGCATTAGAGCATGCAGTGAGGTTATTTAGGCATGTTCTATTATTATCATTGAGGAAAATGACACTGCTCCTATCTTTAATTGCTATTCCTTGCTTCTCCACACCAGGATGTACTCTTATATTATACCCAACAACAGGTTTAAAGGCATTATTCATCCACACTTCTACATTATCTGCGACATCAAACTCAAAGGTACCTATAGTAAAATAATTACATGACATTTCAGAATCGATTTCAAAACGAAAAACAAATGAAAATGTATCCCCTCTGGATATACAATAACTTTGTGGGTTATGCTAAAAATTATTAATAAAATCAAGGATTGAACCTCCATTAGTCAAGAAATTGAATAGCCTATCTTAACTTATTATAGTTGACCCACCATATGTATTCTTTAACTCCATTGATGTCATTACACTAGGTTTGAAAATGATATCAGCAACAGTGACCTGTTGTGTAGCTGGTTGAGGATTTTCATTAAACCAATCTCCAATCAGGACGCCAGTATACTTCATGCTGTAGATAGTCCTTGGTATGAGACTCGAGCTATCTGTTAATGCACTCATAAATACACCATCAAAATACAAAAAAGTGTCGAGGTTATCAAAAACTATAGTAAGCTGGTGATATGTAGATTTACTTGGAAATTCCACATCAGCAACCTTGGTAGTTTCATTGTATGTATAGACTACTTTAATACTGTCCAAATTACTGTCATAAAATATACACAATCCAATTTCTGTAGATGTCTCCACCGAATTACAGTCGCCAGTGGCCAGGAAACCAACGTACCCACTGTTAGAATTAGTAATTTGAAGAATCATCATCAGAGTAAAACCATTTGGACAGAGGTTTCTGTTATTGATGCATCCAAAATCTAGAGTCTTGGTGTCAATCTTTTCTTCAACTCTTAATATTTTAGGCTCTTGATTTCTGATAATTCCACTTTTAATCTCTTCCGATTTCTTGGATGAGCCGTCGGTTCCAAAACTGATTTTGAAAGTTTGATCTGTAAATAAGTAGATCCAAACTCATTAATGCATTAACAAGGGTCAAACCAAACGTTCGTATCGAATATTCGGCAAATGTATAAAACTTACGGGCCAAGACCAACAGTATGTTTTTATATCAGAAATGCATTGTTTAGTAGGTATATAAATCCAGTAAACTACCTTTGCTTTGCTCAAATACTGGTTTATCGATATATTCACAAACATAGAAAGCATTTTCTTCACATTTATGTAACCAGATTCCATAATCATCTTGACCAGACCTCACACAATCCTGAACCTTTGAGTCAGAATTCTGTAACACAAAATTAATTAGTCTATTACATAAATGTCAGATTTCACGACGACGACTAATTTTGTTCTACCCAGTGCAACAAACCTAAAGATGGAACTAATAATACGAATAAGCACCATAGCTATCTAAGTCTTGTGAGGCCGTAACCATAAGGCAGGAATCCTGTTGCGGCAGACTTCAAACGGTAATCAGCTCGACGATAACATTAAGCAAACGATACATTTAGCGGATATTAATTTTATATTTTTATATCAAATATTTCTTTATTTGTTACGGCGCTGGTTCGGTTTGACCAAGTGAAGGGAATGCCAAGTAAAAATTTGACAAACTTACAAGGCGAAAATCTGTTAAAAAGTTACTCCATGGCATCTCTTGTTTATCAGTTGTAGAGTACAGTGAAAATTGATCTTCTACGTATTCAGACCAGTAACCGATATGTACTGCCTTATATGAAGTGCTAAAAGTAAAATGGTCAAAAGACACTTGTGGTATTAAGATTGCTCGTTGGATTGACAAAAACGAGTCGATATTATAAAATTAATAAATACCTATATGGTATGCCGAGAAGAAAATGTTGATAGAGAAACTGCTGCAATTCTGTATCGTCAATGACAGCTAAATCCCCTCCCTGCAGACTACACTGATGTTGTGCTTTGTACTGTTCAGTCAAGTAAGATCCAAAACTGTAGCACAATCTAGGATCTTTCGGGTTTCTGGGCATAGATGGTGTACAAGGATATGCTGAAAGATATTAAATTAAGATCATGCAAGTTACCCATCAGTAAGACAGAGGTGAATCTATGTGACAGTCTCCTGGCATGTAGTGCGAGGTATGCAAATCCTGGATACTTGTCAGACGTGAGTTCTAATCTCGACCGGAGTGTGAGCGACCAATGACCTTGAATAAGTCATCTTCACTCATAATTATTATTCTAGTCCACCCAGCTATAATTGGGTATGGATTATCTAGGAATGATCAATGTCAAGAGGTTTGGACAAGGACGGACTTGTGAACCAAAGCTGCTACTATCCTTGTAAAATATGGTTGTACTTTCTTTCTTTTTCTTTTCAAAGCGAGAACATAAAATATAACCACCCGCATAAATGGAAAAGTTGGGAATATATTTTGCATAACTACTTGATATAAAATAAGCATGTAAAGTTCACTTTACCTTGTGTTACATAAACAGACATGCTGTCACTTCCACCACAAATCTGAGAGCTATTGCCTAAACAATTTGCATTGCATGCAGATTCTAAATCACGACCATAATGCCCTAATGTATTACCACATGTACATGTATGACCTCCCTAAAATAACACACAATGACAAGACTACAGCACAATCAATTGAAGTGTTTAATCTGAAAACAAGCTCCCCAAAAGCAACTTTTACAAATCATATTATATTTAAGACAATGTTCAAATCAGCTGTTGTGATTTCAAGCAATAAGAAACCTTGAAAGTCAAGATAATAAACAACTACTAACATAGATTGTTTACGAGCTAATATTTTGACGCGTTTTCAAAAACAAAACAAAAAATTCGATGTATCTGAATTTCAATTGGGTTCATCCTTTGTTGATTACAAATACTCATGCCAAGTTTCATCAAAATCCGTAAAAATTGTGGCTTTCAGAGTGTTTACGAGACAAAAATAGAATTCAATTTAAAGAACAGGAGCCATAATTCATTTTAAATATATATCGATAATAAGGTTCATCCTTGGGTGATATTAAACTATTTCAGAAAGTTTTGTCAAATTGGTCAATTGCCTTCTAGTGTTTACGAGCTAAAAATTGAAAAGAAAAAACAAAAAACAAGGGCAATAACGGATGCTAAATATTTCTCGATTTAACTGATCTTCAATAGGGTTCATCCTTGTAATTACAAATACTTATGCCACGTTTTATCAAAATCCATCAGTACAGAATTGTACTTTCTAAGGGGCTTTCTAGCTAAAATTGAACGCGTTTCAACGAGCCATTCAAGAACAAGGGCAATAACTATGATTTCGCTAATTATAAATATAATAACACTCATTGAGATGAGACAATAAATTGGGGTTCGCGTCCTACGGATTGTGTTCATGGCAACATTAAACCGCATGGCGTTATCTGTCTTAATTGTCACATTATGGTTCAGAAATGTTGTTAGAACTCGTTAAAAATGTAAATCAAACAATATTACATAATATATATATACGATATTTTCGACTCCTCTTACCCCTAATCCAGCAAATTTATATCCTTTCTGAAGGCAGTAATCTCGACAGACATCTATTGTCATTAAAGTAGATGATATCTTTTGTTCGCGAACATCATGTACGCTTGGCCAGGGCATCCAGACCGGTAAAGTTGTCACAAAACACCCTTTATAATTCAAATCTGTAAAAAATAAAACCACGAATTATCAATTAATCAGAACCTAAGGAGTTACGCGTCTTTATTAAATCTATCAACTATCAAAAATTAATTAATATATATTTCCCATTTGAAACGACGACAAATACAACAAAATACAGATATTACAACTTACTCGTAATTATAAAACCGAGACTAAAATAGTGTCAAAAAGTGGCGAATGTACCTAATTCATTATCCTGAATAGATTTTTCACAAATAAAGTGTGAAACTGTAGAACATGGGATAGAAACCCAAACACCAAGACAGAATATATTTTTATTAAGAAGGGTACAGCTCTTAGTAGGTATTGAAGAATATTTCCATACAGGTGGTGGAGATTTGATCCTGATATTGGAAGACCGATATTCCTCAGATAAAGATGTCAGGTTGTCATACCCATAAAATAATGACTCATCATGTCCATAATGCCTGAAAAAGAATTTGACATAAATCAAATATATTATTCTGCAAAATAGTCATCAAAAAGAGAAAATATTTCTTCGAAATAGCATTCATGTAAGCAGCAGAAAACAGGTATATATTGGACCATGCTCAAGAGGATAGATACATAATTACATAGCTAGAATTCCACGGAAGAGTAAGCATATTACACTCTCTTATATATTGTTTCGTTTGACTTTGTTTTGCAACAACTAGTTTTCTTATTGATTTTTGTTTTTTTAAGAATTATTCTTATTTAAAATGTGTCATAAGAAATTTTTAATCTTTTCCCCGTTTGTGCGTTGGGACTTTTTCAAAATCACTTAGGGCATTTATTATAATTTGTATTATTTTGGTGTTTATCAAAACCTTGTTACTTCATAAAACTTGTTGGGAACAGAAGTTTGATTCTCTAAAATAATTTTGTTCATGCCCCTTTGAATTTTTTGAAAATATTAAAGTCTAATCCTCTTGACCCATGGCCTTAGAATTTCAAATCTACAATGTCCTTGACCTCAGCTATCAATAGGTATCTTAATATTGGTTGACAAATTTTAACTTTCAGTTTTATAGGCCTTTGAAATTGAAATTTTTGACTGTATTACATTCTCAAACGTAGACAGAGAATTGTGTTTTACAAATTTTCAATGTCCATTTGATTCTTTTTTCAAAAATATATGACAATAATTCATAATCATGTTTTTTTAAATTTTGGTTTTCTTTTTCGAATGAAGTTCTAAATCGCTATGTATTTATTATCCATCAATATGGATTTCATAATGAAGATGTACTTGATTTCACTATTCAAAGATATATGACATGGATGGTTTAATACAAAATGGTTAACTTTGTGTGCAAAAATAAGAGTTTTTTATTGTTAAGATGATTGACAGGTGTTAATAGAGGGTAATACAACGATGATAATAAAACTATTGACTTGAACTTTTCACATCGAGTTTAGTGAGCCACGCATTATAAATTAATTTGATTATGTATTTTTTAACCCTCCAAAAATTTACCTATTTTTTTTCAAAATTGTATCATACAAATATCAAACCTCAATTTATAGCAGTGAATTCGCAAGTTATAAAACTTTTTTTCCTATCTTAATTTATAATTCTGTTTGAATTTTTTCCAAGTTAAATAAGGTTGCACAATAGTCCCCTATGTTAAAAATTTGATTGCAAGCACCTTACAATGAAATCAAACTAGATGCTCTATGTGATATAATACTAAAAACTTCAAGCAAAAAAAAAAACGATTGAAAAATTTCACAGTTTGCATTTTACTAAAAGAATAACCGGGCGAAATTAAAGTACAAAAGGCCCTTAAAGCTATTCGAAGTCCAAGCATAGTGCTGTACACAGCTCTAGTCTATGATCTTGATATCAAATTACATACTCAAAAGCAAGATCCAACCAGTTATAGTGTGTCTTTAGAGAATCGGTTGCCATGATGCGACCACCATGCTTAGTACAATATGCTGTTGCAGTTGTATACGACATTTTTCTTGGACTCATTTTATGGCATCTTCCCTTCTTGAAAAGCCAAGGAGTTGGACAATCTGAAAGTAAAACATCTCTCATGTTTATAGATTGTTAACTGTCGGAATAAGCCATAGTGGATGGTAAAACCTTGTTGAGTTCATTAATTCCGGAATGGAATGGAATTAAAGGAATATTAGCTATCAGAATGGACATAAAATGCCTAGTCTCTAACTAGGTCAACCAGAGTAGGCCTACATTATATTCATTAAGTGACTATTAACCTCTATGTCTACAAGTCGGAGGATAAACCTTCCCGTCATCTACATAACCTTCGCATCTATAATCTGGATGACCAATTTGACAAAACTGGTGGGTGGTACAGGGTATACCGCTGTAGTCTGTAGGTTCACCAACATTACCTAATGTAAGAGAATACCCATAGAAATTAATTTCTGACAATAGATTGAGAATTATTCGCAGGAGTAAATGTGAATTGGCACTATGTCGTTACAAATATATGAGCTATATAGATCATAAAACATGAAAACTCAGATAACATAATGGTAAACCTGGTTTATATAACATGGAATATCATCAAACCTAAGTAACAAACCTCATTAGCTGTAAAATATGACATTTTGTAGGTGCGAAATGAAGCTCTAAATGCATAGGCTCATGTAACAAAACAATTTTAAGTAGTTGACATACCTATTTGAGTTTGACAGATAAATGTTCGTGGCTGAGTACAGTTATCAATAACAGGCATGGAATTGTTATTGTTCAATATCAGACATTGTTCTAGACCAATATCGATATTAGAATTATCCATAGTACCAATATAGTATAGGAAGTCTGATTTACTACCATCAGAATGAACCCAATCATTATCAGCTTTTCTTTTTATACCAAGATACATATCAACATCACTGAATTCACTGAAATTGTACAATATCTGTAATAAATTTTTTGTAGATTTTCTGAAGAGTTAGCGCACCATTTCAGAGGACTATGACCCGTCGGACTGTCGGGTAATTAAAAGCACTGGGACTTTGTTTCCTTCTACCATCCCAAAATGTGCACCACCGCCGCTGCATATATCAGCAGGCCTGTAGCTACAGGGGCAAAAAACGGATTGCCCCCTGAAAAATTTTGAAACAACCAATATATTTCAGTGCTTCAAATAATACCATACTCAGTTGAAAGTCCGGATAGCCTATATATCAGAATGCTATACAATCACTTTTCATGTACTCAAAGTTGAAGGAGTGTTGATCATAATTCTAACCTGATATATTTAAACTTTTCTAGATCCAGAGAAGAGTGAGGACTGGCTAAGTTACCATAACTAGCACAGAAATTTTGAGCCTGATCATAGGTCAGTAATAATGTTTCATATTTATAGCATCTGTTGTCCAATTCTGTCCAACCGCTCGGGCACGCCAACGCTTAAATCAGAATTATGATAAATTACAATCTTTTAGCTTTTCTCAATCTCACATTGAAGAAAGTAGCAAATTCGTCTTGCAGAATGCAATTCATTTGATATATATCGTTAACATTCTCGAAGTCCTCGAATCTACAGCTTACTGTCCATTGATATAGAGCAATACGATCGGTCTGAATAATAAAGCAAGCTGTATTTGATTTATAAACAAATAATATCAATGGGATATATTTACCAGGTACAGCCTTTCTACAAACATAATCGTACGTTAGCCCAACTGATCTTTTATTATAAATGCCTGTATTTAACTCAACTGTTACACCAGTTAATTCTGTGGCTGTACTGATATTTAGTTCTAAAGCTTCTAGTTTACCAATATGTTGTTCTATCCATTTCCATTCTCCGAGGTTACTGTATAAACCCATCCATAATTCTGGTGGAAATCGTTCAACGTTCCTAAGTAAAAATGATTCAAAATGGCAATTGTGGTTCAGTACTGAACGTTGTCGATAATATTTGTGTTTATTCATAGTATCAAAAGGAACTCATAAATGATGTGGATTAACTGAAAAATAATGATGTGTCATGCTCACATGTACTATGAAGTGTAACTAAATCAAAACGAAAGAAGTTTCAAAAAGACACTCACCAAACCTTGTTTAAAAAGTCAATCTCAGTTTGATTAAATACGCTTAATAAAGCACTATTTTCACTTGTGCATAAATCAACAGCTTGCCAGAAAGTTGTAGCCGTTGTCTGTACTTTATAACAGAATCCTTTCTCCATATACCAACCAGTCGGACATTCATCTAGAATAAATCAAATATGCCAAGTTCCAAGGGTCCTGTAGATACAAGTTTTTATCAACCCACGATAAGTATAGATCTTACATAACGAAACATCCGTTCAATCAATTTATTTTACAATGCATATAATGTGCTTTTTGAACAAATGATAAGAAAACTCGGTTCGTCTTCTGAGTGGCATATAGACAATGAAAGTCTGTTGAGCATGCATGTATATCCAAATATAAATTGCTTACTTCGACAGATTGGGCGCTTTGTCCATTGTCCAGAAGTCTGACATGTAGAGTTTGGCGAGCCAATAATATCTTGTTCAAGGTCAAGGCAGGTGTATTTAATTACATCTCCATGGCTGATTCTGTTTTCAAATCTTCTATAAACAAAAGTATAGTTGCAGCCTGCATCGGATATTGGTGTCGGACACTCTGTAAAAATATCAATAATAATAATATATATTATATTCATATAGGAGTAGTATATAATGTGATTTGGTGATTTGATGAGATAACAATGGACAAGGCTGATATGTCATAACAGTTAGTTGGTGGTATTGTTACATTCCTATTAATATACACATTGCTCGTTAATCATAATATTTTCACAACAAGATTCCATTGAGCTGGTGAGCTAAATGGAATAATAATAATAATCACCTGGATTTCGTAGATAAAGGTTGGTAGAAATATTATGTACTGGTGTCGTTTGTGACTGAGAATAATCATACAAATAACAGGTTTCTGTATTTTTAAGTACAAAAGCGCCACAATCTGTAGTATGGTCATTTAAACAAGCTTGAGCACACTCTTCTACAGAGACATTATTGTTACTAGAATAGCTTACACCATTTAGTTCTCTATTGTAAATAGTGGCGAATCTATCTAATTCACTCTCTGAAATTCAATAAAAATATAAATAATCTCCAATAATCTCCTCCGATGTAGAGTATCTAGTAATATATTGTCATAGTGTATACCATAAAAATCCAATATAAAATAAAAATAAGGAATTTCATAATTCATGGTACCGAGAAATTTTTTAAACAAAGGCTTATTGTAAACTCGCTAAAAATCTTACCATGTAAATCCATATATATTCCATGCTTTACCTCTTTATTCGGACTGTTTATTGGCATATCATTGCTCCGATCATCGTAGAGGTGACAATGCCCTTTTATGTATAATATGGCTACACATCGAAACGTGGTTTCTTTAAGACACAATTGATGACAAGTGGTAATAGTTGTTACATCAACAATCTTCTTTCTGGTATTTTGAGATTTTATGTTCGAATTCCCTTCAAATCTACCTAAGTTATAAAAAACAGCTCAACACATTATTAAAAATTTCAGATACTAGTATACAGTATGCAATCATTATAACATTGAAAGGGGTGTATCAAAGGAGAATCACAACTGAAATTCTATCATTTCATTATTGAACTTAATTTAAAGAAATGTGCTAACACTATGTTTAAAAGTTTACTACAACATTCCACCTGATTATAGTTTAAATGATTCTCCAAGAGCACAAAGTATGGTGCTATTACCTTAAAAACTGAACCTACTTGTGCAAACAGGGGGATCTTCCCAGTTTCCTTTATCTAAACAGCGAATTAACGATTTGTGTGGTGGTAGTATGACCCTATCTAAACTACAAGTGTATTCTACCAAATCATCATTCCCCTGCGTTATATAGCGATGTGTAGCATGCTGTACATATGGTATTGGTCTACATTCTGAAAGATAAAGTGCTTGAAGATATGCTAGAATATGCACTATATTTAAACTGCTTATATTTTCCAGCGTATAGCCATGTACAGCCCAGAGTTTGAAAACAACTGCTGACAATCTATTTCTGAAGAAATCTTATTAATTGATAAAATCAACTTACTGTTCCTGGTGTAAACAAAATCTGTATCGTTTATAGGATAAATAGAGCTATATCCCGGGAGTTGACTGGTTGATGTATCTGAATATCTCCAACACATTCCAGAATCCACTTGGAATTTAAAGACAATGCAATCTGTGTTCAGGCAGTTCCAAGCACAATTATCAACATTATTAGCTGTAATTCTGGGATGTATCTCTAAACCAAAGTCAGAGGCGCCAGTTATAAATGTGGAAGTGGTTAAATCTAAAAGATATTTATAAAGGATATACTTTCTGATCACACAGTATCTATTAACATTATAATTAATAAAAAAAAAAGAGTAATACAAAACTCTTAAATATGGGTTTCCTTAGTTTCATTTATTCATATATATTTCATAATTTGACGCCTTATAATTATATCAATCGAAAGTATAGGATATTACAATGCTCGTGAAAATACCAGTTTGTTTTACAAGTCGCAATAAGTGTAATAAGGCATGGAATATTTTTCGTTTCGCCTTGTCACAGAAACATAGCTAGGTCCCAAACTGTCATTCAAATTTTAGAATCTCTCTTTGATTGCCCAGTACATGGTCACATAAACAAAGAAGGAGTCTCAAATAAGGGTTTAGAATTGGAATTATTTCTTTGAATTACCCACACGGTTTAAATACGTGGAGCGTTCATTAGAAACACTGGATAATCAATTAGTAAGCTTGATTTAAACCGAAACAATGCGAGAATGTATCTTTAAATGGTCAATTCATCGAAGACAGCTGTACAAGAAGTGAGTTTAATATGAATTATCATGGCAGATAAAAAACAAGGAAACAGAGGGTTTATTTTTATGGTTAATGTTAATTGCACATTTAATGGAAAGGTTAGATTGATGTATAGTAAATTGTACAAGTTACTGATAAACTGGTAATGTATATGGAGTATATAGATTAGTGTACCTGCACATGAAGGCGGTGCTTCCCATTCCCCACCATTTTCAGTTTTCAAACATCGTATAACTCCAGTGCTTTCTCCAATAATACCAAAGTTGTTTGCGCATTTGTATAGGAATACAGAGCCAATATCCCACACCTTTTGATCAATGCCTTCTCGGTTTTCATTGGGGATTGATGGTGGTATTCCACAACCTGTGTTGTTTAAATTGTTTAAAGTATAACTGGAACGATCTAGACTAAACTAAATTATTGCCTTCGAAAAATCAATAATCAATCAAGACAATATGAAAAATGCGATATAAAAGGAACCAACAGGCTTCTCCGGCGTTTTTTTCAATATCTTTCACACTTCAGTCAAATATCCCCAGTTCAACACTGCAACTTTTATGCTCATGAAACAAGAAGCTAACGTTGAAAATCAGAAGTTAAAAATTTACCTTTCCATTGTTCACAGATATAGCTCTGTGTTCCTCCTTGAACTATAGCACTATACTTTCCTAATGTCCATTCACCATTAATAGTCATTGATAGTAATGCATCATCTATGGCTGAGAAATCTTCTGATGCCTTCCAATTGCTATAATTGGTGCCCTTTAAGGGCTGACCGTCTGACCACACTAATGTGTCATAATAACCATGAAGACCCAACCATACCTCAGTACGGTCACTGAAAGAACAATTATTGAGGCCATGTATAAAATGGTTTAAGCTATAGTTGATCTGGCTCTGATATTAGGTGAATTTTTTGTACATATCGTCGCTTCTCTCCATTTGTGTCACTTCTCTCACTTTTGAATGTGGGAGACGTATCGCTCTTCTTTCAATTGATGAGAGGATTCATAAAAATACTCTGTTGATAGAAAAAGGGTAAATAGTTTGTTTAATAATGACCTTTTTTACAAACTCAACTAAAATAACTTATATCTACCTCATGTCTTGGAAGAAACTATTAAGTTCCTGTGAGGTTACACTAGCTAATACACCTTTTTGAATAACACACCATTGGTCGGGTGCCAAGTCTATCTCTCCAGGTTTATCAAACAACTTGTAGCATTTATTCCCCAGACCTCTCCATTGGTCATGACAAGTCACTTCCTCTACAATAGCAAGTCAAAATTAAAGATTATATGTAGCTCCAATAGCAACTTCTTGTCAAATACAGTTTTAAATGGTAAACAGAAAGTAAAAGCCATAAGACTTCGTTTTGTTTTAATTAAAGGTGGACATACTACCTTCATAGGGGACAACTGTTTCGGATGAATTAAAACACCGTGTGAAAAGGCTCTACCGAGAAAATTTGCAAATCCTATTTGAGTACAATGCTGGTACAAACCATTTATTCTAGGGTATTTCTCCGGTGTGCCCCTACGCTGGCGCGGGCACCGCTACTGCATCCAGTCAGATGCACCTTTACTCACCTTCATCACAAGTTGTAGCTCGGCTATAATCCTGACCATTTTGAAAGTAACCATTAGGACAAGAGCACCTCGTATCAGTACATATTGATATATTTAAACATAGATCATTTCTATTTAAACACCCATAGGAACCAATTGGTAAAACTAAATGATTGTGTTTAAAGGAAAATATTATAACTTTATGAATCAGTTTTATACCTTTAAGAACTGAACTTGAGTTCTTCTACATTTATTTGGAAATATATACATATGTATATTGCTAAGTATAGAGAAACGTAAATTAAAGTGCCTTGTAAAAAAAATATACTGGGCTATATTAGTATCGAAATTCTTTAAGAAAACTTGACTTCAATGATTTCAAGTTTCGTTAATAATAGTATCATGTCTTGTGAACGGATAAGGACCAAAGTAAAAACTAGACTTATAATGTATCACACGTACTGGATTATGAATAATTTATGTTTCCTTTATTACGATTTATATACTCAATGTTGGTTTTTGATAAGAAAAGGAAGCACTTTTTTTAACAGTATGTTCTTATTGTTTTAATCACCACCGACATTGATTTTTGAAAGGAAAATGAAGCACTTTTTTACAATATATACTCTTTTTTATCACCTCCAATATTGATTTTTGATAAGCAAAACTTTGGAAGGGAGCACTTACTCTTTTTACAGTATGTACTCAGTTTTTTATCACTGCCAACTTTAACATAAAGATCTGGTGGTGTACATTGACATAAATCATCTATACACTCGGCCAATCCATTACAGGAGTATTGTCCATATGGTGTACACCCTGTTGACCCAACACTAAATACTGTAAAGACAAATATATCAGAGAACGTAGAAATATGTTGGTAATGCTGTGAATAATGCACTATAGTATATTATTATATACTAGGGATCTCTAAAAAATTATTTTTTGCAATTTCCTCTTTGTTCCGACAAAAACGAAAACAAAAACCATACCTTTTATCTCACATATTGATGGTAAAAGCCTTCCACAGTTTTCATCGCTAAAATAATGGTCAAGAACATCGTAATTTCCAAACATCCTTCTAAGTGCTATACAATCTATATCAGTTTGATTGATACCATCACCACTAGGTTCAGCTGGTAGAGTATTATTGAAATATTGTCCAGAGAACCAGTTTGTATAGTTCATCTCAGTATAATAAAATCTATTCCAGCGATACCAGCCTTCCTATAAAAAATAATGTCCGTTTGAGATTTTGTAACAGTAGGATGAACCATAAATTTGTAAAGAAGAAGGATCCTCGAATTTCATCTTTCTTACGGATAATTGACACAATTGACCTATAAGCAAACACTATTTTGGAAGGATCAAGAATCCTGATCTTTCTAACCAAAGAAAATAATTAGAGCACGACAGAATAGTCACATTGCGCTGAAAAAGATGTGGCATCAAAGAATTAAAATTACTGCATTGTAAAACAATCCGATTACTCAAGGTGCTTCATTTAGGATAACTAAATCTTCTCGATTAATGTATGATACGGTTTCCAAAAACATGAGTATGTTAATTGGCAACCCTAGAAAACTACATCTGTTCATTCAAATCGGATGAAAACTACAGCTTCTATTGCATACTTTCTGTTTGATTTCTGGCAATAAACGATACTGATATATTCATTACCAGGCCCTTATCCATTCCCCCAGTCCATGCCATTTTCCTATAGTCAAAGTCGAGCAGCTTAGATAAATATGTATTTTCTTCTTCATCTTCAATTTCTACCAAAAAACCGTAGGATTTCTCACAGTTTGCCTTGGCGTCCTTCCATGTAAGAAGATCATTGTTGTACCTATAACAGCTTGATGAATATTGTTGCCATCCCTCTGGACATGGTGGCGTGTCTACAAATACAATATTGTTTGAGTAATACATACAATATATTGTTGCAAGAATAAATCAAATGATTTGCTATTCGTCAACTGGCAAATGATATACATTTCTTTGGCTATTAGTGCATATTATAACTGGGGACCACGATATTAAAATAAGAAACCTATTTACAGACATACCTGGGATGCACATCAATGGATGTGACCACAATCTATAGGAACAGGTGATAGTTGAACTTAATTGAGGTGGTATTTTATACAGATTATTACAGCTATATGTTAAAACAGAACCATTTGTGTTACCGATTCCTGTTCCACTGACAATCATTCCATTGTCTGGGTTCGCAATGTTTACACATCTATCTGAAAATTGATATACACTGGTTAGTTTGACGCTTGCATGAAATCGATTTGTTGGAAAGAAAATTAAATTACAGTAACGAAAGCAAAGCAATAGTGTTGATCGATACCAAACATCTAGTGAAGATCACTCTAGAAGACTCTGCTACCTATCATAGTTGACCCAAAATCTGCACTAAACCGCAAACGCAAAAGTTAACTGACAGAAAAGGAATGAAAAGAAATTTTTCACTACAGTATATAGAACTGCGACAGCCAAGATATTCACAATACCTCCAACCATCCGATAACAGTAAAGTTTGGAAAATTGCGACTCTAATGAGACGAGCCACTTAAATTTCCTACAACCAAGCCCTAGATGACGAACTTGACCGCCTGAAATATTCCTTCACCAACCTAAATGATTACCCACCCGAACTAGTAAACAAGACCATTAGGAACTTCCTAACATTAACCTGTAACCAAGCAAAACCCAGCCCCATTAGATGGAAGAACTAGCTACCACATTAAAAGAATATTAAAGACCAATCAGAGCCACAGTAACACTGGTAGCACCCAGCCTTGATCCACGCTGAAGAGAGGAATCCAATATTAGCGACACGAGTCTGAACTCAAGAGAGATACAGGATATATGACATACACAATTTATGGAATGAACTTCTTGATCAATGGTAACTTATCCAACTATGGCTTCTTTCTATTTACCGATAGACAGAGATATACACATGAGCAGAGATATACACATGAGCAGAGATATACTGATGGTGAGAGATATACAGTGATATACAGATAAACAAAGATAAACACATAAACAGTTTCTTTAATTCTTCTTTAAATGATTTTTAGTAATGTCAAAATTTGAAATCAATAGAAAAGAGATTGTATATTTTAGCTACAAATGTCCCAGAACTCACAGAATTTATAAGTTACCTTGAAATGTATACGTATCTTCAATAATTGCTGGTGCGGATACATCATCACTATCACCGTGATACAGATTACATTCTTTGGTGAGCATAGAAAACCCAAAGTATGTGCAGAAACGGTCGCTGTAGCAAAATGCACCACATGGTACATAACTATTCGTAATGATGGTTGTATTTGGGAAGTTGTTTTTATACACTCCTCCACCAACAAATTTGAATCTCGATGCTATAAATAGAGATGTCATAACTAAAAAAATATCAATAGCATTTTTATTATCACAGTATGTTGAAAATTGAATTTTTGATTTAATTTTTTGTAATTAATACAATTTCTCATTAATATTTTATACTGGTCGTGTTAAAACAGAAAATCCAATAGGGAATCAATACATACATATTGATCAGATGTACTCGATATGAGAATCATACAAACATTATTAACTAAGTGCGACAGTCCCTGACAGAAAAACTGTAAACACTTATGGCTTGTTTACAGACTTTCTGTTAAGAGCTATGATTGGATGTATTGGTAAGTGTACAATCCAATCAAATAGCTGCATTTACAAACTTCCGTGATAAAACTTTAGCAACATGATTGTGAAGAATGGATAAAGATAATTATTTTCAACATTATAGAATGAAGCGATACAGCATTCATATTAACAGGCTAATAGTTCACACGGAACATAATATTTGATTAATAATTCACACTTCGTTTTGAATCAGGCATACTTACACGTTACAAACTTGCATATGAATTTATTGTGTGATGTACATTTCGTATGAAAGACTTGTACTCCATGTCGGGTGAGTCTCATCAATATACAACTGCCGATATAAGAATCATCGGGATGCAATGGTAAGTTTTCTGTATATATTGTCTGATAAGCAGGCTCCCCATCAACCGTATAGATACCAGATTCGTCTTTAATACTCGTCCACATATCAATGGCTTCAATTTATATCATAAAATTAAACAAAATGACAGGTGAAGTAAAAGAAGAAAACTTTTTTTCCAAAGTAGCATTCACTTTTTGGCAGCAGAATAATTATAGAACGAATGTCTTACTGTCTGTGTGTTAAGGTAGCTTGCTAGACAAGATTAAGATACTACTACTGGTAGCTTTTAAGTATATTTGAACATTTTATAAAAAGAAGAAAGTAGCCATGAAAAGTGAAGCCATAAGCCAAAAATAAAACCTGTTGAAATATCGTCGTTACGGCCATTAAACCTGAACGTATCTTGCAATTTCTTCAAGTGGTCCTCACTTATAACGAACATGCTTATACCGAAAAACCGTTAATAACGAACACATTTAAAATCCCGTTTTTCACTGAACTAATTTCATTGAAAAATAAATGGATAAAACGAAATGCTAGTAGCGAATTTTCGGTAATAACGAATAGAAATTGATACCCTGTGTACCAAAATTAATGGTTATTACGAATGGATTAGTCATAATTAACCGATAATCTCAATCGCCCCAATCACGGCAATATTTATTTTCACAGAATTTCACACCTCCAGACTCCCGATTATCAATTATTTTTTATCAATTAAACTTAATTTTGTGTAATCCTTTTGTCCTCCTCTGTTCACCCACAGTCCCAAGATATTCATTTTGTTTACCGATCAAAACAATAAACATACGGCGAAATCGTAAATAACGATAACCGTCTTCAAGTGTCATTCGATTCTCAACATCAACATGACTACGTACAAAGCCCATAAAATTCCGAATCCGATGACGAAAATAACGACATTCGTGTAGGTGAATTGAAGAGAATTTGGTACAGGTGAATAAATTTACCAATGCACCAGATACCTTAAGACTGGACGATTTTTTAAAAGTCGATGAACATATTATTACAGAGGAAAGACCGAGCGACGGTGAAATTGTAGAGGATGTTATGTCGGTGAAAAATGACACCACCCCAGAATCTGATGAAGAAGAAATCATAGACAACGAAGTTGTCATCATTTGCGGACGCTTTTCGAGCTTTAAACACACTACGAAAATGCCCGATTATAATTTGTGAATTTGCAATAAATTATATGCTAAAAGTTTAGTACTGTTTAAAACTGCGATCGTTCCTTTTCTTTGGGATGGTATGGGCAATTTTGACTTTATCCAAGATGGCGGACATAGAAAATGATATAACGAATTTCGGCTATACCGAACTAATTCGTTCGGTCCCGTATGATTCGTTATAGCCAGGTATTATAAAAGAGACCTGAGGGTTAATCAACTATAAATATTTTTTTCAGACTTTCAACCTAAAAATCAAACCAATTAAACAATTTCAATATTGTGCATTATTCAGTGTTTTCAAGCTTTTGAAAAAAAGGAAATTAACCATATAATATTAAGAGATAGAACAAAAATTTCCAGCGAAGTTGCAAAGTTTTTTTGTAGTATGGAAATTGCAAGAAATACAACTGACCTCTTCCACTGTTGACCCCTTTTAGTAAGACTGCTTCTTGAATGTCAGAAGATACTGGCGCTACTAATGTGGAACCAAGTCTGTTGCACGTGGCTGATGCTACAGACCATTCCACTTTCTCGTCAAATTTGGCAATCTGATGACCATTGATCGTTGTCCATTCTGGAATAAAAAAGAAAAACATCTTGAGAACATATCATTTGCCCTCACCAATGTATTCTTTCATATTTAGATAAGATCAAAACTCATTGTTCACAGGTAATAATTGTTGGCAAGGATTTTACGTCAATATACGCCAATAAAATAATTTGAACGTATAAAAGACAAAATATCATTAGTGAGATTTGCTTTGTGATAACTGAGTGTGGTTGTAAATTTCAGTTCCATACTTTACAGCTTTCAAGCATTGACGGGCTCTACATGTCCTGCATTCAGCCCATGTTCTAATTGCTCGTCTCTTTGTGTTTAAAAGAACAGAATGAGAATTTATACTCACTTAGTCTACATTCATTAGCGTGAAAATAAGTATTTGGTGGACAGACACACTGGAAATCTTTTGAACATATTGAATTACCATTACACCACTTATCATCAATACAGCCATAGTCTAACACGTCATACACTAGGAAATAAATAAATATTATTAATTTAGAAAAATATCATAAGATACATTTATACAAATTCCAATCGTGTATGAATGAGCAATGTGCAATCCATTTGCTGGATATAGGAAGATATAGGAGGATACTCCTATAAGGGTCTAAGTTATCAAGTAATCAAATCCCGACAACACTTACACCCAGCTTCACAAATATACCGTTTCTCCTCTGTACAATTGACATCAGAGTAGAAATACTTCATTTCAGAACCATCCACTGTTTTTTTCAACATTACACAATCATTGATTTCATCAGCAGGCGACGATTTTCTACCAGGATACCAATTTTCAAAATCCATCGATACGAGTTTACTTGACCAATGGAACCAATCTTCCTGTAATTGAAGATGTGGGGACTTCTACAACTAGTTTTAGTTACATTTTTATCCTTGAATCGAAGCCATTAATATAAGACTATTGATCAATTTTAAGGCAATTATATTTTACGGGTAAGGATGATTTAAAAACTAGCTTGATCCAATTCACCTTATCCCTATCTGTTCCTCCAGTCCAAAACTGATCTTCTTCAAAGTGTAGTATTTTATCAATACCAATCATTTCCACAGCACTGTTTATTTCCAGCAAATGGCCTCGTGTACTTTCACAAAGGTTTTCCGTTAAACCCCATTTGAAACTGTCATCTGATATCATATAACAGGACCCTTCATATTCCAACCATCCATTTCCACAACTCTTAGACACTAAAAATACGTTTATCGAGTTAATTCTGTTGATTACTTACTTAACTAATATAGTCATATTATGCTAAATCACTCGGAAAGGTCAGCTTATCGATACCGTTGAAAACTAATAACCCTAATAACCCCTAAGATTTAGTTCATCTTTTCTAATATATCCGAGATTTATTAATCTAGAGATATTATTTACATATCTTTTTGTCTGTCTGTAATATCAGTACACTCACCTGGTAAGCAAGATGGTAGTTCAGACCAAGTTCCATCAGATTCGCAGACTGTATAGCTTCTTCCTTCGTTATTCCAAGTTTTATACGGTTCATTACATTCATAGCTTACATTAGAACCTATCGCAGTATCAGGAGTATCCAGGAAAATGCCATTTGAAGGCTGCACTAGGTCAACACATCCTGTTATCACAAACAATATACATGTATTAGGATAATTGGGACGCCTAATGATGTATTTAAAAAAAAATGTAGTACATGTAGTTAGAAAAAAACTTGTATCACAGGAATTAGAGGCCTAAAGTAAAATTAACAAAAAAATCAGAACCAACGTATTTTCTTCAAAATTTATATTAGATAAATTCAGATTTTACCGCAAGACTGCCATAAATATGTTGGAATATTGGTCACACACCTTTTAATATTTCAACAGTTTGGTTGGCTGTTATGTTTAAGTTGGGTGGAATATCAGGGAAAAGTTCACAATCCAAAGTTGAAGAGTCAAATCTAAACGATTGGCATGATTCATCTTCAAGACACCAAGCTGCACATTCTGATTTCGTGTTTATAGATTGAATAGAATTAAATGGAATATCGGTGCCATTCTCGTTAAATGTTGTTTGCTCCTCGAATATGTCTGTTGCTATAAAAACAAACATATTTATATTTCAAAACCTTAGTCAATAATCGTACCTAATAGGCCTACTTTGAAAGCATGATAAATATTGTAAAGGCACGATAGGCAAGATCTGTTTGTATATATATGCATAATTAAATACCCGAATTTCAATTAATGTTTAGAAGCATTACAATTTTATCTACTCTAGTTATTTTTCTGGTTTTTTTTTAATCTGTTAAAGATGCCATTGATCTCTTTCGGCTGTTGAATTTAAATTAAGAGATGTAGATAGATATGTAAAAAAACAATTGTGATGAAACATAAGAGGCGTGTGGTTGCAGACATCTCCAAATTACTAAGTATTAGCATGAGTAAAAGTCGGACAACCAAATTTCAAATGATCAGGTTATACCCAAAATAATATTAATCAAATATAAAGGAATTGCAGGAATAAAGGATTAAAGTACCTCGTAATCAATAGATGTTAGAAATAAGTAAATCCTGAAAATTCAGAATAACTTAAAAATTAATAAACCTCAAAAGTTAAGGTTACTTTACCTTCTGCAGCAGAACAGATGAAAGGAATAATTGTATCACAGGGCAATGTCTTCCATCTCAAGTCATACATAGTTAAAGTCAATCCCAGACATTGGTTAGTGTTGATAATGTCAGGTGTCCACTTCAATTGACCAGTGTCTATATTATAGAATTTAGACCATCGTATCCCGTTATTAATATCAATAGTAACCGGAGTCCATATAGTTATACCTAGAAACAGAATAATTTCAAATAATTCAGCATTGACAGGAAATGAGACTGCAAAAACAGTTTACAGTAACATATATCTGAATATGCAAGACTACACCGTTATACTTTAGTTTCAAGAGATTCAATCCAACTACCAACCACTACGAATACCTAGTTTGCGATATCAGCATTTGCTGAAAGCGAACGTTAAATATTGTCATCTACCAACCAACCCTCCAGAGGGATTAATGTATCCAGCAACTTTTGCTATGCAGAAAATAATATTATATTAAATTCGGAATGGGTGATGTTATTATCGGTTGCAGCGTCATTGAGGGTATTTCTTTTCCAACAATAATTCTATACGTTTTTGCCAAAATATGTCACCAAACCAATGCTACTTTTCCATTTTCTAGGGGAGAAACATCTGACACTCTAGGAAGGCTTTAGAGTTTCATCAAATTAGACAAATAAAACCACTGTTATGGATATACTACTTCTCTTTAATTTTTAACAACGTTTCAATTCACATGCAGGGATCTTTATCAAGATTATTATTTGGCTTGAAAAAGATTCCTGTATGTAGTATATCCATAATAATGTTTTTTTATCTAATGTTCTATCTACTTCTAAATGTCATTTAATGTTGATAGAAATTGTTAAGAATCGTGAATAAATGAAACTTACTAGTTGAATTCAACTGAATAATATTTCTGATGTAATGTTCATCTGCTGTAAAAAGAGGGTTCGCAATCCACCGACCTTCATTTTTACATGTTGCTAAAGCTTCACTGTGACTTCTGGGGCTGTGTAGTGTCCCTTGCCCGTAAGTATTAACAATAACTAAAACAGGTTTTAAAAACATAGAACTTTTTTTATTTCAAAAAAAAAAAATGTTTATGTTAATAGTATTTTTTAACAGCTGTGATGAATAGTAAATGAAAAAAATATTACTAAAATAAATATTAAAATGAAAAAGTCATCATACAATTATTATCCCATATTGTTATGGTAATACCGAAGAGGAAAAGATCCATTAAGCAAAAAGTAACGGTTTGTAACTAATCTTTGTTTTCTTAAACTGTAAAATAAAAGTTTTCTTACCAAAATTTATGAAGAATATCAAAATTAACGCCATGTCTGTACGAGCAGTACAGTGGGATTAAAGTCGAAATCTAGAAAGTTTAGAAACAATCCTTGCAGAACATCGATTTTAATAACAAAAGTTGATTGGTTGTTAATTAAAATGTTAGGGTAACCATATTCCTGTAATCGTTATTGATGCCTCGAGCAAACATTCGATTTACAATATGAAAGGATATGTTCTTTAAACTTTCAATATTTGTCATTGTCCCATCAATTAATAAGTGATACTTGACCCAGAGGCAGTAAAGTATCAACCGATAATCTTAGAAAGGGTAAGAATTCTGGTATATAATATCTCCTCTTTAAAGCGCGCAAAGTACGATGGGTCCATACATGAAATATTGTCAAGAATAATTTATTCTTCTACTCAAACTTTTCTGAACTGACGTAGAGCTTTCAAGAAACTCACTTAAAACTGCTGTATCATCTACTTAGTTGTATGAAATGTCGTTACGCAAGAATACATGAAGATGTTTAACTTTATAGTTCGCATTTATTTTGTTTTTAAAAAAATAAAGAAACAACCTTAATCGACTCAAAACACGTTGTTTAAAATAAAATGGCTAGTTCTACATGCTCGAGCAAAATATCTGTCGGTGGAATTGGCTCAGCAATCTAGCATTTGCAGCATTCGCGCATGCTTAGGATCCCAATATCAATGAAAATAGAGAAAAATTCGTGATGAATGACATTGAAGTACAATGAGGTTAAGCGAGAAATAACGAATAGTACAGCAATCAGACTGTAGATCTATATTCAAAACATCCAAAGAAATGTTTTCAGAGACTGAAAACTAGAAATGGAATGTGTTATGTGTATCCATAGATTCAAATTTGTTGTAAGCCGTAAGAATTGGATGCCGAAACCTACCAGCTAACCTATTATGGGCAAATAGTGTTGACTAGTGGCTATAAGAAACGCACTTGTTTTGTATTTTCAGTTGTAAGGGATAATATCTATAATGCTTAAATAAGATCGGCCTATCGAAGAAGGTATCTACATTCCAGGGAATATTTGCTATGTGGCATATTCGAGTTTCACTTGAATTAAGAGTATTAAAAAAAAGATATTTGAACAGTAACAATGCAACTCTCGAACAATATATCAATATAATTTCATGTTAAAAGTGGCGATGATCAATTCAACTCATGTTTGAAGTAACTTCAAAATGTATTGGAAAGGCTGATTAAACAAGTGTATTAATTATTGTTTCAGGCTAAACGACATTAAATACCTTGTGTATTATGCTTTTGTTTATTACATCGAAAAAAGTTCCTTGTTGAACATTGGCAATCTATCTCAACAAATATCATACGCAGTTACATCCAAAACAATGGCGTCATTTATTCAATAGAAATAGGAATATATGTTTATTATTTGAAATGTGTTTAATTTATCTCCAAGATATCATTTGAATGATTATTAGTATAAACTCAATTACCTGTCCATCAAAACCAGAAATGTTCAATTCAACGAATTGCAAGGCATTCCATTAATTTACCGATTAACGATACTTCATATAAAGCTTAAAAGGGATGGAATTTTTATGAACATTTTTTTAACATACATAACCTTACGTATTCGTTTTAGTTATATCGTTCGTATTTTCTTGTAAGCACAATAGAGATTGCAGTTTTGATGAATTATGGTATGAATGTATAATCGAATTTTGTAAGCCAATCGATCGGATGAGCGCTATCGGAGTTATTGGAGCGCATAAATTCTGGCTTGATATACGACACAATTTTTGTTGAAGGTTCAAACCAGCCGGATGCTTGATGTAAAACTGGTCCATCCAATAGCCCTCACGCTGCAATCTTGTAAGCTTTGACACTATATTTGTCATCGGTGCATTAGTGGTTTGCAACTGGTCTCTATTCATCATTAAATATACCTGCTGCCATCAATAACATAAAAAAATAAATAAATATCCAAAAAGAGTATTTATCCATAAAATATGCATTTGATTATTGAAAAACCCGTAATATATATTGATTAAGCGTTTTTTGAAAAATGACTTTGAGTTTTCCAGAATTTAAGGTTTTCTGTTACTTTATGACACCAGGTAAGTTCACTCATGAATATATACTCATAATGACCATTCTTGAGAAGGAAAATTATGTTCATGCAAAGACGCATCATCCCTTTAAAGTCGGTTAAGAACCACGTATGAAAAACCTTTTTTACAATCCCTTTAATATTTGACTGATCCATTTTAAACCGCCGCTTCCAGCGCAAGTATTTTGTAGTACCACGCTTCGCTCGTGAAATAGAGAGTATGCCCACATTAAAGGTGAGCCCCTAAGTCTGGTTTAAACTTGTATCACCGATGATAGAAGAATACAAGCCCCAAAAGGAATTTTGTAGGAAAATAATGAAAACCATTGATTGCTATGAGTTTTTAAAGTCATCATACTTGTTGAGGATAAATAACGCCTTCTGGCTAGTCCGGACTACCAAACACCTTGCTGATCCAACAAACTTGTGAGCCCAGTAGGAGGAAATTCTACACTTTGTGTATCCCAGCAAAAAGAAGTTCTTGCCATCAAGTTGGGATGGTTATCCGTCAATAATTCCACAGTGCATGCCGTAATCCTATCTGACTCACTAAGCTATCTCCATCTAATTCTCTCAGGTTTAACAGGTCAGAAGTTATTGCTGTCATTCGATGTACAGTGTATATTCAAAAACTACCAAACCAACCACAAACACCAGATCGAACTGTCATTAGTTTTATTGTAATTTTGGCATGATAATTTATGATGATTTAAGGAATTAAGTCCACCAATTCAATTGCCACCTGTTTCCATGTTAAATCAAGAAATTCAACCTTATGTTACTTTTTCCTGAAAAATCTCATTAAAAATTTTCTAGTATAACATATGAAAACCTGACCAATACTTAGTTTCAGTAAAAATTTTCGATATATAATGACCATTAAAGAGGATTTCTAAAAAAAGACCGGACTAAATTTATTTTCTTTTGTATTGTTTTAGTAGACTAGTATTTTTAACCGATGGAAGGGAGATAATACTGAAATAAAAACTATTATACGGACACAGTCTAGTAATTCCTTTACCAACTGTTTTCATGTTAAATCACGAAATTCAACTTGCTATTGCTATAACTTTTTCCAGAAATTTGGTTGAAAACTGTCCAATGTGTCACAGGAAAGTGCCGGTTTCTTTGAAAATACACCTTAATATCTAATTGAAGTCAGTGGTATCGAGAAAAGCTATGCTTTTGTGACTGTCGTTGGCCGTTAGTTTGATTGACAGATGGTGCTTGTTAAGAATTTCAAATAATTACCAAAACTGTTCTAAAGAGTAAGTCCAAACCATGAAGATGAAACCCAAACAGCCTCCGAAAAATAATGGGTCAAAGGGACAAAGGGGTAATACCTCACGTTCCCACACTGCCATGAAAGGGTTAGCGTACGAATGGTTGAATGTTTATTGTGTCTCGAGAGGCTTGTTTTTAATATTCCGTTGGACTAAAACAGCACAAACAATGGTTATAAAGGTCCAAACAAGTTGACAAGATGACTTATTCAAGATTTCATTTTCATATCTTCTTATCATGATTCCAGACATGAAAAAACACCGACAAGTCATTGAATGTTTTATTATAGAAAACTAGTTTTTAATATTGGATGGTGTTACATGTACTTAAGTTACAGAGTGTATCGAAAGTCCAAGTTCACCACACCAAAGATGATCTTAAAGTTCATTTTATTCTAATTTGAACTTCACTGGGAATATATCTTACGCCAGCATCGTCGAAAAAGTGAGTTTCAGCTTCTAAATTGACATCATTGTGTTTTCCATTTAGATTGGCTTTAGCACAATCGGAATCATCTAAATACCACCATCCACCTTTAAACCTGTCAGGACAACTGTGATTGTAAAATTCTCGATCAAATGTAGAAAATGGTTGACCCCTCATACTCTTGACTCCGCTCATTAAAGACATGTTCGTTGGATTCCTTACAAAATTCTTGTATCTATCGAAATTAAATCTATACCCGTCTGAATCATTGGACAAATTAAAACTGTAAAAAAATAATCTCCAGTCTTGAAAGAATAATCTCAGGACAAGTGAAGGGTAGTTGTCATTGATATCCTTAAAATTGCTTAAACCCAGCCAGTATTCGCCATGTACTTCACCAAATCCATATTTATATTCATGCCAATTTCTGTTGAAGTCTAGTTCATTGCATCGTTTGTCGCGATGTTGGATGACAGTCATACTTCGTGAAAAATAACATTTCACTAGAAGAATTGGCCCGTGTATATTTGGTTGAATATATGATATCAAACTAGAGTTTGAAACCACCCCCTTCTCTTTGCCATCCCTGCAATCTGAAAAAAAAAAACATTTAATGAACAAATACATTCAACAGATAACATACATATATTTTCATAGTCACACAGAAAGTAACTTTATTTGATTATATTCATTATATATACAGCCGACATTGACTTGAGACTGTAATCGAATAGTGCTATTATAGAAATACATAATCAATGTGTGTCGCCAGTGTCTCTGATTGAATTAATATTTTAGACATGATATCATACTATCGTAGTATTATCTTCGTATTATTATTCTTATTGTCTAAAATATTATCGCCTTTGCGTTTGATATGGGCATCGTCTTTTGATCCCGACACGTCATACAGGGCTCTGAATAATAACTTAATAAATATGGGTAGAAAATATTGCATGGTGTTTGCGATACTCGTTCTGAAATCGAACAGGAGGCATTACCTTTTATTATATTTTGACATAAATCTCCATAGTTACCAATTGGGCATCTGTTGCAAATATTTAGATTAGGCCTACACAACTTTTTCTGGAATATTAAAAATCAAATTAAATAATAATAATTTTTCATTTTGTCTAGTTACACGATAATTAAGAACCCAAGATGCGAAGTGAACTGATAGGGGTGTTCACACATTCGTGCGATTTCATTTCCAATTACTGAAATTGTTTTACTTTTTATGCGCCGGAGGTAAATATATATATATTTTTAAAACTAACTGACAGGCATTATCAACTGTACAGATAATGTGAAAGCACAGAATTTGTTTCTGGTGAAACGAGCTTTTCAAAAAAAGGTTGGTATCTGAGGGTTTGAAATATACTTTGATATCTGCCATAATACTAGTTTCATTAAAATCCGTTCCTTTAAATAATGCTGTATGGAGAAAGTTCATACTCTGTTCGCTTATATTGGCTGTAAACTCAAAATATTGCTAGAATTTTTGCAGAAGATGTTGCCGGATTCAAAAGAAACTTCCAAAGAAAAGTGGTTTTGGAGGAGGAATAAGGTAAATTTCGTTTTTGAATTCTGTCATAAAAATAGCTGCTACCGACGTTTGAAGGTAAATTTTGCCTTTTAAGGAGAAAACATTACGATTAAAACATTTCTGATAAGATTTTGAAGAATTGGAAGTTTTTTAATTTTTCTAATTTTCTGCATTTGGCACCAAAATAAGCAATATGGCACTAGAATACGATATAAATAGGTTTAATAATTAAAACTAAATTTAAAATAGATAAAAACAAAACAAAGGGCGTTGGAACAACAAGAAATCAAAATAATTTCAATATCACAGGTAAACACCTCAAAGGGCATTAAGTCAAAACCACAAAAAATATTAGAAACTACAAGCACTTACTTGTCTGTAGCAAACTTTATCTGTAATATTTTCATGATGGAAACAATTTTCACCGGATTCAAACAATGAACACATTTTATTTCTCTTGTCAAACATGATCCGTCTGCAATCTTCGGTATTAGAACACGATTGACAGCAATCAATTAGAGATCGACATTCGAATGAAAATAGTAAATTATGAAATAGACTCTCACTACAGCTTTCTGGCTCATTAAACATTAGAGTCGGTGCATATTCTCCTATTTGGATGCCAGTTACAAGCGCGGGTACTATAAGAAACAACATCATGTGTATCAAACGGGAGCAGTCATAAACGACAAGTCCATAAATACCGCAAATTTGAATTGCAGTTGTTAGGTTTAGTATCAAAACAGCTAGGCCCTATAATAGAATTAAATTTAACAACATAAATCATTATGATTTGTTCCCGCCTCATTATCAAATGATTGGATCATATTGAACTCCGTTCCTGCAGTGTATAAAGGTTTTATTATCATGTGGGAAACGGAGAAAATATTTTCATTGACATCAAATAAACTACGAAAGAGAAAGTAAGAATCGATTAATTAACATAGGCTGGTGGTCGGGAGCATTTTAATAAATTTCATAACACAAGTTTGTGCGAGAAAGGTCATTATTGGAAATATTGAACTGTTAGGGGCATTCAGATCCATGGAAATCAAATACTCCGACATTGTCGGATATTGTAATATATAAAAATATATTTGTTCGAGCATGGTTTATTATTAAATATGGATATTGGACGCATCTGATTATGATGTCTATTATTTTCGATTTGTCCTGATTCTTGGCTACTTTTTTTATTTGTTTCGACTTCATGGCAAGTTTTCTAACTAACTAATACCTTATATATAGTTCAACTGATTTTCGTCAAGAAATAAATGTTTGATATTGCTGTATTTTCATATTATGTTGAGAGGTAATTTGTTCAACGATTAAAGAAAATGTTCTGTGATTAGTTATTTGTTGTTTGTTACACCCAATTTACTAATTTACCGTGCTTTAAAAGGGAGTAAGTATTATCCTTTCTCATGGTGTCATATTAGCTAAACTGTTAAGATTTCTGGTAAGGGAGGTTGTCACGGCACCATTGCAAACAAGAAATTTGTAGATTGCAAACGATGAAAGTACAGACAGGTTCTATACAGTAAGGCTCTCTGCACACTGCAGGCAAGCTAGCGCTGCCTTATGAGACTGCAATACGTAATTGATGGAGGGGTCTCTTCTATCGTAATAAATCCAAATATATACAAACACTTTATTTAAATTCAATAACTAGGTCTGCACTAGAAGGCAAGATGTTCCCTTAATCTCCCTTTACTCTCTACTAGTCAAACCCTAGCTAAAGAATGCAAGAATTTCCTTACCCCTGCCCTTGTACTTATCCCTAGTAAAGGTTCAATACTTCAATTTAGGACTGAAGCCAACACGCATGCAGGTACTTCTGCACAAACTCCGAAATTAAATGTTTCCACCAATAAATGACCTGGACGCAGAGCATGTGGTATAGGTTAAAAGGTAAACCGGGGTCAGGGTATATATTTCGTAACTGGGCAAGTTCCGGGGAGTTCAAATTCTGTTGCCACCAAACAAACTCCTCCAGACTTGACGGCATAACATAACCAACAAAACACGCAACGTGATTTTTTTTGTTAAACTGCACTACCTATAAAGGATCTACTATATACCAACAATTGTCTAGTCTCTTCATTAAACACCCATAAGACGGATAGTGTTACACGGGATTGATTCTCCCAGATCCACCTAAGGGTGGAACAAATACTTTCTTGAGAAATTGGGATAAAGGGTCTGGATATTTCTTGAAGACTCTTATATGAACAGTTACTATCTTGCTTGCTTTATAACTAGTTGTATTGGACAGGACGACAACGGGTGCTATGCCTGTATTATCGTGAATATTGAGTCCCATGGGTCTTGCTGTATTTAATGTCCCAATCCAATTGGCTTCCCTAGATCGACGTAATTTGGTAGTTTCATAATTATGCAGGTCGATTTTTATGCGCTTAATTGGTGTTAGGGTGAGATGAGAATAGTATTCTCAAGAAAGCAATGGCCTAGGTCATGAAGTAAGAAACAACATTATAGGATGAGATAGTTAGTGTAAACAATAGTTAAAAATGGTTAAGGTTATAATCATGAAAAGTATGGAAGTCTTGATCTTTCAACGGTTCTGAAATCCAAATCTAAAAAAACAAAATAACTTTTTTAATTTTGGCCCTCATTATCCTGTTCAAATACTGGAGCCCATTGACCTATAATAAACTAAAGTGTATGCTTGATGACATTTGACTAATAATTATTTAAGGTAATATATATATAAAACAGTTATGGATTTGAAAAAACGTTTTGCAGTGGTTCAAGTCTGCCATGGAATAAATGGTTACTAAGATTTTTATTCCTCTTGAACGCGGTAACAATTCTTTTAGTATAAACCTGTGGATATTTCTGTTGTAGAGTTTTGTAGTAATTTTTTACAATTACCGATGCGTTGGTAGCAGTATGATTATAGGTGGTGATGAAGGGGATTATTTGGTTGTCATGCTGAAGGTTTAAGCCATTCGGATATACTGTGTCCAACTGGTCCATCCAATAGCTCTCGCGCTGCAATCTTCTATGTTTTGGCTTAATATTAGGCATCGACATAACATAACATAATAGGCATAATTACTAAGTCTTCAATGGAGTGGTCAGGGAGGTTAAAGTGGTTCGCAATAGGTCTGTTTTTGCCATGTACGATATCGTAAAGATGGCCATTAAAACGGGTTCTTAACATATTTTTTGTTTCGCCAACATATTGGACTTCGCAATTTTTACAAGAAATTAGGTATATTAAATTTTGGTCAACACAAGAAAGTTGGTCACGCATGATGAAATATTTGCAGGTCTTTTTGTTTTGAAAATAATGAGAAATAGGTACATGAACGCAGGTACGACACGCAGAACCTCTACACGGTGCTGATCCAAGGCCATTAAAAGGGGGAGGGGGGTTACTCTTTTTCTGAAGGTTCAAAAGGGTGTCGTTTTTAATTTGGCGCAGGAAACGTTTTGAGTTACCCCTTTCTCGTAATTTATCAAAAACAAGTCTACACGCGGAATCAAAGTCGGTCTGTTGTGTACAAATTCTATGGAACCTTAGAACTTGTGATTTGATAATGCCAGAAAATGTGTGTTTCGGGTGAAACGAATTTTTAAATAAAAGTTGGTGGGTATCGGTCTCTTTGAAATATACTTTTTTATCAAGTTTTCTATTTTCGTCAAAATTGGTACCCTTGAAAACTGTCGTGTCCAGGAAGTTCATACTGGTTTCGCTAATGTTTGCTGTTAATTTTACTGATGGATGATGGTAATTAAGAATTTCAAAATACTGCCAAAAATTTTCAAGCGATTCGGTCCAAATGATAAAAATGTCGTCAAGAAACCTTCCATAGAAGAAAGGTGAAATTTGGTCTATTTCGCGTTCCCATTCGGCCATGAATATATTCCATTAACTTGGGGCAAAGCGTTTCAACATAGCAGTACCAGATATTTGAAGATAAGTTTTTCCGTTAAACAAATTTCCAAGAGGTCTATAATTTCCTTATCAGGTCTTTCTTCGCACGGATTTCGTTCAAAGGCTTTTCGGATAGCGTCTAAACCGGCCTTTTTGTCTATATTAGTATACATTGAAGTCACGTCCAAGGTAATAAATTTCGCATCAGGAGGAATATTTAATTGCTTTATTTTTGCGACAAAATCGGTAGTATCTTTTAGATAGAAAGGCTGCTGACATGCCAATGGTAATAAAAAATGGTCAATGTACTCGGAAACTCGGTATGATTCGCTCGCGCAGTCTGAAATAATGGGTCTTCCTTTTGGAATTTTATTTGGAACAAACCATCCGGTTTCTGGATCTTTATGTATTTTGGGAAAAGTGTAAATATGCCGTGGTCTGATATTTTGATCTGCGGAAAGGTAGTCAAATTGAGCTTCAGAAATAAAAATTTTTGAGACTAAAATTTTTAATATATCATTGATTCTCTTCGCCGTTTCCATGAAAATTGGTATCTCAAGTTCGCGATAATGATGTGCTTTATTAAGTTGATGATCAATTTCAGAAATGTAGTCAACGCGGTCTTGTACGACACAACAACTGCCTTTGTCGCGTTTTCGAATGATAATGCTCTGATCGTTTTTCAATTCATTTAATGTTTTTCTCTCAAAATTGGTAAGATTATTCTTCTCGTTTACAATAGGCAACCGAGAAACTTCTTCGTACATATTTTCGCAAATTGGAATTATAACGTCGTTGATAGCGCTTTCAGGAGGAATCCAACTGTTTTTTTCGATAAATTTGGTACGTTTACCGCGGCCTAGTTTTTCACGGAAGAAGTAATTAAGCTTAAAGGTTCGAGACAATTCGTTAAGTGAAGACAAAATTGGTTGGTTTGAAACAGGTTTTGACGTAAGAATAAAGGTAAGTCCGCGCTCTAAAAGGGAGAAAGTTTTCGTGTACTGAGATTAACTACAGTTTTACCTAAACTCGGAATACTTCCCCCCGCGATCAGTTTAAATGGGAGATCCATTTAGCACAGATACTTCGGGCAGTGGGGGCCGTCCAGTGGACTTTTACATATTATCTTACACCTGAAGGGCACATAAGAAAATTTAATCATATTCTTCAAAAATTCTTAACAATTAAGAGCTTAAGACACGCATTTCTTCTAAAGAATTTTAATTCTATGCTGACATTTAAAAAATTTGAAAAAAAGATCGATTAAAACAATCAAGAGCAAAACCGATGTTGATTTAAACGAAACTGTTTGGTGACTTAAAGGACATGGAACATATCTAAGATCTAAGATTAATGGTTCAGTCACCTTGAAACTTCTAACATGGAAGATCCTTTCAGCAGAGTTTACTGTCATTTTGTTGGCTTGGAATTCCTTGTACTATGTAAATGTATATAAAATTAATAACTTCAAATAGAACAATCAGCTAATTAGTATATTTATATCTGTCCTAGTCCGACTATCCGAATAATGGGAACACATTAATTAGTCATCAATCGCACGGTGAGGACTAATTAACCACTAAATAAACTTGTGTCATTATTGTCACTTACAAGAGTTAAGTCATTAGAATGGTGTCACCGTTTTGTTTTCTTTGATATTTTAAAGTTATGCCGCCACGAGATTAAAGGTGTTAAGAGCTCATTAACAATGCCATAAATTCATGAAAATCGTTCACCAATTTAAAATTTCATGACTAAATATCGGTGTCACTCACTGTTTAGCATCTTGGATTCAATTGCTCAAGATGCGCAGTTCTTGCAATGGTGCCAAGTGATATGGTAGAGGAGGTTATCATGAATGCCATGGGCGATATGCTAAACGACTCCAGATTGGTGGAGCTTGCCGACTAAGTGACCAGTCAATGGTTGGAGGGCGCGCATGCATTGCATGAATGGAACCATTACGGATCGGATTCACCTAGGACTAATAGCAATTTAGAAGGTTGGCATAGTCGTGTACAGAAACTGATTGGTAAGGCACACCCCAACATATTTTAAATAATTAATTTCTTGAAGGCGGAACAGTATGTCATGGAGATATGGATGGTTCAGTATGCTGCCGGCCATCAACAACCTCCCAAAAAAGGAGGTACAAGACTCTGGAAGCTAGACTAATTCAAAGCAGACATCGATATGTGAATAATTCAGTTACTATTTACGAGTTTGCGCACCTGTTTCGTTTTTACTGAAACTGAAATGAATGTAATAAATAAAATAAATAATTAAATTATGAAAATATTTTGTTTAATTGGCTATAACCCGATTAGATAGTTTCTGATGAAACGAATTTTTAAATAAAAGTTGGTGGGTATCGGTCTCTTTGAAATATACTTTTATATCAAGTTTTCTATTTTCGTCAAAATTGGTACCCTTGAACACTGTCGTGTCCAGGAAGTTCATACTTGTTTCGCTAATGTTTGCTGTTAATTTTACTGATGGATGATGGTAATTAAGAATTTCAAAATACTGCCAAAAATTTTCAAGCGATTCGGTCCAAATGATAAAAATGTCGTCAAGAAACCTTCCATAGAAGAAAGGTGAAATTTGGTCTATTTCGCGTTCCCATTCGGCCATGAATATATTCCATTAACTTGGGGCAAAGCGTTTCAACATAACAGTACCAGATATTTGAAGATAAGTTTTTCCGTTAAACAAATTTCCAAGAGGTCTATAATTTCCTTATCAGGTCTTTCTTCGCACGGATTTCGTTCAAAGGCTTTTCGGATAGCGTCTAAACCGGTCTTGTTGTCTATATTAGTATACATTGAAGTCACGTCCAAGGTAATAAATTTCGCATCAGGAGGAATATTTAATTGCTTTATTTTTGCGACAAAATCGGTAGTATCTTTTAGATAGAAAGGCTGCTGACATGCCAATGGTAATAAAAAATGGTCAATGTACTCGGAAACTCGGTATGATTCGCTCGCGCAGTCTGAAATAATGGGTCTTCCTTTTGGAATTTTATTTGGAACAAACGATCCGGTTTCTGGATCTTTATGTATTTTGGGAAGAGTGTAAATATGCCGTGGTCTGATATTTTGATCTGCGGAAAGGTAGTCAAATTGAGCTTCAGAAATAAAAATTTTTGAGACTAAAATTTTTAATATATCATTGATTCTCTTCGCCGTTTCCATGAAAATTGGTATCTCAAGTTCGCGATAATGATGTGCTTTATTAAGTTGATGATCAATTTCAGAAATGTAGTCAACGCGGTCTTGTACGACACAACAACTGCCTTTGTCGCGTTTTCGAATGATAATGCTCTGATCGTTTTTCAATTCATTTAATGTTTTTCTCTCAAAATTGGTAAGATTATTCTTCTCATTTACAATAGGCAACCGAGAAACTTCTTCGTACATATTTTCGCAAATTGAAATTATAACGTCGTTGATAGCGCTTTCAGGAGGAATCCAACCGTTTTTTTTCTCGATAAATTTGGTACGTTTACCGCGGCCTAGTTTTTCACGGAAGAAGTAATTAAGCTTAAAGGTTCGAGACAATTCGTTAAGTGAAGACAAAATTGGTTGGTTTGAAACAGGTTTTGACGTAAGAATAAAGGTAAGTCCGCGATCTAAAGGGAGAAAGTTTTCGTGTACTGAGATTAACTACAGTTTTACCTAAACTCGGAATACTTCCCCCCGCGATCAGTTTAAATGGGAGATCCATTTAGCACAGATACTTCGGGCAGTGGGGGCCGTCCAGTGGACGTGATCCGAGTTTACGTCGACCACTCCATTGAATCTTGGGATAGTAGTAGCGACTGGAGAAGGTTTGTGGTAAATCAGGTGATTATATCTTCTGAGATTGGCAGTTTCATTAGGTTCAACGCGGTTCAGAGCAGCGGAAATTGGTATCTGGGTGGTAAAATAGTAGCAGAGGGAAATTTAGTTTTGGCGAGGTTTGCTAATTCTAATATCTGTTTGTGGATTGATTCACCATTTTCTGTGCGGTTGTTGATGCATACGTGGAACAAGACTTTCTGTGGGATCGTGGTGGGATCTGCTTTGCAAAGAATGTTAAAAAGGTGGCTGATGCGAGCCCCTGGAAAAGATTCGGCTTGTGTATCTTTATTAATTTCCGGGATGCGAGATATTGGATGAACTTAGTATAAGGATGGGTTTTAAGATTTCAGGCAAAGTCCAGTCATTGAGTGGCAAATTAGAAATTTGCCACTCTTTGTTTTCATTAGACTTTTTTTTTTTCGGGAAGCTCCCTAGCCCAACTCGAAAATGGTATAGACATTTGGTTTGAAAAATACGATAAGATACGTACTGGAATAAAAAATGAATATATAAAACTAAAATTTTTACGCATCAGTAGTTAGTAATTGCATAATAATAATTGCATAACTTTGTTGCTAATTATCCGATCGCTTTGAAAATTACAGAATATGGAGAAGTCGCCTATAGAAATAAAACCGCATCATAAACTTTTTTTTACCACTTCCGGTTCTTGCGTGAGAACTTCCGTTTTTTTAGAACCGCGTTGGGTCACCCAGCTTCCGGTGTATGTAAGAAATCAGTACAAAAGCTATACATATATACTATCAGGCATATATAGAACCCTTTTAGAATACAAAATCCAAACCGGAAGTGATACTTTATGTGTAACGGTAACATTCAGCAAAATTTTAATAAGTCCGCTAATTTTTATCCGATTTGTCCGATTTTGGTGTTTTTCGAAACCTTGTTACTTTATCTAAAACTTGTTGGGAACAGAATTTTGATTTTCAAATTTAAATTTTTTTAATGCCCGATTGAATTATTTTGAAAATTCAAGAGGCCAAATACAATGACCTTGACCTTCAATGACCCTGAATTTTTTCAAGTAGGATGTTCTTGACCTAAGCTATCCACACATATGCTTATTATGATCGACAACAATTATATCAAATGACCTTGACCTTCAATGACCCTGAATTTTTACAAGTAAAATGTTCTTGACCTTTGCTATCCACACATAGGCCTATAATGGTCAACAACAATTTTTTTGTACCCGTTTTAGTTTTTAAAAAAATTCAAAAGGCTATATCAAGTGACCTTGACCTTCAATTACCTTAATAATTTTCAAGTCAAATAATGTACTTGACCTAAGCTTTCCATACATATGCTTATAATGGTTGTTAAAAAGTTTGTTTTGAGTGTTTAAAAAAGGCTATATCATGTGACCTTGTATCAAGTGGCCCCATAGGGGTTGTTTGTCACTCTCAGTACTGTTCACAGTTCTAGTTCTTTCTTTTTTCAAGCTCATTGCGGCGTGGTTTATTGTGTGCTGACTTTGGTTGCTGACCGAGACTTAGGCGGCGACGAGTTTTGTGTTTTCGTTGGGGTTGGTGGGTCGGATTGGTGTTAGGGTGAGATCTTCAAGTGAATGGTCGTCAAGATTGAAATGATTAAAAGCCAGCTTGTTTTTCTTTAATTTGATATCTGATCTGTACGGTGGTTTGTTTAGGACATCTTTAATTTTTTTTTATTTATGATTTTTGTTTTCAGAATTATGTTTTAATTATACATAATTTTTATTTTTGTTTGCAGAATTATTATTTTTGTTTACTATTTCCTATTTTCGTTTGCAGAATTATGAAATTACATAATTTTCATTTTTGTTTGCAGATTAATCATTTTTGTTTTCTATTTTCGTGTGCAGAATAATGATTTAATTCTACAAAATTTTTATTTTTGTTTGCAGAATTATTATTTTTGTTTACTATTTTTATACGCCCACATTATAATGTGGTCGTATATTGTCGTCACTCCTGTCCGTCCGTCCGTATTGCTTGTGAACGCAATAGAGACTACAATTTTTGTCGGATTTGAATGAAACTTGCTTTGATCATTTATATTGATGAGATCTCGGACAAGTTCGAAATTGGCGATTTTTCGACAAACGCTTTTTGAGTTATTGCACTTTACTTAGTGAAAACGCGTCAAAATTGGCTTGTGAACGCGATAGAGACTACAGTTTTCATCGTATTTGAATGAAACTTGCTGTGATCATTTATATTGATGAGATTTCGGACAAGTTCGAAATTGGCCATTTTTCGATGAACGGTTTTTGAGTTATTGCACTTGACTTGGTCAAATTTTGTAATATTGAAATTCGTGGACCATTATCCTCAGAGGATTTCCCTTTACGAAATTAACAATTGTGTTAAGACTGTTCAATCAGATATATTTCGCATTTGGGCAGAATACGAAGCCGGCGACAGAACAGACAACTAATTAAAGACATTTAAATGTTATATCATGTCTATATGGAAAATTATACAATAAATTTAATTTTTTCATTTACCATTATTTCTGTTACCATTTTGGCGGAGTTGCTATCGTTTTGATATTAAACTTTGTTATCGCTTTGACTTATAATTCATCGCTTTTGTATTTTTTTTTTTTTTTTTTTTTTTTTTGTATTGTAAACAAGGCCCAAACAAGCTGAAAAGCATGATATATTCAAGATTTCATTTTCACAGATCATTTTTTATTATCACGATTCCAGCCATAAAAAAACTTTTACATATTATCTTACACCTTCAGGGCACATAAGAAAATTTAATCATATTCTTCAAAAATTCTTAACAATTAAGAGCTTAAGACACGCATTTCTTCTAAAGAATTTTAATTCTATGCTGACATTTAAAAAATTTGAAAAAAAGATCGATTAAAACAATCAAGAGCAAAACCGATGTTGATTTAAACGAAACTGTTTGGTGACTTAAAGGACATGGAATATATCTAAGATCTAAGATTAATGGTTCAGTCACCTTGAAACTTCTAACATGGAAGATCCTTTCAGCAGAGTTTACTGTCATTTTGTTGGCTTGGAATTCCTTGTACTATGTAAATGTATATAAAATTAATAACTTCAAATAGAACAATCAGCTAATTAGTATATTTATATCTGTCCTAGTCCGACTATCCGAATAATGGGAACACATTAATTAGTGATCAATCGCACGGTGAGGACTAATTAACCACTCCATTAACTTGTGTCATTATTGTCACTTACAAGAGTTAAGTCATTAGAATGGTGTCACCGTTTTGTTTTCTTTGATATTTTAAAGTTATGCCGCCACGAGATTAAAGGTGTTAAGAGCTCATTAACAATGCCATAAATTCATGAAAATCGTTCACCAATTTAAAATTTCATGACTAAATATCGGTGTCACTCACTGTTTAGCATCTTGGATTCAATTGCTCAAGATGCGCAGTTCTTGCAATGGTGCCAAGTGATATGGTAGAGGAGGTTATCATGAATGCCATGGGCGATATGCTAAACGACTCCAGATTGTTGGAGCTTGCCGACTAAGTGACCAGTCAATGGTTGGAGGGCGCGCATGCATTGCATGAATGGAACCATTACGGATCGGATTCACCTAGGACTAATAGCAATTTAGAAGGTTGGCATAGTCGTGTACAGAAACTGATTGGTAAGGCACACCCCAACATATTTTAAATAATTAATTTCTTGAAGGCGGAACAGTATGTCATTGAGATATGGATGGTTCAGTATGCTGCCGGCCATCAACAACCTCCCAGAAAAGGAGGTACAAGACTCTGGAAGCTAGACTAATTCAAAGCAGACATCCATATGTGAATAATTCAGTTACTATTTACGAGTTTGCGCACCTGTTTCGTTTTTACTGAAACTGAAATGAATGTAATAAATAAAATAAATAATTAAATTATGAAAATATTTTGTTTAATTGGCTATAACCCGATTAGATCGGCTTAAGTGCACTATGATAACACCCAGTATGCCTATTCTACTTATTACTGGGACTATTGCTCTCTATGAGAATACCCTTAGTGAATAGATTTTTTGTAATTTCATCGTAACAACTGCTTTCTTGTGTAATCGTTTAAAGTTTATCGTTGGAATTAAGATTCGCCCGAATCTAAATAATAATTGACCGCTTCTTAATATTCTTATTGGTAAAAGCTATTTTAGAACTGCTCTAAAATTTGGTCGAGAGGTTCGCCCGAATCTCAAAAAGATTATATCGCTTCTGAATATTCTAGTCGTTCATAACTTTTCTTGCTACAACTTCTAATATTCATGTCGGTAATACCGCTTCTAATAATCTAGTCGGTAAAATGGGATTTCCATTTGCTGATACTCAAACGCATGCTATGGCTAAAGCGTTTAGGACCACCCCACCACCAAAAACTTCCCCGAAGGCAGTTTCTGACGAGACCAGGGGCGTAGCTACCGGGGGGTGTGGGGGGGGGTGTCACACCCCCCCAGTTTTACTGAACTCGTCGGTAAAACGCGGAATCGGTCGGTAAAAAGGGGGGTCATGGATGGAACCGTCGGTAAAACGCGGAATCGATCGATTAAACCGATTAATTAACCTAAAAAGTCAAAACATTGAGTTGGTTATGATCGGTCGATAAAAGACGGCAAGGTGGGACCGTCGGTAAAACCAATTAACCTAAAAAGTAAAAACCTTGTGTTGGTTATGATTTTATCAGTAAACTGTCAACATTAAAAGTATTTTTTTTTTACTGAAACTACCGGAATCGGTCGGTATAAGTTGGTTATGACTGGAGTCTTCGGTAAAACCGATTGGTTAACCGATACCCTTTTTATTGGTAAGCTGTTCGTTATTTGAATTTGTCGGTAAAACGCGGAATTGGCCGATAGAAGAAGGTCATAGATGGAGCCGTCGGTAAAACCGATTTGTTAACCGAAAGAGTGAAAACCTTGTGTCTCTTAAGATGTTATCGGTAAAGCGTTCGTCTACATTAAAGTGATTTTTACTAAACTTGTCGATAAAACGCGGAATCGGTCGATAATAGACGGTCGTGGATGGGAAATAGAGCCTTCAGTAAAACCGATTGGCTGACCGAAAGTGTGGAAACCTTGTGTCAGTTATGATGTTATCGGAAAACTGTTCGTCTACATAAAAAGTGATTTTTACTGAACTTGTCGGTAAACCGCAGAATAGGTTGAAAAAGGCTATATAAAACATATGGTTGTCCGACGAAAATTGATAATTTTGACCGGTGGAAACGACTTCCAAAATCGCGTCAGATGTATTTTCCGGGTTTCCTTGTTTGTAAAATTTTCAGGGGGAGAACAGCCGAACCACCCCCCCCCCCCCCATGTCGGTAAAACGCAGAATAGGTCGAAAAAGGACATAGAAAACATATGGTTTTCCGATGAAAATTGATAATTTGGACCAGTTGAAAAGACTTCCAAAATCGCGTCAGATGTATTCTCCGGGTTTCCAAGTATGTAAAATTTTCCGGGGAAGGACCAACGAACCCCCCGCCACTGCAAGGGCCGAATACGAAGGCCTTTGGCCTGCAGGGCTTGCCTTGGAAAAATCACCTTTCAGTCCCCCCTCTCAGGCATATTCTAGATACACCCCCGATTGATATGGTTTTCTAAGGTTTAGGATTTGCTTTAACGATGGATTTCGTTCGTGTATAATGTATATACTTAAAAGTGCGAGTAAGTTATTTTTGCCCCGGGAAGAACACGTGTTCGTCGGTAAAACTTTGACGTTACACGTGTTCGTCGGTAAAACTTAGACGTTACACCCCCCCAGTCAAAATGGTCACGCTACGCTCCTGGACGAGACCTACGATTACGTAGTGCTTGTAACATTTGAGATAGGACTTGCATTAAAAGGATGTAAAGCAGCGGTAATTTGACGAGAAATCTTGGGAAAGAGCTGGCTTTCCCATTGGCCAAGATCCTAGGCAACGTATCAGTTCGCTTAGCACTCTTGGCGAGGTAATGCACAGACATTGCACCAAGAAAAGACATCTTTCTCTGTAGAAAGTCGAAGATGGAGATACCACTTTCGGTCAGCTCAGACTGGTGCGTGGTATATTGTATACCATCGGCTGTGGGTACTGAACTCGATTTGTGCAAGTCCGATGACCTTGAATAAGCCATCTTCAAAAAATTGCGCAAACTTTAAGTCGACCAGGCTGTAAATGGGTATGGAAAGATCAATGCTAAAAGAAATGGCATGGACCAGCTGATAGAAATGTATTAGTCATTACAAGCCATTTGATCTATGCATCAAAGAAGACAGCCCCCATTAGAGGTGTTGCAAGGGAGGATTTTCTTCGACACTTAACACCGTCACCGATGTTCTTCGCTCTTGAAGAGATATCACTAACCACCCAAAAGACAATATTGGACTGCAAGTAACAGGGTTCCTGGCCAATTTGAAAAACCTAACACTGTTCCGAACTACAAGAAGGTGGTGCAAAACGACCCAGACAGAGGATGTGAGGAGATCTTGACTAACGAATACATGTACTTCCTCATTATCACCTGTACAGTATGACGATGGAGTTGCTGACCTGGTTGGTGTTGTAGAACTTTTACGCTACTTTATAAAACATAATACATTAAATATACATTTATCGAGTTTTTTTAAAGTTATATGGGAAAAAGAAAATGACAATGAAACTGAAAAAACGTTTCTAGAAAGAAATAAAAAATCTCTTTTATTTGTAAAATATGAAGGAAAATTAATTGACCTAACTGCAAGATTTGCACAATAGATTAATACAAATCGATAACGTGGTTCTTTTTAATTAAAAATAAAATCAGTAATTATTTCTCAAAAACTCTTTAAAACATTAGATCAACAAGATGCAATGGATAAAAAAGAATTTTGGACAATAACAAAGGGATGATAAGGTGCTGAATTTTACACATGATAAATATAGAGAAAGTAACCAAGTTTATGAAATACCAATAGATACAGATTTTGTCAATAGATTTGAATATAGAATAAACCTTGAGCCATCTGATGTCTTTACTATTACCGAGTATGGTGTATATTTCCTGAATTTGATATTACTAACAAATGAACAACCGCAAATTAATAATTTGATAAAGACCAAGGAATTACAAAAAGATGGCAGAAAAACAATATATACCTTTTGGAAATTGAACGATGGTGAATATAAGATTAAATTTCAAGTTTGGTAATATCTTTACTTCAACTGATGTTCAAAAAATCTCAAGTAAATAAATTATTTGTAACAACTTCCGCATTTTAAATGGAAAATAATAAAAATGCAGAATATTTTACAGTTTTAAAATAAATGAATTAACACAGTGAAAATATCGTCATAGAGATAAAATGTTAATCATGTGGTTGAATAAGAGATAACTAACTTCTTTCAAAGTAACTGGGTAATAATTAACTCAAGCAATTGCTTGATAAAGACGGAAGTACCTTCGTCGAAACGTCGCAAGTTATTTATTAAAGAAATTGTTATCCATATAATTGTGTTGAGTTAAGAGATAACTAGAAGAGAGTAGGTTGACATGTCTTCAACAATTTTTAGACTGAAACTCTAAAATTAGGCTGTGAATGCAAACACACGGATATAGTTTGAAAGCAAAATTAATGCAGAGCGGTCACATAATGACCATTTTCTTGTATCTTAAAACTTATTCAAAAATATTAAAGAGCACAAATCATTGCATGAAGGTGAAAATCTGTCAGATCATGTTCCCAAATACATTAACATTTTAACATAGATCATTATAATAGTTTGTGTAACTCGTTTGAATGCTCATCGAGTAGGTTGAAGTGGGACGATGGTTTCTTTCATTAGTACAGTTACTTAAAATGAGTTTCTGATATAAAGGGATATGTTTTGCACCTGCCTGACATCCTTATTCCAAGAGGTACTTAGACATAAAATCTATTTTAGCTGCTATCTGTGGAATTTTTTATGTTTCTTTAAAATTGTTAGAGTACCCACACTCTTTCAGTTTTGAGAAAACAATCGTACAGGCTTGATCGAAATCTTGTGCTAATTAGGCGAAATCGTGAATGTTGTTGTATGAAATGAGCTCTTATGCAAAAATATACTTTAATATCTAGAGATAAGGGCCAGTGATGAGACCCTACTAATAAAATTCATTGATGCTATTCGGTGCCATGGACTTAAGTTGATGAATCCAGTCCAATTCTTGAGTCTGTGGTCTGTGGTCGTTCGATTCCTAGGTATTAAGAATAAGACGTGCACACTAAAATCTTTGTGTGAGTGACCACGTAAATTAAAATGATTCCCGACGGGTTTCTCCCGACGTAATCTGATATCCGCTAAATGTTCATTAATTCTCACAGTGAGACTTCTTTTTGTTTCTCCCGTGTATTGTTTATTGCATGATTTGCAGGTAAGGAGATTAATGAGATTGCTTGATTGGCAATCGATGTTTTGAACACTAGGGTACGTTCTTGCCGGTGATCAAATTAAAAATGTTAGTGTCATAAGATACTTAGGTGCCTACTTAGACGAGGGCCTAAAATTTTCAACACATGTTAAAACCAAATGTAGAGCTGCCATGTTAAATTATATGAGAATAAAGAACATTCGCAAATATCTAACTCAAGACACTGCAAAAATTCTTGTATTGTCGTTAGTAATCTCACATTTGGATTATTGCAACGCTATATTGTTTGGAATTTCAGAAAATGAGTTACAAAAATTACAGCGCATCCAGAATATGTGTGCTAAACTTGTTTTGCAAAAGGGAAAATATGATAGTTCCAAAGACTCTTTATTTGAACTGCATTGGTTACCAATCAAAGCTAGGATCAATTTTAAAATACTGTGTACAATGTATAACTGTTTCATAGGCAACGCTCCGAGTTATTTAACAGAACTGTTACACAAACCTGTCTTAAAAAGACAAAACCTCAGATCTGCTGATAACGTTGATTATTGCTGCGCTGTTCCTTTTAACAAAAAGAAAACATTTAATGACAGAAGTTTTAGTACCGTTGGTCCAACTCTCTGGAATACACTGCCTCTGTATATAAGACAGTCTTCTTCTTTGGACATTTTTAAGCAAAATGTCAAAACCTACTATTTTAGAGATTTTTATGCATTGTTTTAAGATCTTGAGCTTTAACCGGATTGATTTATGAAAATGTGTTCGAAATTTTACTAAGATAGCCATTATTTGAATTGTTTCACTTTTTAAGAAGCTTTTAATACTTTACACTTTTTACACTGCTGATTTGTTGTTTTTTAATTTGTTTTGTTGTGTGTTTATTTGTCGTATAGTCGCCCTGTAAATGTTATCTTATATCTACATGTATGTACCTTTATTGATTTACTGTACAACGCCATTGAATATGTACTAGTATATAGAAATAGGCGTTTAATTAAATAAAGCAGTTTCAGTTTCAGTTTTCGTGACCGAACTCATAATCTTATTTTTGGAGATTATGGCGCAAATATTACAATCCCTGGAGTGGCAACTGGGGTAAGTTTGCAGCACTGCGCGGCCTTGTTGGCCTGCTATTTGGGTATTTTTCTAATTTTGCGCTGGTGAGGATATCTCTTAATCTAGTTTATTAGTCTCTGCTCTGAAATCTCCTTTGACAGTGGTATCGAGAAAATCTGCTTTTTTGGCTGAAGTTGGCCGTTTGTTTGATGGACGGATGGTGGTTGTTATAGATTTCAAAGAATTGCAAAAATTGTTCTATAGACAAACCTGGAAATAATGCTTGAGAGGCTGCATCTGACATGTTGTCGAACACAAATAAGATTCTGTCCGACATTTTTGAGTAGCATCTGACATTTACAAAATCACTAAATCTGGAAAAAATTGTTGATTGATTTTTATTAAAAGTTTCTAGGATCGCTGAATGTACTGAAACACCACCTGCCCTCAGTTTATTCACATATAACTGATAAGCCCGTTCAGGACACATTGACTTGGGTTAGAAAGTCGAAGATTTGTGCTACCGATTATCCACAGATCATTATTGAACTCCCGCATGTAACGGATTTTAAGGAAAAACTGTGGGCACATGCTGCATCATAGAGCGTATATTTATTTTTCTTGTTCTTCACATTGAAGCCATTTTTCTCCATCGTACTTTGCTTAATCTTTTATTATCTATTTCTGAAATGTATTCCTCGACAGTCAGCTATTGGTTGTCTCGGACGACTTCGCCATTTTTATTGTTATATGACGATTCATTCTCTGTTTTTATCGGATTCAGTATCTAATGATGAGTTACTCAATTCATCGTTTTTGTCAGATGACGAAAATGAGAAGAAGGAAGTGATCTTGCTGGAAATTGGAATAAGTAAAAGATACTAACTAAAAGATACTAGATACTTACGATAGCAAGGATTCTGCCATTGAAATCTCTATAGAAATTGCGTGTTAAACTAAAAAACTACTCCAGTGTTCCAACAAATATTTTATTTCCCTTCAATGGCGTCCTCACATCCATTGGCGGACGGAGGTCACATAACATGATTCCAGAAATTTCAAGAATGTAAACAAAGTTGTAGTTGAGCCTACATCAGATCAAACATATTACTGGAGTGTCTAATTGAAACAAGAGTGTATTTCTTGAAAATCAAACGGTTAGGACAAATTCAAAACTATCCAATCCGAGTTAATCTTAAGTTACCTTTAAATCCACATGGACGGGTGTCTTTGTTGGGGTGGAATTTGAATTAGCCTATGGTAGGCTCTTTCTTTGTTTACGTATTTCTTTGTTGGATAATATTGGAGGGAGATATAGAAAGGTCGCTTATTATGTCTCTTATTCATGCAAGCTAGCAGACGGATCGTTAATCAATAGTGTTAGATCCCTGATCATATTAGTTAGACATTGTAGTTGTGATTAAGGAATAGTTAGTGTAAATAAAGCGTAAATATTTTTGTATTACTGTGCATTCATTCCGAAATAGATCTCCCCATCTTACCATTTGGTAAGAGAAACCTATCCACTTTCCATCTTGGAAAAACCGGTTCTAGTACCTCGAGAGCCCCAGCAACCAGCTTCTTTACAGTGGTTTCCGGATCGTTTCGTTCCTGTTTAAAATTGGGTCGTCACATACACAACATAAAGAAAATCCTAGAAGAAGTTCATTTACCAACAACAACGAAGACTTGACAATGTCGGTTGTTCACAAGATGCCTTGACTAGCCCTGTGCTATATCTATTCAACACGGAACCAGTTCTTTCATTGTAAAGTTTAAAGCATGACGCAAGGTTTAAACTATTTAGATTTCATATGGTGCAGAAGAAGGCCAAGGGTCGTACACTGGTCAGAAACAAGATGGTTCACCTACTATATGTTCAACGGATAAGCAAGCTGCAGGATATAAACATTTTAAAAACATATAGTGATCCTTACTGGATTTTGGATATTAATATGGATTGTAGTAAATCTGAACAGGCATTTTTTGCGGTGAAAGGACTCGGTAGTAGTCACTGGGTGGCCAAATTTCTAGTAACCAATGTGCTGAATCGGGAGCTGCGACACCTTCCTTTTCATCCAACAATCATATCGAACGATGTGGCTATGTGAACGTGTACAAGTGGAGCACTGGAGAATGTGAAATTAAAACAATTGCATAAATTTCATCACGATTTGAATCAGCTTTAAATACTTTCTGTTGTCATTTATCTGATGTTTAACTTTCGATTTTTTTCTGAATTTAATAATAATAATAATAATAATAATAATAAACTCTTTATTTTACATGGGTCAGAATTAGGCCCAATACACAAGGACATGGTCCTGTCTCACATTCATCCCATGGGGCAATAATTGGAAAAAAAAAAGAAAAAAGAAAAAAATCGAAAATACATAATATCTCAATATACAATTCGTCTGAAATACTAAAAATACACAAGTACATGTGTATCAAATGGACAGATATATGTTACGGCGATCAAGTACATGACCACAAAATAAATATACAATACTCCACGTACAATTTGTTTAAAAATACACAAGTACATGTGCATGAAATGGACAGATTTTCAACCTACAATTTGTTTATAAAATGGATGTAATATATAGTTCCCGCGGCCATGCACACGACCGCAAAAAATCACGTATTATTTCAACGTACAATTTATTTTAAAATACACATTTTGCTTTGTTTTGCATAATTATTCGATATATTTTACATTCAATTATTTTTTGTTTCGTTATATTTTTGCTCTCTTTTTTTGAATTTTGTCTGTATTATGTCCATATTGAACGTAATTTTTTTTTCTTATTGTACATATTTCGGGGAAATCATTTTCTATGTTTTTTCCACATTAGGAAGGGAAGTTATGTATCAGAGCCTAGATTAGATCAAACATATTACTGGGGTGTCTGAAACAAGAGTTGCAAAATTTTTATCTTGAAGGAATCAGGGATTACTAATTGTACCCTTTGAGTTCTATCATTTTGGACTGGTCGAGATATGTGATATACCACGCCGGAGGAAAGAAAATAGTCGTCTAAGGATTTGTCGTCTGAGCCAGAGGCTAAGTCTTTGCGTGATTTGCGTATGTCGGCGTCTTCCGATTGAAGTTTTCGGGTAAAGGTCAGTTCCAGTCTGACTGTTCTTGCATCATTTTCATCATCCGAGTCAAAGTCAGAGTCGTTGGCTTCAAAATTATCAGGTAGTACGTCATGGGCTGGTTTGTCTGTGTCAATAACATATACCCCTTTGTCGGTTTGTGTACTAGTATACTTAGATCGAATTCGAGATAAGAAGTCTGCTTGGCAGTTTTTGGAACCAGGCATATACTAGACATCACACAAGCATTATACTCCAACGTTGAATACGTGGGTTTTTATTTACTGCCGTATAAAGAGATTTTCAAGGTTTATGGTCCGTAAAAATAGTGAAATTAGCATCTACTAAGTAATGACGTAACTTATTTATGCAGTAGACAATGCCTAGTCCTTCCCGTTCAATAGTAGGATAGGGTAATTGGGAGGTATTCAGTTGATGCGAAACATATTGAATAACTCTTCGCCATATGGGAAGTCTTGTGTCAATACACCACCCACAGCGTATTTGGATGCATCTGTATATAATTTATAAGGTTTCGTCATGTCTGGGATTTTTTTTTTGTGTTTTAAAGCTGACGTCAACTTCAGGGGTCCATAAAAATTGAGCATTCTTCTTTGTAAGGTTAATTAATGGGTTGGCAATGTCTGAAAAATTGGGAATAAACTTCCGGTAATAAGAGGCTATGTAAATAAAAGATCGAATTTGTTAAACGTTTTTAGGTGGAAACATATCCTTAATTGCACTGATCTTTTCGGGGTAAGACCGAATACCATCTTTAGAAATAATATGGCCGAGATATTTTACTTCCGCTTTCAAAAAGCAACATTTAGAGGGTTTAAGCTTTAGGCCGGCCTTGCGTATTCTATTTAAAACTTCTTCCAAACGTTTTAGATTGTATTATGATATCGTTTATTAAAACTTTGATAATATAAACCCTCCATTATTTTATCCATAGTGTTTTATCCATAGCAAAACTGCCGAGCTATTGCATAAATCAAAAGGTAAGCGATTGAATTCAGAAAATCCCTTAAAGCTAGTGAAAGCTGTTTTGTGCTTCGATTTCTCATCCATTTCCACCTGCCAAAATCCATTTTGAGATCTAAACATGTATTATATTTACAATCACCTAAAGACGAAATTAAGTCATTGATATTTGGAAGGGGGTAGGAATATTGATAATTGAGAATTTAAAGGGGCCCAGGCTTGATTTGTTTCGGAGATTCATCCGACAGCCTCAAACACATGAAATCTTTTGGTTAGCTAATCAGAAATAGTCTACAGAGCTTACCTTTGCAATTTGAGCCTTGAAATTCATGTGTATCCATAATTATCCGTGTTTGAAAAATCATAATGTCTTAAGAAATTACGAACGTCCCGCCATATTGGAAAACAGTTCGTCTTGATAATCAAAGGAGTTATCCTTCCCGTCGTGCAATAGCGGTCATCTATATAAATAGACTACAACGCATTTTCAATTGTAGACAGGACACACAATTTTCAGACTGACTGGAGACCAGCCGCGTACAGCACGGAAAAAAATGAAAAGTGAAATTTTTTGTTTGAGGTATATTTCAAGGCATTTTGCGATTTTCTTAGAGCTTGAGTATTTCTGAGGACTGTTTAAATGTAACAAAGGCCCAAAACGACCCCTAAAAATCAAGCCTGGGCCCCTTTAATTTCCGGTAATCAACACAAAAGCGATAAGTTTTATCTGGTTTTAAAATTAACACTATGGGTGAAGAATATTCGCTATCAGCATGTTGTTTTTATAAGAAAGATGTTAAGTGGTAACGCGCGACAGGTTCAATGTGCTCTAAATGTTTAAAATCAAAGACCGTGGAGAAATCCGAGGTAAGAGGGCGGCCCTCTTTATGAAATGAACAAATGGAGGATACGCGATCGTTAACAATGATATTGGTTGAGAGTACTTCAGCGACTGCCAATGATTGATTCGAAAGGAGGAGCCAGTTTCGTTAAGTAATTTCACGTGGACAAGTGTTGTTGTAGGACAATGGATATTGCTTGATATTAATAGGCCGGGTTGATCAAATAAAGTTTGCAGGTATCAATAGGAGAACTTAAAATGCATTTACCCTTCATATAATGCGGAATCTTAAGTAATCTATAATTAATAATAAATAAATAAACTCTTTATTTTACATGGGTCAGAATTAGGCCCAATACACAAGGACATGGTCCTGTCTCACATTCAGCCCATGGGGCAATACATTGGAAAAAAGAAAGAAAAAAAAAAGAAAAAAAGAAAAAAATCGAAAATACATAATATCTCAATATACAATTCGTCTGAAATACTAAAAATACACATATACATGTGTATCAAATGGACAGATATATTTTCCGGCGATCAAGTACATGACCACAAAATAAATATACAATACTCCACTAATCTAATAGATTAGAGGAATTTGGTGGTATATGCGTAGACTTCCGGATATGCAATAATTTATCTGTTTTATATTGCCCAGTTTTCGATCGAGAAACGATGGACCAATTTCATTATCTTAGCGCATGGTGTGACAATTACATTGTATAATCCAAAACATTACCAAAAAATTGGAAAAAATAATTGCCAAGTATCATATCCCTACCTAAATTTTGTATTACATACTTAATTTTTGTTTTACCTAACTGAAATCTTTAAGTACATTTACCCTTAACGTTCAATGTAATTGATTCCTATAGGTTATAAGGTTAGACAGATTTTCTTTGGGGATTTTTATGAATGTTGCATAATCAATGGCACAGCATTCAGCACCGGAAACGTTTAGTGCGAACAGGTGGAATTTTGACAAATTGATAGCACAATAAGTGTTTCCTACTAGTGTTTTTTTATTACCGAGGTTTGTCTTTTCAGTTATTATGACATTCCTGGGTTTATCTAGTTTTTTGAAGGATAACATGACGATTGCAAACGTCTACAGTGTCTCTGAACATGGCCGGGGGTATTGCAATTAAAACAAATGGGTCGACCGTCAGGTGTGTATTGATATGAACGTCGGTCAAAGCACTGGCAACTTTCTGCCAGTCAGTTTATAGTAAAAATACAAGAAAAAGAGTCCAGTGCCATGCGAGATAACAATATTTTTATTTTCTATGCACTATTAAAAAATTCTTATGCATTATTTCACTCACAAAATGCAAAATGAACCATCTAGATAATAAAAGTACTCCTCTTATTAAAAAAAAATTTTATTTATGCAAACAAAAGAAAAAAAAACATTAATCTTTAACATGAGCTATAGATGAATTAAAATTTATTTTTGTTCTGTACAAAAAAGAACTGTCTTTATCTTTGAGTATTAAGATGATTATATAGCTTAAATGCAGAAAAAAACATTAATGAAATAACACAATTTAGTATGAATTTAAAAGATAGCATGCCAGGTAAGTTAACATACACCAACACATAAGCATTCTTATAGCTTTTTCCTTTGATTTATAGCATCTATATGTTCAAATGAAATATTTCAATGCTCACAAGTTTTATCAAAAGCCATTGTAAAAAATAATTGTAGCTTCTATTGTATCAACAATTTTTTTTAAATGCGATTTTACAAAGTCAAAGGCAATAACTGTTCAAATATTATCGAAATTGTCAAATTCGAACTTGACCACTATTAATTCCAATGTTCAAACCAAGTTCCATCAAAATCCAAACAGAATTGTAGCTTCAATTAAACCCACAATAAAATTTTTACGTGATTTTAGTCCTGGGCAATCAAAAAAAATCGGCATATTCAAGCTTAACTCCGGTCTTATAAATTCCTCACACATAGTTTCAACAAAATCCATTGAAAATGGTAGCTACTATAGCATCGACAATAAATTTTGATGTGATTTTAGTCCAGGGAAATAACTAAAAATAAAAAACGTTCATTGAACAATTGTAAAATTCGAACTTGACTGCCAACGCATTAATTCTTATGCTCATACCAAGTTTCTTAAAAATCTATTGAACATTCTAGCTCTTATTATGTCCACAACAAATGTTGATAGACCGATAGACAGGTGACAACAAAACACCTCCACATATTATAAATGACTTGCAAGTGCTTGTGACATCGAATAATATGGAACGCTGTAACTGCCTTCTGTTAGTATTTTTGCAGTATCAGCATCTTTTTGTATTATCAGCATCATCTTTTCGTATTATCATCTTTTTGTCATTATATGCATCATCTTTTTGCAGTATCAGCATCTTTTTGTATTATCAGCATCATCTTTTCGTATTATATCTCATCACTGATTATAGCATCACTTTTTTATCATCTTTTTGTATTATCAGCATCATCTTTTCGTATTTCATCGTATTATCAAACTTTTTGTATTATCATCTTTTTGTATTATCAGCATCATCTTTTTGTATTATCATCTTTTTGTATTATCAGCATCATCTTTTTGTATTATCATCTTTTTGTATGATCATCTTTTCCGTAACTTGCCGTAGGTTTACGGAAATCAACGTTAATCTTCGTAAAAAGTCGACGTAAAGAAGATGTTGTAGACTAGGTTAATGAGACGCAACTTTTATTTTGTCAAAATGGATACCATTTTAGAAAATTTACACCTTTCATTGCATACGCCTGCCTTTCAAAGAGAAAAAATAACTCCTGATTTAGTTTGCCATTTGTCCAGATATGATATGGAACGCCTTGGGATATCAAATTCTTCAGATATGATGAAAATCGGAACAGAATGTATTAAATATGCTCAGTCAGAATGCAAACACAACAGAATTGTTTTGAATCAAAACAATTGTTAGAGAGTTTATTAGACTCTGGTTTCAAAATAGCTGAAATTTCAAAGTTGATGTCTGTATCGGAAAGAACTGTATATCGGCGAATGGCATTTTTTGACTTATCCGTTCGGAGTTTTACTCAAATTAACGATACTGAGTTAAAATCTGAAGTCAATGATGCATTTTCAATTTCCAAGAAGTGGGGAAAATATGTTGAGACAAATCCAATATCAAAAGGGAATTAACATTAACATTACATGAAGATTTAACCAAATGGTATTAAAAAAAAACTGGTGCAATAGAAATATTCAAATTCTTTTATTCATAGCACAAATAGTTAACGATAGCAAATTTAGTGTCACACAAATGATTTTGACATTGTAAGAGAATTAGCTGCAATACGATTCTCAATTTTCTCTTCATGCTAGACTTTGTCAGAACACATTTAAAAACCATAGCATTTTCATTTTTCTAAACCCCCGTGAAAATAGAACTTCTGACCTCCAACAACCTACATCAGACTGTCACTTTCAACTTCATACGTGATTCCCAACGTCCTAAATCTGATTACCATGTCCGACTTCCTATTGCTAGACTTCCAACCAGATTTTGACTTCCTACCTCTGAATCTATATTCCTTCAGGCTTAAATATTTGACTGTTTACTGCCCCCACCCCCTTTAAACAGCTTTCTACATCAGACCATCATTTTTTACTTTCTTCATTTCTACTTCTGCGAGTTCTTACTTCCAACTTCTTTAGCGTGACATGCTACCTTTTAATCAGTATTAGAGAAACATCTGTAAATGCCATCACTAAATTCATCGGAGACTGCAGACTCATTAACCTAGTCTACGGCATCTTATTTACGTGGACTTCTTACGAAGATTACCGTTGATTTCCGCAAACCTACGGCCAGTTACGGAAAAGATGATCATACAAAAAGATGATAATACAAAAAAATGATGCTGATAATACAAAAAGATGATAATACAAAAAGATGATACTGATAATGCAAAAAGATGATAATACAAAAAGATGATAATACGAAAAGATGATGCTGATAATACAAAAAGATGCTGATACTGCAAAAAGATGATGCTTATAATGCAAAAAGATGATAATACGAAAAGATGATAATACGAAAAGATGATGCTGATAATACAAAAAGATGCTGATACTGCAAAAAGATGATGCATATAATACAAAAAGATGATAATAGAAAAAGATGATAATACGAAAAGATGATGCTGATAATACAAAAAAATGCTGATACTGCAAAAATACTAACAGAAGGCAGTTACGGCGTTCCATAGAATAACACTCAACTTGCAAAGAATACACTTCAATTGAATCAATGACACAGTGCATATAAAAATAACTAAAAAATAAATAAAATTAACCAAAGAAAATCCCTAAACTAGAGTAAATGCTTCTAGATAAGGGTACAAACTTTTTTAATAGAAAATGTTGTGGCACTTAGTGTTTATTTTTAAAATAAACGAGAATTATTTTGAGAAGTCTTTTACTTTGAATGGAATATTGTGTGTGTAACGTTATTGAAATTTTTTGAGCTTCGAATGCATCTTTTAAAATAGGTATGCTTTGATTCAAAACGCATAGTCCAAACCCTTAATAAAGGCCCAAATTGAATAATTAAAGAAGCATAATGATGCAAATAATGATGTTTAGGTCTTAAATTGACTTCTGGAAAAAGTTCCTTCACTTATCTATTTCTCATCAATTAAATGATGAAGTATTGCCATCTGACCTATTGAAATGGTTGGGGCACAAAGATATTCCGTAACTAATCTCAACATCAAGATTGCTTGCCAAGTTGGATCTTCAACATCAGGGACATAATCATAAAGTATTACAGGAAGGAATCTTAACAGTGTGAACTACATGCCCACTTGTCACATTTTGCTTTAAAGGTAACAGGTTTGTTGCACAAATCTATTCCAGTAAACTTAAAATTTGTAATTAATGAATTGAGAGTTTCTATATAAAGTAAGTGATTTACTTTAATTAATCTTTTAACATATAAAGCTAGGTCGTACTTCACTACACCTTTAAACAGGTCATGACCTAAATAAGGTGACAAGGCTGGGTTGCAAACATGGAAGCCTGGCAGTTGATGAACAGACAATCAGATTTTATTCCATAATGATGATTAACATTATTTTCACTTGTATAGTTTAGTACATTATTAAAATTTTCTTTAGTTCTAAGACAATTATTTCTTATAGAAACATCATATTCTTCCTTAGATATTAAGCAGTATCTACATAAATATTTTTCATTTGTAAAATTAGTGGTGAATCCACCAATCATATGACTTCCCAGGTTATCACAGAACCACATTTGCTTTAATAATTGTTCCATTGATTTCAATTCCTTTTGTAAGATCTATTAAATCATTAATAAAACGTTTCAAGACTTTCTTTCCATTATCAAAGTGAACAAAGTCATTATTTACATAAAATTGGCTAGTTGCAAGGGATCAATTTTAGACCTATTGTATGGGTATATATCAAGTAAGGAAAAATAAAATCCTAAAAGTTTAAAAACCTTTTTTGCTGATCCAAGAGGATTTGCAATTTCAATCTTGATAAATAATAATTTTTAGTGCTTCGGGATTTTGACTGTAATATGCATTATTTTGAAAGGAATCTCCATCAGTTATATCTGTGAAAACTTTTCTGTTAAAATTATTTTTTATGGGATTTTTATATTGTTTTAGAAAGCTTTTATTTTGTAGTAATGCTATTATTGTGTCTTTGACTGTAACATAATGAAAGCTACATGGCTTATTATTATGATCTAGCCCAAGTTTTATTTCAATTGGCTCCACAAATAAAAAATTACGCTTAAAATACCTTTTCCTTTTAAAATGTGAATTCATATCTCCATTTTCAGATAAAGTGTTTAACAGGAGATGCATTACTGGAATCTAATGAACAGATTCCATCTTCAAAAAGAATAAAGCTAAAGTATGCTTAAATTCAGATTCATTACAGATTTGGGCATCTGATATCTCGACCAACTTTCAAATCAGAACTAAGCTGACTAAGTGAAGATTTGGCTTTTCCAGCATTATAATAATTACTATCGCTGATTGTTGAAAGATGATCAAAATCTAGGTAACCGTAATGCCACTTTCAGTAGGCCTAGATCGATTTAAGAAATCACTTTTCAGATCTTCAGAAAGGTTTCTAGCTCTGTTTCCTTGAAATGTGTGAAGTGAAACAGGTGTGTTTGTTGAGTTGAGCTGTGCATCCTGATATGGGCATGGAATATGCTGTACGTCACTCATATAATGCTTTACAATGAGAAATTAATTCCTTTAAACTGCCCATTTTCTTTCCAGATTCGGCCAAACAACACTTTAAGACCCCTCCACAGTTATTAGGCCACAGTTATAAGTCAACTTTTTAATTAGACCTTTATCATTTCATATTTTGTGTTATATGGATGTCCTATTATGTCTAATTACCTAAATAAAACTTTATAAAAAAAAATGTTTTTGAAAGGTGTAATTACCATTTATTTGAAAAAATTGAGACATTCACTAACAACAGAAATTCACCTGTAAAATGTCCATTAAAATAACTATTTCTTATGTCAACAAAAGCTCTGATACGTAAACTACAGCACTCCAATCGTGAAATTTTGAAAAAATCAATGATATTTTAATAAAAGACCTTCTAAATTCAGTAAAGAAAAGCGGCCATTTTTTTTCTGTACTACTTTTTTTTATAGTATGGTGGTGTTTTTTGGCACTAGTCAGTCCAGTAAGATAATGTAGTGGTCTCACTTTTTGCAAGAGATATAACGTTCTCCATATTAATTTCTAGCAAAAAATCTGAATTTACAGCAATACAAAGATTTCCAAATAAGAACATACCACCAAATACCAATTTCATGTTCTATGGACGAAAAAGTATGTGTAGACATGCTAGGAATTCCCATTGTTCCCATACATTCACTCAAATGGCTGTTGCCACTTCCTGTCGCCATACTTCCCCATACAGCACGGAGGTTTATGTTGTACCACTTTGAACCAGATGATGTGGTTTTCTTAGGTGGTCAATTTAAAGCTCTGTATCTCTTTCCTCAGTTGATAGCCATGATGCTTTTTGCTCTAATTCAGGATTAGCAAGATAGTAACCAAAACAGGAGTTGTACAATCAAATTGCTATTTTCAAAATCCTGCTAGGGGCTTATATCCAGTCTCAGTATTTGTTGATATATTTATCAGCAATTTTGATTTTCACTTCATTGACCAATGCAGGAGTGAAAGTAATAAACAACCACACCAGCGAAGAACGCCCTCACAGTATGATTGCAATTTCAAACACCCTACGAGTGGTGAAAAAAATCTGGATCCAGCAGTCTTTGGTAGCCTGATCTGTGATCTTCTTCATCCAAACTTTACCAATTAAATTGCCTGGGTGAATACCATCCTTGTACAGTTAATAGCTGTAATACCGGCGAGTTGTTGGTTGAGCAGATTCTGCACTGGTACTTCTTTTTTATCTGCACGCTTTAGACACCCTGTAAAGATCCACGCAGAAATAATGAGAATGACTCCCAATGTAATTATTGATAGATCTGAGAATTGTGTCCAGTTTAGAAATTTGAGCTACCAGTTGGCGGTCTTGGTCTTCGAAAACTAATGGATCTTTATGGTACCTCTTCTGGTTCCACAGAAATATGGAGAAGTAAGGGTACTTGAACTATCTACTGATATTTGTCAGCTATATTATACTAATGAATTGTCATGAGATACAAGACTGATAAAGCCAGATTTGTCCTTGGATGTCAAGTCACAGGTTCCAAGCCAAACATACACAGGGGGCCCGGAAACCAATCTCCTCTGCAAGATTATCTCAGATAGTCAAGGGCATGGGGGTCCTTCCTCCTTTAGAATTAATGACAATTTGTCTTTCAACATCATTACTGTGATTAGGCCTAGCAGTAGCAGATCTGGGCCTAGATCTACTAGTACTAAACTCTAAATGATTCCCCTTGCTTTCTGCGAAAAGTAATGGTGAGTAAACCTTTATTTTCATTCGGAATGCAGCTTTCCTTGGTCAAAAATTTATGAAGTTTCCTTTCCATTTTTGAATAGCAATCCTCACCTGTAAAGAGATGCGAGCTCTTAGACAGTATCCTGCTGACTGCCTGGTACTGGTAGGCCTACGTAGGTAGGTATGGTGTAAAAACCATATCACAGACGTTGAGTAAGGATCGACCTGCTATGGCTTATTCTGTGTATTAATTCTTCGTTCTTCATCTGTAACTGTCCTTCTTCTGTGATTCTTATTGGCCTTTTTGCCGAAGACTGAGTCCACGTTCATACGCTGTCGCGTGCCGTTTTATAGATTGTTGCAGGGAGAAATCGTGTTACTTCGGTCACGTGGTCAAAGAGGTGACGTAATAACCATCACTATGGAAGACTCTTGAAGTAAAAATTTCTCTCATTGTCATATTCGTAACTGAAGAAGAAATCCTTACTGTTCATTTCTTGTTTTGGAGAAATATTAATATTACATTGCTCCATTTTTACTTATTGAGTTATATGTGGACTCAAAAGTCACTTTTATAGATAGGCCCCTAGCCTAGGCCACACATTTTATAATTCCCATCGTGGGGGCCTAGCACCTGATTCCAAAACTTGCAAGAACTGATGTTTCGAAAACTTGTTGTGATATAGAGTAAGTTTACACGGTTCAGGTTAATAACTGAATATAGCTTAACTGTAATTTGCGTTCGTTTACAGGAGTAACTCATCTGTCAACTCAAGGCTTACGTGTTACATATTTTTTATGCCGTAAACACATGACATTTATAGTAAATATTGTAGTAAATACTAAAACATTTTTTTTTAATATACAATGACATAGAAATGTTTTATTCGGTAAATTATCACCGTTTATATAAAAATATGTCAATAAAATATTTTTGGTGAATAATTTCGAAACTTTATAAACAAAACTTGTGAGACTTGCACCATCACGTGGTCTGTATGTTTACATTGACGGTTTCGAGTTTGAAGGTAGGCCTAAATTTCTTTTATTTTCGAGATATTTATTTCGTTTTTATGCTGATTGTATTATTCCATGTACATCAAAGTTAAAGGATTGCATAATGTAGCCTCATGTCAGTTCCCGATCTTTCTCATTTCATCAATGTTGACATTTTTCTTGAGAAATACCGATTGACTCCTTATGAACGAAGACTTCTGTGTAGTTTTGATGTTTTCAAATGAAGTTTTCGTTTCAGTCAGTTTTTAAATGCATCAATTAATCAATTATTCTCAACGCTTATTTTCCAGCGTAAAAAGATGAACTGTTTAGGTTGTATGGCCATGCACAAGGATATGTGATGCATCGAGCACGAAGCTTGGTGTCAACAAATGTGAACCGTGATGTGAAAATTGGTATTAGTGACCGATAATCGTTGAATCCGTGTAAGGCACTTTTGTACTACCGAAGAGAAGAGAGTCCCAGCTCCAATCTTGTGTGTATGGATGTATGTGTTCTGGAAATCAGTGGGATTAGTGTACATTTTAGCCATTTTTGACAGACAGAAGAGCCGCCATATTGTCCGCAATTTTCTTTACCATGTGTTGCACTTACCATAAAATCAAGGAAGTGTGGCTTATAGGTGCCTATTATTGGAAAACTAAGGTTGGAGTGATGTAGCCTACCTATAACATGTGAGCTACCTTCTGTGTATCTTTTAAGGATTATGTATGTGTATTTGTGGAGAATTATTGTAGTTAGAGATTTGTTATTTTGTCTTATTTTCAGACTAAAAAGCTGGGGTCATTCAGTGCATTTGATGATTTAAAGGGAAACGTTCACAAAATTTGGTTTTTGGTGTTTATGTGCATATTTTGAGCTTTTGTATCCAAGGTGGCCACTTGTTGCAACTGAAATAGCCTTTTCAATATTTGTGGACTCAGCCCATTTATTGCAAGGTTCCGAAGCACCTTTACGAATTAAATTTGACGAAAGAACGTGAGAAATTCGGCATACAACAAGGATAAATCAAATGTTTGACATTGCCTTGTAACTTGTAGTGGTTAAGATAAGTTCCTGTTGGGCTAAGCTCTGCATACATAATTTCGACATTCGACGAAATTCAACCTCTTCCATCTTCTTCAACGCTTTCAGAGAGAGGCCGTGTGAGAATTATACAGGTGGTTCGAACATTCTATGCACATCTGGAAGAACGAGACTCAAATCAGTGGATGACTTCTGGCGCGATCACCATGACGACCAAATGAGAATATTGTCATTCAACAAACTTAGATGGACGAATTGGTGAACAATAAATAAATGTTACTTACCTCTTGGTTTAAAATTAAAAAATTGCATGGTGCAGGAACAAGAATGTAATCCAAAATCCAAAAACATTTTAAAGAAATAGCCTAGGCCTATAGTTTAGGTAGCGGCTAATGAACTTTTTGTACTATTATAAATGAATTAGTATTAATTTTAAAAAGTGGCATCGGGTGTCTGGCAGAGAAAGCATATAGGGGCCTACCCTAAATAATAGGAAGTGGCTACTGAACCTTTCACATGAGGTATCACACGTGAATAAGTATTTCATAATGAAAAGTGGTATCAGGTGTCTTAAAAGAGTAAGCATACCCTGCCTGGTGCCACATCCGCCATATCTGCTCAACATAAACAACACCCACTATACAAATAGAAACGCGCGATTAATAGGCTACCATTTATATACTAGTAAGTTAATTTACTTATTTTTAATTAACAGGATTTTCGGTTTATTTTTAATATGTGCTCTGGTATAATTGGATTACAACTTTTATATAGTAAAAATACAAATGATGCATTTTTTACTATACAGAGTAAATTATTTACTACACTTAAGCTGTATATTTACATATACTTTTATCAGTGTAACCTTTACTTGCAGAATATGTTGCGCCCCCTTTACGAAAACTGTGGCCTTGGTAATGACATCGATCATACCCACCCCAACTAAGAATAATTCAAGTGCCTAAAAGATCTAGAAATGGATTTTTTTTATCAAGGAATGAAAATAATGAACCCGGAAAATAACCCCTTAATAAAATGTAATCTAGCAATGATTTAACTGGACATAATTCCACTGTGTTGTTGGAAGCTAAATTTATTGTTACAGGCCTGCCTTTGCTATGCTTATAAGTTAAATGAAGGTTTATAGTAGGAGGTTCTGATTTGTCTAGACAATTGTAAATTGTGATCTGATTTTAGGCATGTCTGAGTTATCTCCCCAAACTCGTAACAAGCCATGAAATGCTTTCACGAACATGGGTTTGAGAATTGTTTTCATATGTAGAATAATTTAAATGATTTGACGATGTTATAAGAGACCGTAAAAATTACAGGTGTTATCGGCAAACCACTATCGGTGCGGACACTGAGATGTCTGTAACCTTGCAACATTTTCTTAATTAGAAAATGATGAGCAATATTTGGAAAATGATGAAGTTACGGAAGCGTTCTTGGGTAACACATTTCTTTACTAATTTTGACAAAATTTGGTGTGAGTGTTTTTAACCACTCAAAGACGAACCCTATTGAACATCAGATAAAATGCAAAATATTTTATATCAGTTGTTGCCCTTGTTCTTGAAAACGCTTATAATTTTAGCTTGTTAATACATTAGAAGGCTAAATTCTAGATGGATTTTGATGAAAATTGATATGATTATTTGTTATGACTCAACAATGAACCTAAATGTTTAAAGTGGAGTTGTTGTTCAATCAAAAGCGAATAAAAAATTCAAAGTTACAGATGTCCCCAAATTTGCAAAAACGTCCTTACAATCCCTTTCAGGCTGAATCCTTTTAAAAGGAAAATATCTAAAGGCGTTGAAGAAGACTCTAACAAACAGACAAAAAGAAAGAGAATTTCTTAAAAGCTGGAAAACTTGAAGAACTAAGTCATTTTTGAAAAATGCGTAATTAATTTCTTATTTTATCAATAATCGAATGCATCTTCAAGTACAATTACTTAGTTTTTTGTATATTTGTTTATTTTGTTATGTTATTTATGGCAGCAAGTATATTTACAAGTATATTTGAATAGAGCTCTTATTGGCCAAGTTTAAATTTTTTAAATTTTATATTCATTCCAAGATCAATTATCCCTTTAAGAAGCATAGAAAGCACTGCTTATATGAGTTATTTAAAGCCACAAAAAATATTTAATCATAAACATTGTTTAGATAGATGTGAATGTTTGGAGAAACTGTTTTGGGAAAAAAATTAAAAAAAGTCTCGAAGGCTTGCATATTGTAAATCTTGCTGAAGACAAGATGAAAATTAGTATGGGGGTGAAAGACGAAATGGAATCACTCAGAAATGAAAGGAAATAAGAAAATCTAGAATTTTATTCTTATGTTAGTAATGATGACTCTCTGATAGTCATTTATCATAATGTAAGGTCCTTGCAAAAGTATATTGAAGATGTGAAAATGGGTCATGTCGTCAAGAAAGCTCATGAGACACGCTTTAAATTAACAGTGATAATTTATATGAAATACCAGGTTTTGCCTTGTATAGAATAATGCATATAGTTAGGAACAAGAACCATCATGGTTTAGCTGTGTATGTAAATGATGTGAATGATAATGATGTAAGCGTACAGCCCCTGAACAGGCAAGATGTTGTCAAGTATATTAATTAGACTTGATCAATTTAAATAATTGGGTGTTTACAGGCCACCTAAAACCCCTGTAGCAAATTTGATATCAACTTTAGGAAATGTGAAAAGAGATTGGAAAATTGATGACTATTCATTAATACTTGGAGATTTCAACATCCAGTTGAACAGTAAATAATACAAAAGGTTGAATATTGAATTAAATGATATGGAACAGTGCATTATGGAGCCTACTACTAATGCTGGCACTACTATAGATTTTATCCTTAGTAATGTACCTTATGAATTGAAAAAATGTGGTAATTTGTGAAAATTATTTCTCTGATTTATATACCCTATTATTGCCTCAAGAAACAGCATCACCTTTGAAATTAGATGAGCATAGAGTAATTGTAGGGTTGTTCAACATAAAAAAATTGCAGTGAACAGAAATGTGCAAAACATATAAGCAAACGTAAAGCTGGCAAAAATGATAGAGCTGTAATAGTTTCAGATTTGATTTGCTGTCGCGGGTTTGGTTATTCCTTAAAAAAACCGACCTCAACACACTTGCTGGAAATAACTGGTTAAATGATAGGTTATTAAATTTTATATGAAGATCTTAGAAAGAGATGAGAATTTGATGATTCTAGATACATTTGCTTACCTGAGAATTGAGAGCAACATGCAGGCTGCTGTTGAGATGTTTAGAGACATGCATCTTTTAGCGTAAAGCAAGATATTGATACCAATGCATACACCACAACGTAAAGATTTTATTAAATCTGTTTTTAGACCTAGACCTTTTGACCTGCGCATTAGCATAAGCCGACCTTGAACTGTCGTTACCAGAAGACAACTTTATTTTATAAAACTAAACAAACATTGTACATGAAATGCCATCGAAAGGACGGAATAAAATGCCGCCGAAAGGACGGAATAAACGTGCTAATGCTGGTAAGAATAAGTCAGACACTATCAAATCGACGTCAATGCACTCAATGACCCTAAACAAACCGCGCCATTAAACCCACAGGCATCCGTTGTAGATACACAACCTGAAGGCCTAGACCTTGATGCCAATCACCACAACGGCGTAGAGCAAATTGAAAAACCACAAGCCGAATTGGAAGCCTTACAGAACAAGCGTCAGATTCTCATTCTTCAACGCAAAATTCAGGCAGAGAAAAAGAAGATTTCTTCAGGGAAAGCAGGCGTGAGTCATCTCGACTTCGAAGACATGGCCGAAGCTGTAACGCTACCGAGCTGTCAACAGCCCAGAAAACTGCCACCTCAGGTGAGATTGCCTCAATCCTAGGCGTACGTAACGATGCTGATATCTTTAAGCTCTCAGCTAATACGCCTTAATCGTCCCTCGAAGTTTCGAAAGGCAAGGCCTTGCAAATTATTGACTATACATGGATTGATCCTGTACCTCAATACAGCACTTATACTTTCGGAGAAACGTCTAAAGTAGAATCCCGTGTATCAAAACGAAAAACATTAGAGAAGGTGACGATGGAAGAATGGGGATATGCAAAAACTTTAATATTAATTGAGCTGATAAAAACTGATCGTTTGGGAACAGGAGGTATAACTTCTTATCTGAAGTACACTGCTGATATTCATCGCCTGGCGTCGAAATATCACTGGTACTCTGTATTACTATATGACAAAGAATACAGAGAAGAACAAGCCGAAGAACCTTTTTGCATGGGGAACCCATCGCCAGGATCTCCGGGAGTTCCAACTGATCCCCAAACGCGAAAATGCAACAGTTCGCGCTTATCAGGACGCAAATATAAATTTGCCATCAGTTAAAAGCTCGTTTGGAAGCGTCCATTTGTTCGGAATAAGGGTCCCTTTTGCCAGATGGCCGCGAAATATGTCGCAATTTCAATAGCAACATTTGCATTCGCACTGATTGTAAGATGATGTATAATTGTCCGCTGTGTTGGTCTTCAACCCACTCGGCTCTATCCGGTCACGGGGCACCAGGTCAAGGAGTTTCGCATCAAAATACTAATCAAACGCGCAACGTGTCAAAAAAACTGGATAGGCCCCAACGGGACACAACTCCAGAATTAGCGGACATTAAGTTATCTCCCTTCACATTTACTCCTGAAGTGATTGCTTAGACTATGACGTCTGGTTTAAGTATTTACCAGACAACTATTATGATAGAGGCTTTCTTCTAGACGGTTTTAAAAATGGTTTTTCGTTGTGTGATAAACTCGGTCCACATTTGCCTGTACACCGCAAGAATACTCTTCAGTTATGCAATTTAGTGCGAAAGTAGAAAAGCAGATTCTTACGGAAATATCGCTCGGAAATTATATCATTTCGCGCAAGAAACCCACAATCATCAGTTCACTCGGTGCAATCTCTAAGCCGGGTGGTGGCATACGGCTTATACATGACGCTAGTCAACCCGAAGGTGTAGGCCTTAACAGCTATGCATGTGACGCCCCGTGCAGTTACATGGACTTGCGACAAAGCTAATAACCCGAAACGCATGGCTAGCCAAAGTCGATTTAAAAAGCGCTTATCGATCATTAAAGTGCAATGTAACGGATCATCATCTAACAGGCCTACAGTAGACATTTGCCGGTGACAACTTATTTGTTTGATCGAAAACTGTCGTTCGGCAATAAACGCAGTCCTTTGATTTTCCAAAGAGTCAATGCGGCTGTGTGTTTTATGATGAAGGAAATTCATAATGTCACGTGCATAGTATACTTAGACGATTTCCTTATAGTAGAGAAAAGTTTTACAATAACAATTCTTCTAATTGTACTTCGGATGCTAAGACTGCTGTTTTTTTTTTTATGTGAGCAGGTCAAAAGTAGACGGTCCGTCTCAAAACTTGGTGTTGTTAGGAATTGAAATAGACACGCACGACTTAACCCTTAAGATGCCAAAACCGAAAATGAACGAGTTTTTGCAAATGTTATTACAATTTAAGAATCACAAACGAGCAAGTGTAAAACAAATCCAATCGCTGTGTGGTAAATTGAACTCTTTACGCAAACGAACAGCAAAAGTATTATTATCAAAAGAATTTTTCAAGGATATCCAGTGGTAGATAGATTTTATGTGCATGTTTAACGGTACCGTTAAATTTCTGGACTCCGTGTCTATCACATCTCTACAAACCGACGCTTCTTCAGGAGGAGCCGGAGGCTTTTTCAACGGAGACTTTTTCTATACGAATTGGGCTATAGACATGCCTCTATTCCAGGACCAGCATATAAACATAAAAGAAACCTTAGCCTTGGTGTTATCTGCAATGCGGTGTGGTCCATTATGGAAAAAATAAAAAGTTATTGTGAAAACTGATAATATTACCACTAAAACACGTCTTAATTGGAGTTAAACAAGAACTGGGGACTGCTCAAGCTTGCCGTTCGCCAGTAACACCAGAAATTTTGGCTGTCTTGCATGCCTCGTTAGACTTATCTATTCATCATAATGCTGTAATTTGGGCTGCATGTTTATTAGTTTTTTTGTTGTTTTTTTTGGATTTCTGAGGCCTAATAACTTTCTTTTCAGTGGGAATTTCGATTCCACTCGCCACTTATGCCGAAATGATGTCAAACCCCATAATTCGGGTTTAACATAACACGTAAGATGGGCGTATATTGTAATTCCACTGTAAAAGGGAATGAGAGAGTGTCCTGGATTATGTATCTAGTACTGACTGTGCATGCATGTTTGAACTGGACAGCTTGCATTGAGCTACGCCAACCAAAAGCCTGCATGTTTGGCATCCAGGGTTCAGGCCGTGGTATAAGAGAGACTGTCAAGCCTGGCCACCAATCCCCGATATCTCTCTCTCACTACCGTTTAGAACATCTATACCTAATAAAACAATGTAAAACACAACGTGAAGTCATTTAAACATATAGAAGTATTACAATAATGAATAACGAAAGGGAAAAGCCAATAACCAATAACGAAAAACGAATAACGAAAAGCAAATACCCCCCTCTTGGTGCTTACAAAAGAAACGAATAACAAATATCATAGCCCCTGTTTCTTCTTATTAATACAAATTTTCAAAGTCAAAGCCATTTTAACATCTAGAAGTGCTACAATAACGAATCCTCCTCTTGGTGCTTGCAAAAGAACGAATATCGAAAAGCGAAAAACAAAAAACAAATACCGAGAAACGAAAAACGAATAACGGAAACGAATAGCGAATATCCCCCTCTTGCTGCTTACTTAAGAACGAATATCAAAGTCAAAGTCATGTAAACATCTAAAAGTGCTACAATAACGAAAAACGAATAGAGAATAAAGAATAACGATTACGAATAGAGAATATCCCTCCCTTTATGGGTGCTTACAAAAGAACGATTAACAAATATCATAGCCTCTGTTTCTTCTTATGAATCCCAATTTCTGAAGTCAAAGTCATTTAAACAACTAGAAGTGCTACAATAAAGAATAACGAAAAGGGAAAAACGAATAGAGAAAAATCTCCTCTTGGTGCTTGCAAAAGAACGAATAGCGAAAATCCTCCTCTTGGTGCTTGCAAAAGAACGAAAAATAACGAAATATCATAGGGCCTCTGATTTTTTTCTTATAAATCCAAATTTCAAAGTCAAAGTCATTTAAACATCTAGAAGTGCTACAATGACGAAAAACGAATAGCGAATATCGTCCTCTTGGTGCTTACAAAAGAACGAAAAACGAAAAGCAAAAGCAAAAAAACGAATAACGAAAAAATGAATAACGAATAACAAAAAAACAAATAACGGAAAACGAATAGCGAATATCCCCCTCATGGTGCTTACGAAAGGACGAAAAACTAATAAAGAATAACGATTACGAATAGAGAATATCCCTCCCTTTGTGGGTGCTAACAAAAGAACGAATAACAAATATCATAGCCTCTGTTTTTTCTTATAAATCCCAATTTCCAAAATCAAAGTCATTTAAAACAATAAATACGAAAAGCTAACAATAACGAATAACGAAAAACGAATAGCGAATATCCTCCTCTTGGTGCTTGCAAAAGAACGAATAACGAAAAACGAATAACGAAAACGTATAGCGAATATCCCCTCGTGGTGCTTAAAAAGAACGAATAACAAATACATAGCTCTGTTTCTTATAAATCCCAATTTTAAAGTCAAAGTCATTTAAACATCTGAAGTGCTACTTAACGAAAACGAAAACCGAATAACAAATTATACGAATAACGTCTATGCTTATAAACAGAAACAATAATCAAAAATCGAAAGCAAAAACGAATAACGAGAAAGTGCTACGAATATCGAAAAGCGAATAGCGAAAAATACAATAACGAATAACGAAAACGAATAACGAAAACGAATAGCGATACACCCCTCTTGGTACTTACAAAAGATCGAATAACAAATAGCATAGCCTCTGTTTCTTTTTATAAATCCCAATTTTCAAAGTCAAAGTCATTTTAACATCTAGAAGTGCTACAATAACGAATAACGAAAATCGAATAACGGAAAAACGAATAGCGAATATCCCCTCTTGGTGCTTATAAAAGAACGAATAATGAAAAGCGAAAAACGAGAAACGAATAACGAGAAACGAATAGCGAATATGGAATATCCCCCTCTTGGTGCTTATAAAAGAACGAATAGCGAAAAACGAATAACGAATAATGAGAAACGTATAACGAGAAACAAATAGCGCATATCTTCTCTTGGTGCTTACAAAAGAGCGAATAGCATACAGAATAGCCTCTGCGAAGTTCTCCTAAACATGGATAACCTATCTGTTATTCATTTTTTCTTTGTTTTGTGTTTTTGTTTTGACTCTTTTTTTTGTGTCAATGTCATTATGCAGATGATCCCTATGGAGGTGATGATCGGATAATTTTTCATAGAATTATTGCGTCTGACTTAGCGTTTTTCACTTCATTAGCTATAGGGTGCAACTCGTGCTCACTCTACAGGCTAAAATTATTTATGGATTCTTTTGATTTTGATTTTGTGGGTCAGTGTCATTATGAAGATGATCCCTATCAATTTTCGTGATGATCGGATAATTTTTCACCGAAATATCGCGTCTGACTTAGCAAGTTTTCACTTCATTAGCTATAGCGTGCAAATCGTGCTCACTCTACACGCTACAATTCTTTATGGATTCTTTTGATTTTTATTTTGTGGGTCAGTGTCATTTTGAAGATGTGCACTATCGATTTTCGTGATGATCGGATAATTTTTCACCGAAATATCGCGTCTGACTTAGCAATTTTTCACTTCATTAGCTATGGGGTGCAAATCGTGCTTTTATTCTTTTGGATTCTTTTGATTTTTATTTTGTTGGTCAGTGTCATTATGAAGATGATCCCTATTGATTTTCGTGATGATCAGATAATTTTATAGTGAAATATCGTGTTTGACTTAGCTTTTTTCACTATGTTACCTATAGGTTGCAACTCAAGCTCACTCTACAGACTACAATTCTCTATATATTCTTTTGATTGTTTTATGTGTGTCGATATCATTTTGAAGATGTGCACTATAAATTTTATGATGATCCGACAATTTTTCTAAGCCTATGTTTTATAAAGAATCAATGCTGCCAGTGGGCGTATATTACCTTGCCTGGCAAGCTATCTTTAGTCAACCTGAAAATTATAAAAACCTAATGCTAATATTACTTAGCATTCCCTCGCATACACTATGCCCGAGTAGAGTTCTAAGCAATATTATGTCCATGCCTGGAGAACCGTTGTCGCCACTTTTTTACTTGAAGATGGTTCGTGTCTTACTTATAGAATTTTCATTAGAGCGTTTCGTTTTGCTTTATGGACAATTGGGAGTCCAACAGTTCGCATTAGGGGGGCTTATAAATCAGGTCTGTCTGATAGCGATATTCAAATGTTAGGTTTTTGGTCGAGTGAATGTTTCAAGCGTTATATTGAACCAGACTTGCCTCGACGCCTCCAGTCCATACAAACCTTTGCTCAAAACTTACCAAATTGGACCCCTCAATATCGTTTGGGTTTGGAGTTAGATTTCGGTGTATATATGTTTAACAAGATTGTATTTGAATTTTGTATCATTTTGTATTACTTTATACTACTTTGTATTCTTGTTTTAAGGTTTAAAATAAGCCTGTGTTTTTTCAATAAATGTGCTGCCAACCATATGCTTATATTATAATAGGTTCAGGTGGTAAAATTGGAGTTTAGTGGTTGTATATGTTGATAGTAAAACCATAAAATACTACAATTCTGTAGTTCACAAGGATATTGGCAATCAATGCATGAGAAATGTAAAAGATTTCCTGCTTATGTTGGAGAGTGTTCAGCCTTCAAACTGGATAGAGATATACGAAACAGAAACTATGTTGCAATTGAATGGATATGACTGTGGTGTATGGACATGTATAAATGCCTGGTTGATATTAGAAGGACGTAGCTTGAAAGAAAGACGGAAAGAAATTGCAAAGTTTCGAAAAAGAATGATCAACGAAATAAATACATTAAGGTTCTGAAAATGAAAATCATAAAATTATTTACTTGTGTATTTTTAAACAAATTGTACGTGGAGTATTGCATATTTATTTTGTGGTCATGTACTTGATCGCCGTAACATATATCTGTCCATTTGATACACATGTACTTGTGTATTTTTAGTATTTCAGACGAATTGTATATTGAGATATTATGTATTTTCGATTTTTTTCTTTTTTCTTTTTTCTTTTTTTTTTTTTTTCCAATGTATTGCCCCATGGGCTGAATGTGAGACAGGACCATGTCCTGGTGTATTGGGCCTAATTCTGACCCATGTAAAATAAAGAGTTTATTTTATTATTATTATTATGTCGTAGCTACCGAAAGATGCTATTAATTTCTAGTGACGTCATAAAACGCCTAAGTTTTAATGGAATTGCAAGATCTACAGATGTCGGAACGAAAATTGGAATGGTGGAAATTTATTTTATCATTTATTTTATATTATTATTTACACATAAAGGTTAAGAAAACCTCTTTACAATCTCTTTAATGAAAGGAATGAATTGAGAGCCCTATCACTAAATGAAAGAAATTCATTGAGAGCCATATTGCTTAATGATGGAAATGTACATGAATTTTAATGGAAATGGTGTGGATGAGATGTCTATAAGGGGTGTCGAGAGGCCATTGCTTTAAATGCTAAAAATCTACATGAACTTGTTGAAAATAATGTGAATGGAATAGTCATTTAGGGTACTGAGATCCAATTGGTCATTGCTAAATACTAGAAATGAATTGAGAGCCTTATTGCTTAATGCTAGAAATGAATTGAGAGCCTTATTGCGAAATGCTAGAAATGAATTGAGAGCCTTATTGCTTAATGCTAGAAATGAATTGAGAGCCTTATTGCGAAATGCTAGAAATGAATTGAGAGCCTTATTGCTTAATGCTAGAAATGAATCGAGAGCCTTATTGTGAATGCTGAAATGAATTGAGAGCCTTATTGCGAAATGCTAGAAATGAATTGAGAGCCTTATTGCGAAATGCTAGAAATGAATTGAGAGCCTTATTGCGAAATGCAAGAAATGAATTGAGAGCCTTATTGCTTAAATGCTAGAAATGAATTGAGAGCCTATTGCGAAATGCTAAAAATGAATTGAGAGCCTTATTGCTTAATGCTAGAAATGAATTGAGAGCCTTATTGCGAAATGCTAGAAATGAATTGAGAGCCTTATTGCTTAATGCTAGAAATGAATTGAGAGCCTTATTGCGAAATGTAAGAAATGAATTGAGAGCCTTATTGCTTAATGCTAGTAATTAATTGAGAGACTATTGCGAAATGCTAAAAATGAATTGAGAGTTTTATTGCTTAATGCTAGAAATGAATTGAGAGACTTTTTGCGAAATGCTAGAAATGAATTGAGAGCCTTATTGCTTAATGCTAGAAATGAATTTGGAGTTTTATTGCTAAATGCAAGAAATGAATTGAGAGCCTTATTGCTTAATGCTACAAATTAATTGAGAGACTATTGCGAAATGCTAAAATGAATTGAGAGTTTTATTGCTTAATGCTAGAAATGAATTGAGAGCCTTATTGCGAAATGCTAGAAATGAATTGAGAGCCTTATTGCTTAATGCTAGAAATGAATTTGGAGCCTTATTGCTAAATGCTAGAAATGAATTGAGAGCCTTATTGCTTAATGCTAGAAATGAATTGAGAGCCTTATTGCTTAATGCTAGTAATTAATTGAGAGACTATTGCGAACTAAAAATGAATTGAGAGTTTTATTGCTTAATGCTAGAAATGAATTGAGAGACTTTTTGCGAAATGCTAGAAATGAATTGAGAGCCTTATTGCTAATGCTAGAAATGAATTGGAGATTATTGCTAAATGCAAGAAATGAATTGAGAGCCTTATTGCTAATGCTACAAATTAATTGAGAGACTATTGCGAAATGCTAAAAATGAATTGAGAGTTTTATTGCTTAATGCTAGAAATGAATTGAGAGCCTTATTGCGAAATGCTAGAAATGAATTGAGAGCCTTATTGCTTAATGCTAGAAATGAATTGGAGCCTTATTGCTAAATGCTAGAAATGAATTGAGAGCATATTGCTTAATGCTAGAAATGAATTGAGAGCCTTATTGCTTAATGCTAGAAATGAATTGAGAGCCTTATTGCTTAATGCTAGATATTAATTGAGAGACTATTGCGAAATGCTAAAAATGAATTGAGAGTTTTATTGCTTAATGCTAGAAATGAATTGAGAGACTTTTTGCGAAATGCTAGAAATGAATTGAGAGCCTTATTGCTTAATGCTAGAAATGAATTTGGAGTTTTATTGCTAAATGCAAGAAATGAATTGAGAGCCTTATTGCTTAATGCTACAAATTAATTGAGAGACTATTGCGAAATGCTAAAAATGAATTGAGAGTTTTATTGCTTAATGCTAGAAATGAATTGAGAGCCTTATTGCGAAATGCTAGAAATGAATTGAGAGCCTTATTGCTTAATGCTAGAAATGAATTTGGAGCCTTATTGCTAAATGCTAGAAATGAATTGAGAGCCTTATTGCTTAATGCTAGAAATGAATTGAGAGCCTTATTGCTTAATGCTAGAAATGAATTGAGAGCCTTATTGCGAAATGCTAGAAACGAATTGAGAGCCTTAGTGCTAAATGCTAGAAATGAATTGAAAGCCTTATTGCGAAATGCTAAAAATGAATTGATAGCCTTATTGCTACTTACTACAAATGAATTGAGAGCCTTATTGCTACATACTAGAAATGAATTGAGAGCCTTATTGCTAATTACTACAAATGAATTGACAGCCTAATTGCTACTTACTACAAATGAATTGAGAGCCTTATTGCAACATTCTAGAAATGAATTGGGGGCCTTATTGCTACTTACTACAAATGAATTGACAGCCTAATTGCTACTTACTACAAATGAATTTAGAGCCTTAATGCTACATACTAGAAATGAATCGAGAGGCATATTGCTAAATGCCAGAATTGAATTGAGAGCCTAATTGTTACTCACTAGAAATGAATTGAGAGCCTTATTGCTACATACTAGAAATGAATTGAGAGCCATATTGCTTTATACTAGAAATGAATTGAGAGCCTAATTGCTACTTACTAGAAATGAATTGAGAGCCTTATTGCTACATACTAGAATTAAATTGAGAGCCATATTGCTAAATGCTAGAATTGAATAGAGAGCCTAATTGCTACTTACTAGAAATGAATGGAGAACTTTATTGCTAAATGCTAGAAATTAATTGAGAGTCTAATTGCTAAATGCTAGAAATGAATTGAGAGCCTAATTGCTACTCACTAGAAATGAATTGAGAGCCTAATTGCTACTTACTAGAAATGAATTGAGAGCCTAATTGCGGGTGTGTACAAAACGAAGACCCAAAGACCTAAGACCTAAAAAAGGAAGACCCCACGAGGTAAAAAACGAAGACCTAAAAAAGGAAGACCCCACGAGGTAAAAAACGAAGACCTAAAAAAGGAAGACCCCACCAGGTAAAAAACGAAGACCTAAAAAAGGAAGACCCCACCAGGTAAAAAACGAAGACCTAAAAAAGGAAGACCCCACCAGGTAAAAAACTAAGACCCTGTGAAAAAATCCGACAAGGCATAGGAATATTCCATTGAAATTTTACTCGAAGGTTAAGCATGTCAATACGCCAATTTCCCCAGAAAATGAGCAAAATCCATCACCCCCTCCCTTCCCTACAGGGTGAAACATAAATACGGACGTAAAAAAAGGTATAAAATGAAGACCTCACCAGGTAAAAAACGAAGACCCTGTGAAAAATTCCGACAAGGCATAGGAATATTCCATTGAAATTTCGAAGGTTAAGCATGTCAATACGCCAATTTCCCCAGAAAATGAGCAAAATCCATCACCCCCTCCCTTCCCTACAGGGTGAAACGTAAATACGGACGTAAAAAAGAAGGTATAAAAGGAAGACCCCACCAAGTAAAAAACGAAGACACTGTAAAAAAATCCAACAAGGCATAGGAATATTCCATTGAAATTTTACTCGAAGGTTAAGCATGTCAATACGCCAATTTCCCCAGAAAATGAGCAAAATCCATCACCCCCTCCCTTCCCTACAGGATGAAACATAAATACGGGCGTAAAAAGAAGGTATAAAAGGAAGACCCCACCAGGTAAAAAACGAAGACCCTGTGAAAAAATCCCCAAGGCATAGGAATATTCCATTGAAATTTTACTCGAAGGTTAAGCATGTCAATACGCCAATTTCCCCAGAAAATGAGCAAAATCCATCACCCCCTCTCTTCCCTACAGGGTGAAACATAAATACGGACGTAAAAAAAGGTATAAAAGGAAGACCCCACCAAGTAAAAAACGAAGACCCTGTGAAAACATCCGACAAGGCATAGGAATATTCCATTGAAATTTTACTCGAAGGTTAAGCATGTCAATACGCCAATTTCCCCAGAAAATGAGCAAAATCCATCACCCCCTCCCTTCCCTACAGGGTGAAACATAAATACGGACGTAATAATAAAGGTATAAAAGGAAGACCCCACCAGGTAAAAAACGAAGACCCTGTGAAAAAATCCGACAAGGCATAGGAATATTCCATTGAAATTTTACTCGAAGGTTAAGCATGTCAATACGCCAATTTCCCCAGAAAATGAGCAAAATCCATCACCCCCTCTCTTCCCTACAGGGTGAAACATAAATACGGACGTAAAAAAAAAAGGTATAAAAGGAAGACCCCACCAAGTAAAAAACGAAGACCCTGTGAAAAAATCCAACAAGGCATAGGAATATTCCATTGAAATTTTAATCGAAGGTTAAGCATGTCAATACGCCAATTTCCCCAGAAAATGAGCAAAATCCATCACCACCTCCCTTCCCTACAGGGTGAAACATAAATACGGACGTAAAAAAAAAGATATAAAAGGAAGACCCCACCAAGTAAAAAAAGAAGACCCTGTGAAAGAATCCGACAAGGCATAGGAATATTCCATTGAAATTTTACTGGATGGTTAAGCATGTCAATACGCCAATTTCCCCAGAAAATGCGCAAAATCCATCGCCCCCTCCTTTCCCTACAGGGTGAAACATAAATACGGACGTAAAAAAAAAAGGTATAAAAGGAAGACCCCACCAGGTAAAAAACGAAGACCCTGTGAAAAATTCCGACAAGGCATAGGAATATTCCATTGAAATTTTACTCGAAGGTTAACCCTTTCAACCCGATGAGCCGGTATACCGGCTTATCCTTATATGATATATACCCGATGAGCCGGTAAACCGACTGTTGTCAAGTGACGTGATACAACGTTAACGTCATACAAATTAAGAAATATTGCTTGGAGCTCAGGGTATATGACGTTCTATCTAAATTACACTCAGGGTTCAAAGGGTTAAGCATGTCAATACGCCAATTTCCCCAGAAAATGAGCAAAATCCACCACCCCCTCCCTTCCCTACAGGGTGAAACATAAATACGGACGTAAAAAAAAAGGTATAAAAGGAAGACCCCACCAAGTAAAAAACGAAGACCCTGTGAAAACATCCGACAAGGCATAGGAATATTCCATTGAAATTTTACTCGAAGGTTAAGCATGTCAATACGCCAATTTCCCCAGAAAATGAGCAAAATCCATCACCCCCTCCCTTCCCTACAGGGTGAAACATAAATACGGACGTAAAAATAAAGGTATAAAAGGAAGACCCCACCAGGTAAAAAACGAAGACCCTGTGAAAAATCCGACAAGGCATAGGAATATTCCATTGAAATTTTACTCGAAGGTTAAGCATGTCAATACGCCAATTTCCCCAGAAAATGAGCAAAATCCATCACCCTTTCTCTTCCCTACAGGGTGAAACATAAATACGGACGTAAAAAAGAAGGTATAAAAGGAAGACCCCACCAGGTAAAAAACGAAGACCCTGTGAAAAATTTCGACAAGGCATTGGAATATTCCATTGAAATTTTACTCGAAGATTAAGCCTGTCAATACACCAATTTCCCCAGAAAATGAGCAAAATCCATCACCCCCTCCCTTCCCTACAGGGTGAAACATAAATACGGACGTAAAAAAAAGGTATAAAAGGAAGACCCCACCAGGTAAAAAACGAAGACCCTGTGAAAAAATCCGACAAGGCATAGGAATATTCCATTGAAATTTTACTCGAAGGTTAAGCATGTCAATACGCCAATTTCCCCAGAAAATGAGCAAAATCCATTACCCCCTCCCTTCCCTACAGGGTGAAACATAAATACGGACGTAAAAAAGAAGGTATCTATCTATCTATACTCTCTGCTTTAACTTTAAATGACGTCAGTGTGGACTATTTATAACTCCGTGGACTAAAATTGCTTTTCATTAGAGAAGAGTTCCAAAACAATGTTATACACATTAACGTCTAATGTAGATGTTATTGGTTATACAATATGATCGTGGAGCGAAAGCAAAAATAGGTAGTTTTTGTTTATATATTTTACATTGACCTCTGGTTCTAGATCTTACATTTTATGATATTTTTCATTCTGAAATCCACAAAGATTTTTTTTCCACATAAACTTACACTTACGTTATATAGCAGCCTTCACATTTTAGTATTTATTAACCTGGAGGAGAGGACTGTTTTATTACGTAGTTGAGTATGCAGTACTATCTACTACCGTCATTCACTATGTGGAATGGCGAAATAACAACAGACTCCACAGAAATATAAAAGATTGCTAATATGATAAATCTACAAAACTCCAGTAGGTAGATGTGATATATGACATAGCATAATACTTATGTAATCAGAGACAATTTTTAGCCGTCTGAAATATGGTACTGAAAACATTTCAGCTTTGGAAGCTTAGGCCCTAAACTCAGTAAACCCACATTAACAGATCCCATGCCCATTATGTAGTGCAAGTGGCTGTTTGTCATTTCCAACAATTTTCCTGTTTATTCAAGAAACGTTGGTCGGAAATCAGATTATATTGAATATAAAACTAACAAAACCCATATTCATATTAAATCAACGAACGAAGTTCAACAAGAAATTCATAACCATAGCCTTTCCAAGACTAGCCTATTTATCCTAATGATTCCAAAAAAATGTTTACTTATCAACTTCGAATGCCTGATCAGAATGATAATCTCCCCTTGATAAATGAAAATTATTTAACCAATGTGAAAATGCATCTCAAGCCATCTCCCTGGGTTATAGTCAAAATGGCCCCTGACCAAAATGGCCCTAAAATTTTGTCATAATGGCCCCCGATAATTGGTCAAAATGGCCCCTTGAATTGGTCAAAATGGCCCTTTGAATTAGTCAAAATGGCCCAAAAAAAAAAATAAAAAATATTTTTTATTCATTTTATTAGCTTTCACATCCTATTATTCACATCCTGAATCTTCTGCAATGGTTCTAGCTTCATTTGGTTTGATATTTCCAAGCTCCAGTTTGATAGATTAGAAAGAACATGTTGGAATAGTTTCCAAATGGAGCACTGCAGCTTTGACATGTATAAGCAAAATCCTCGCCACTTTCTACTAATTCCTGGTACTCAGCTGGAGTCACTTGACACTTCTGATTCTTCCTTACATTTTTCGCACAACTCACACATTTCAAAGATACACTAGCCATTGATAATGATATTTCAAGAATGATATGATCTAGAGAAAATCTGACATTTTTTTAATTAATCTTCTACATATCATAAATAAATAATAATAATAATAAATTCTTTATTCGACTAACAATTAGGCATAAAGGCCTTTTTACAATTGGCCCAAACATTGAATGAACAAAAATATGAACAATATAAAAGATAAAAAATAAAAACAAATGTAAAAATACACACAATATATATATGTACAGTATCCACTATGGGCATTATACCCCTTAGAGTTCGTATAATAAAGACTTCTATACAGAAGTGCTGGCCTAATCAGGAGAAGAAAGTGAAATGTAATTAATAATTAACAGTGAAAGTCAAAACTGGATATACTTGGCAGACAAGTATTTCTTAAAAGTAGAAATATTGGGTGGATTTTTGATATATGGATCAAGAAAATTCCAGAGACAGACGCGACATATTCTATGCTCTGTTTCACAATAGATATCCTCTAGGTAGAATTAGTTTAGTATTGGTGGTGGAGTACGGAGTATTGTATTTTTCAAAAGTATTATGTAAATAAGATGGTACATTACCATTTAAGATTTTAAAAAGATAGATATAAAAGTTAAAAGTGTTACGATCAGAAATATTCATAATTCTTAATTTATGTAGTTGAGATAATTTATTGTCAAAAGGTGAATCTAAAACCAGATTGGTAGCAAGTTTGAATTGGCGTTCGAACATTTTGGAAGATAAATTCTTTGACCTGGCCCAAATAGGAGAACAATAGTCTAAGTATGGTTGAAAATGAGTTGTATAAAAAATCGCTCTGAAAGTTTGGGGTAAAAAGGTCATAAGATAAGCTACGTCTTTCTTTGATCAGCATATGATCTACATGTTACAATATTCATGGGGGCTTTTCAATAATGAAAGTATTATTGATAAATTTGAAAATATATAATATATGTTATGTCAAATTCCAACCAAAAACCGCAGCAACCTATGATGAGCACATGAAATTGGAAATTAAACCTTGTGAATTCAATCAACTCACGATTAAGTACAGCCAAACAAAATATTCCAAATACAACTCCCGCACTGATGACAATTAATGATATTGTTCTAATTATGTTCCAAGCTTTCATACTATCTGATTGAAGACTAGTTAAATATTACAGAAGTTACATTTGATACTGATGAGATTTTTGTGATTTCCAATTTTTCTTCCTCGACTAAAATACCCACTAGTTTAAATCCTTTCATGGCTAGATTCAAATTTTGGTTTAGATACTTGGTCACCAATTTTTAACTTAATATATTATTGGAGAATCATAAGTATATCTCTGTTCAAGAGAATACCAGAATCCTTTGATCTGTCCATCATCACTAAATATAACAAGTTGACATAAAAATGATACATGAAAGGGGTAAAACTGATTTTATAGCTAGGGTTAGTTTTATGTGGTACGGCTTTAATTCATGTTGGAATGGTTTAGGTGAGACATGATTTGAACTTTTGATATGATTTCTTTCAGATTCCAATAATTTAACAAGATCAGAATGTGTGGGAAGTAGAAAGATATCTGACTTCCTTGATGGTGATTGACAGTTGTTATAAGAGTACAGTTAACATATTGTGATATTTTAAGATTTTAACTGACTTGAACAACTATTGATTTAATTTTATTAACATTCAGTGGCTCCAGTTTATATTATTGATTTTATCAGTGTTCTTTAATATATTTAAACTGTCATTGAGTGTGATATGGTAGTTGTTATAAAGAATAATGGAAAAGAAAAGTCTTAACAACCAAATGAAATGATATAAGGTAGTGTATAAAAATTTTCTTACCATGAATTGTTGTAAAAACCCAGAATATTGGTGGTCAATTTGGCTTTGACATTAGGTTTAGAAAATTGACACAATTTACAAAAAAATCTTGTAAGCTAAATATTCCTTAATGAATTTAACAGATGGTATTTTTTATTGTCCAAATCATAGTATTTTCATATGCCCACTCATTAATATGTGTTTGAAATCACTTGAGGATAAGTCCTATTGAAAATAAAGCCAAAAAAATTATTTAAAGTCAGTTTTTGCCCTTGTTTTTAAAGTCTTTGTGGACTCGAGGACCAAAAAACCAATCGGAAAATATTTACTATGAGTTATTGCCCTTGTTCTTTAATTCTTTGTGGACACGATAGAGAGCTGGTTTTGTGATGGATATTGACAAAACTTGGTCTAACACATAAATTATATTGAAAAACCATACCAATTGAAAAATATTTAATATGAGTTATTGCCCTTGTTCCTTGAAAACACTTCTGACTTTGTTCTTGATATCTTTGGTTTACAAATGGATTTTGATGAAACAGGGCGTGAGTGTTTGTTATAATCCAAGGGTGGAACCTATTAAAAAATCAGACCAATCGAATATTGTTTACTATAAGTTATTGCCCCTGTTTTTGAAAACGTGTTGAATTTATTGTTGATGCAATTGCAAGATGGTTTCTTGATGGTTTTTCGCACAACTCACACATTTCAAAGATACACTAGCCATTGATAATGATATTTCAAGAATGATATGATCTAGAGAAAATCCGACATAATCATAATTAATCTTCTGCATATCATAAATAAATAATAATAATAATAATAATAACTAGAGCCATACGCCTAACGGCACTGAAGCAGTGCGTTGCATCATGGGATTCGTTCATTAAGCAAAAGACAGAAAGGGTTTATTAAAAAAAAAAGGTGCATTAGAAAAAGAATTTGGATTTCATAAACATACGCTCCCATACCCCACCCTTTACCCTCTTCCCCCCTCTTTGCCCCTCCTCATCCTTAGCCCTCATCATCAATTAAGATAGATAATAAGTTAAAATCATAATAAAAAATGGATAGAGGGTCGTTTAATCTAAAAAGATATCCAGATCGCCGAAACTCATATTTTATAAATGGCCCAAACGCAGAAAGTAATATCCAATAGATCCTTTTATATATTAGATTTGCAATTTTCAGATGGCGATGAAACTAAAAGTACACATTGTACAAAAATATATATATGTAGCATTGGATAGACATTGTCTATAGCTATATACTTTGTACAAATCAAAAGATCACTAATCGTTTAAGTTGTCGTAAGTCGCCAGAGTATAACATTGAGAGACCAAATAAATAGCGCGGCTTTACACTTTAAAATTTATATTGAATAGAGTTCCATCCCTTTGACCACTATTCCACTCCATTGTATATTATCGTTGCATAAGAGATAAAATTTTAAATTCTAAAGGTTGTAAATTCGTTCCAAATATTCCATATTTACATCACCCACATAAGGAAATAAACCACAATTTCATTTATTTAACATATATAATAACTTTGAATCATTTTAACTTAAATAAATTCGAATCGCTGAAACTCATATCTTGGTGATCTCCCAAATGCAACACACATCAAACAGATTGTTTTGTAGGAAAAATTCGCAATTTTCAAATGGCGATAAAAAGCGGAAGTATACATCTTACAATTAAGCTTTATCATTGGATAGAACTTCTCGAGAGCTATCACATTTCTACAGGTGAAAAAATTGGCAAAGGTCAACGTCACAATATACGACCCTTCAAAGTTTTTAAAAATTTAAATCGTAAAAAAATCAAAATCAAAATCAAAATTCAATAATCGGTTTCCATATATATTTCGTCAATCGGTTATAGATTCTATATACATCAAAATAACACAAATTGAATCATCCCCCGAGACCCTATTTCGATTTAAAGAAAAATACGCACAGATATCTTTGGTTTACAAATGGATTTTGATGAAACAGGGCGTGAGTGTTTGTTATAATCCAAGGGTGGACCCTATTAAAAAATCAGACCAATCGAATATTGTTTACTATAAGTTATTGCCCTTGTTTTTGAAAACATGTTGAATTTATTGTTGATGCAATTGCAAGATGGTTTCTTGATGGTTTTTAGGGAAACTTGGTGTGCCGAATCACCCAAGGATGTACTTGAATTAAAAATCAGAAAATTCTTTCATTTACTGATAACTCTTGTCAACCACCCGGCTGCCATACGAAATGTGTGGTAATACGATGGCTACGGCTATATTTTCATTTGCCGTGATAATACTTTTGATAATTACATTATGGTCTATGATAGTATCTTCATTTTTGATAAACAGTCATTCATCATTCATACAGTAAAATATAAACTGATGACCATGTTACCATGGAAATTTAGGCCAATATATTTGGATAAGCAATAAACTGTGAAAATTTAATTAAAACTAACAGATTGCTTTGCTTTGAACAGGGCTAATTATTTTATAATTTCATCTGATTTGGTTCTTCAAACTGTGAACCTTGGTATGTATGGTCAACTTTTATATAAAAATCTGAACTTGTCAATCATAATAAAGACTCTTTATTATGTACTATTTTATGTCATATGACTTTCTCTATTCCTGCTTGTGTTTCTAGCTTGGAACTGTCATCAGTAATAATATTATTTGTACCGGGTGACTTTATACTGTGAGAAATATGCCTGAAAACCCAAACCACTTTACCTTCAGACAAACCCTGGATATGCGGAAAAATTACATAGGGTAAGTAGACACATAACGTATAATAGTTCTCGATGTGTAATTTATCTGAAAATAATTGAAAACAGCTACAGACTTCCTGTCAACACTGACGCAATATTGCATTGTCACATGAAATAGGGGCGTATATTGTCGTCACCCACATCCGTCCGTCCACAATTGCTCGTAAACACTCTACAAGGTGCGATTCTTGACGGATTTAATTGAAACTTTTTATGAGTGTTTATGATCACTAAAGGATGAACCCTATTTAAAATCAGTGAAATCAGAAAAAATTTAGTATGAGATTTTGCCCTTGTTCTTGAATGGCAAGTTAACACTCTACAATGTGCAATTCTTGCCTGATTTTGATGAAACTTGGTGTGAGAGTATGTTATAACTCAAGGATAAACCCTATTGAAAATCAGCGAAATCAAAATACATTTAGTATGAGTTATTGCCTTTGTTCTTGAAAACGCGTTCAATTTTAGCTTGTAAACACTCTTGAGAGAACAATTCTTAATGGATTTTGATGAAACTTGGCTTGAGTATTTGTTATCACCCAAGGATGAAGCCTATTGAAAACCAGTAAAATCGAAAAAAATTTGATATCAGTTATTGCCCTTGTTTTTGAAAACGCGTTCAATTTTTGGCTTTAAAACACTCTACAGTGCACAGTTATTGACCGATTTCGACAAAACTTGTTGAAATTGTTCATTATCACCCAAGGATGAACCCTTTTGAAAAAAGAAAATATCGAAATATATTTGATATGAATTATTGCCCTTGTTCTATAAATTGTGTTGGATTTTTGCCTTGTAAACACTCTACAAGTCACAATTCTTGAGCGATTTTGAAGTTACTTGGCATGAGTATTTGTAATCACCTAAGGATGAACCCTATTGATATTCAGTTAAATCGTAAAAAATATTTAGTATCAGTAATTGCCCTTGTTTTTGAAAACGTGTTCAGTTTTAGCTTGTAAACACTCTAGAAAAAACAATTCTTAATGGATTTTGTTAAAACTTGGCATGAGTATTTTTTTTTACCCAAGGATGAACCTTATTGAAAATCAAATAAATCGAAATATATTTAGTGTCAGTTATTGCCCTTGTGTTTGAAAACGCGTTTAACTTTTTGGCTAATAAACACTCTAGAAGGTACAATTCTTGACCAATTTTGACAAAACTCACTGAAATTGTTTGATATCGCAAGGGATGAGCCCTATTGAAAATTAAAATATCAAAATATATCTAATATCAATTATTGCCCTTGTTCTTTTAAACGCGTTCGATTTTTGTCTCGTAAACACTCTACATGGCACAATTCTTGATCGATTTCGATGAAACTTGGGGTGAGAGTGTTTTATAACTCAAGGATGAACCCTATTGAAAATCAGCGAAATTGAAATTTTTTTTAGTATGAGTTACTGCTCTTGTTTTTGAAAATGCGTTCAATTTTAGCTTGTAAACACTCTAGAAAGAACAATTCTTAATGGATTTTGATTTAACTTGGCTTGAGTATTTGTTTGTACCCAAGGATGAACCCTATTATAAATCAAATAAATCGAAATATATTTAGTGTCAGTTATAGCCCTTGTTCTTGAAAACGCGTTCAATTTTAGCTTGTAAACACTCTAGAAAGAACAATTTTTAATGGATTTTGATGAAACTTGGCTTGAGTATTTGTTTTCTCCCAAGAATGAACCCTATTGAAAATCGAAAAATATTTAGTACAAGTTATTGCCCTTGTTTTTGAAAACGCGTTTAATTTAACTCGTAAACACTCTAGAAAGAACAATTTTGAATGGATTTTGATGAAACTTGGCTTTAGTATTTGTTTTCTCACAAGGATAAACCCTATTGAAAATCAGATAAATCGAAAAATATTTCGTGTCAGTTATTGCGCCTGTTTTCAAAAACGCTTTCAACTTTTGGCTTGTGAACACTCTAAACATTCATTTTTGACAAAACTCGCTGAAATTGTTTAATATCAACCAAGGATGAGCCTTATTAAGAATTAAAATATCAAAATATTATTAAGGGTAAACCCAATTGCAAATCATAAAAATACCGAAAAATATTTAATGAGTTGTTATTAGGTACAATTCTTGACAGTTTTTAATGAAACTAGAGACCCTAGAAAAAAATATATGGTGGAAGGTTGAATATTTCATTCCACTTAATGTAACCTTACTGAAAAGTTTTTATTTGAAATAAATGCTGCCAGTGGGCGTATATTACCTTGCCTGGCAAGCTATCTTAATAAGAAGTTTATTGATAACCTGATTACTAAAAACTATGCACACTTGACATGTAACCAGATTTAGAATATTTATCATTAATTAGTATCATTTTAAACAAATAACATTAAAGAACTGGAACCAAACTGTGGCAAAGAAAGTCCTTTATACTTGTTGATTGAGGCTCTACAGATAGGGATAGGACTAGAAATGCAGGAGAATCCAGGTGGACTCTTGCAAAAGCATTTCGAGAGTCCCATAAAATACACAAAATATAAATACAATGACCTGTCCTGTTTTCAGTGTACTTTTTTCTTTAATATTTATGTGTTATTTAAAGTAAAATATTATTCTTGTCCAAGTGAAATAAAACTTGTCATTAAATTCCTTTCGCCACACAGTTTGTTTAAAAACGCATTTATTGTTTTCGATGCCATGATGGGACTTAATGAGTGGTATTCAGAGCAATTTGTCATGCAATGATAGAATATTTTTCTTTTTTTTTATTACTTAGAAGCTCTCTAGCTCAAACTGAAAATAATAGAGTATAAGCTTATCTGTTCTTTAAGTGAGCTAGAAAAAGTGTTTGGTTACCAAGAAGTGATTCATTGCATATTGCGCAAAAAATTTATTTGGACACTATAGAGCTATTTACCTCAGGTTACTTTTTTATATTCTTTCACAGTTCTAGAAATATTTTTGCTGCTGAAAAAAATTCACAAAAGACCCTTTTTTAAAAGAAAAATCCTTACAAAGCAAAAAACAGCATGACATTCATTCTATCAGCTTTTGTTGACTTGTTGTGTACATGCCAAATGGGGAATTGGAGAAGATACATCAGATGTATCTCTTTAATTGTTAACTTGTTTTTTTTATTAAAAATGTCAGACTGTTCTAGCCTTATTATGATTTATTATCAGATATTTAAATAAGTTGTGTAGTCAACTTTGTGTATGTAATCACTAGGAATTTGTTGTTTTATGTTTTTACCTATATTTATATGTGATGTAGCATAATAGTCATTGTTATAATCCACCATGTAAGTGTGTTTATTATTTAGGAGACATTTCATATTTTGTCATATTTGTGAAGGTTGTAAGTGGAATAGAGTGAATTTATAGTATAATAAAATTGTTTGAAGTTCGAAATTATCATAATTATAGAGAAAACTATTTATGGAGTACCTATATTTAGCAAAAGATTTAAGTACCGTACATATTTTTTTCTTTTTTTCTTTCTTCAGTAATTTCAATAAGTATTTGTTTGCTTTGTTTATAAGTATAATGGTGAAATATTGCCTCCACAAAATGAACAATTTAACAACTGTTATAGTACCATGTTGATTTGAATTAATTTTTCATAGTTTCTACAGAAATAAATCAAACCACCATTGCCATTTTAACTGAATTCTTGAGACAAACCCTGGTGTAATATATTTTATTGTAGGCAAGCCTGTAAGCTTCATTTTGAAGTATCACCATTGAAGATTGTACGAGCATCCAAACAATATATTTATGATGAAATTGGTACTGAATATTTAGATTGTATCAATAATGTATCACATGGTAAGTTATACACCATCATCTGAAAGTTCAGACAGTGAAAATAAGATATATATTTGTGCATACTTTATTAATGTAACTTTACTGGACACATTTGAAAGGAATACTGGTATAAGCATAGTGTTTTATGGTATAATACTCCTCCATTTGATAACAATAATACACTGTAATACAATATTTATTATTGTTTTAAATTGAGGAGTAGAATACCATAAAAAAAAAACTGTGTTCATTATTCATGTGCCTCCTACCCCTAGATGTCACTTAAAGATTATAGAAATGACAAGTACTTTTCAACTGTAAATCCAGTACTTTTAAACAGTTAAACACGAAAAAGGCATTTTGTAAGTGTCAGCTGATCCATGTTTGCATGAAATCTTAGTTGTTGAAACTTAAAGCAAATCATTTTCTTTACAGTTGGTCATTGTCATCCCCATGTAGTGAATGCAGGTCAGACCCAGATGGGTTTACTTACAACTTCAAATGGTTTCCTGAATGATAATATGACTGAATATGCTAGACGTTTAATAGCAACACTTCCAGATAAATTGTGTGTTTGTTACTTTGTTAACTCTGGGTAAGAATTATGTTAGTACTTACAACTTCAAATGGTTTCCTGAATGATAGTATGACTGAATATGCTAGACGTTTAATAGCAACACTTCCAGATAAATTGTGTGTTTGTTACTTTGTTAACTCTGGGTAAGAATTATGTTAGTAATAGGAAAACATATATATAAATATTTGATTAAGTGGCAAATTAGAAATTTGCCACTCTTTTTGTTTTCATTAGGCTTTCAAAATTACAGAATATAGAGAAGTTGCCTATAGAAATATAAAATTCATAAAAGTTTTTCTACCACTTCCGGTTTTTGCGTGATAACTTCCGGTTTTTCAGAACCACGTTGGGTGACTCAACCTCCGGTGTATGTAAGAAATGAGTTCAAAAGCTATACATATAAACCATCAGGCATAATTTGAACCCAATTAATGAAAAAATTCTAACCAGAAGTGAAACTTTATGTGCTATCACAGAACGGTGACATTTAGCAAAATTTTAATAAGTCCACTAATTTTTCTTCGATTTGTATCATTTTGGTGTTTTTTGAAATCTTGTTACTTTATCTAAATTTTGGTTGGATCAGAATTTTCATTTTCAAATTTAATTTTTTTTTAAACCTGATTGGTTTTTAAAAAAATTAAAAGGCTATATCAAATGACCTTGACCTTCAATGACCCTGAATTTTTACGAGTAGAATGTTCTTCACATTAGCTATCCTCACATATGCCTATAATGGTCGACAACAATTTTTTTGTACCCGTTTTAGTTTTTTTTTAAATTCAAAAGACTATATCAAGTGACCTTGACCTTCAATTACCTTATAATTTTCAAGTAAAATGTACTTGACCTAAGCTGTCCATATATATGCTTATAATGGTTGTTAAAAAGTTTGTTTTGAGTGTTTAAAAATTCAGTAGTTTAATTTATGTTGCATTTCTGACAATTTTAATCAGATAGAAAATTGGTTTTTAGTTATAAAAATCAATACATGCCATTTGATTGTTGAAACGCATGAAAATATTGTTCAACTTACTGAACAAGTAATTTACATATCTCATCTCTTTGGTGAAAAAATCAGAGGCATATCCCTACATTGTGTTATTTTGCTTGAATTTCTAAACATTACTGAATTACAAAATATAGGTGATATCTACAATTGCAGGTCAGAGGCAAATGATTTAAGTTTAAGGTTAGCTCGAGCATACACAAAGAAAGAAGATGTCATGGTGGTAGATAAGTAAGTTAATTATAGTGATGATTAATATTCAGCCCTTAGCTTTATCTTGTCTTAATATGCCTACTATGTCGTCTGGGACAAGAACCCAAGTAAAAAGTTTGACAAAGAAAACATGTTAAGGTGCAAAGAGAACATAGGAGGGGGATTTTTTCGGCATATTTTACAGTTTTAATGTTTTAATCTCACCATATGTAGATAACTTCTATTGTCAAAAGGTTGCCTTATGTTATAGTTTGAATTACCATTGTCTGCAGTTATGATTATTATGACAAAACACCTGAGGGAATCTATTTAAGATTCATTTATTGTGTTAACAGATGTAAAAAGTCGACAGTCGACACATGGAGACATGATTGATAAATTGTTTACGTGTTTTTAATGTAGAAAAATATTTGTCGGTGTTAAAATGACCTAGTAATAAATAGTGTTGTCAGTAAAGTAGGCTAATGATTAACAACACCAGATTCTGCATAAAGACCCCTTTTGTTCACTGTTCTGCAATATTATATACCGGTAGTTATAAGAATTAAACTCAATGTTTCCAGTTGCTAAAAAGTGTATAGAATGTCTGAAGGCCATTGCTTAGAGGTACCAGGCTACATACTTGATACCAACTTAATAGTCTTGATGGTATTTTTATTTGGACTGGATTCATCTTTTACCTAACTATCACATATTGTTATTATTGGAAGTTGAGGTAAACAAGGTTAATTATCAAATGTATTTCCTGTCTATGAGTAAAGGAAGTTGGCAGCAGAAAATGAGAGTATATTTTAGTAAAAGAAATAATAAGTTTTATGTACGTCACATATATATGTTATCTATTTCAGTGCATTTCATGGTAACTTAGGTAACTTGATAGATATCAGTCCACTGAAATATAAAAAACTGAATGTCAAGAAGAAAGATTGGGTACATGTGGTAAGTTGTAATAAATAGTATTTGTTCAATAATACCTGTATAAAGTTGTAAATTTAACAAGATTTATACCCAGAATGTATATTAGTGACACTGGAAGCTGTTTATAGCAGGCAATCAGATGAAACTCTTCTGCCAATCAGAATCACTTTTACATTCTCATATTTTGTCATAATAATTAAAATCAAGGGATTACTCTACTTTGGGTTTCACTATCCTACATTTTATAAAGATGATATTTAGACTTGGATTCTGCATTCTCTGATTGAGACTGATTGATATGAATGTTCAAGGAATAATCAAATTTGATAATTTGTTTATAATAGTGATTAGGTAAAAGTCATTCTGCAGGTTTTTGTGGTTAGTTACCCCTCTGTAGAAAATCAAATTAACATCAATTACCCTAGATGCACCGTGAAAGAGGCCATTTTCTTTATAACGTAACATGGTCATGGCCACCCTTTAAGATTGATTTTTCTATGTCCCGATTCACATTACTTGCCAACGATATTGTTATGTTTACATTTCTATCTATGATGTGACATCTTAATCTGACATATCCCTTGCATGCCAAATGGCGCCCCCATGATCTGGAGATTCTCCTTGATACTGGAAGTGAAAAATTGAAACTTTATCATTTTGTAAAGGGTTTTTACCAGCAAACTTGCATTTCTTTATAAACGTGACAATTCCTTTAACAGTACATATAAATCTTTATAGATTACAATCTACAGCTGGATCTGGCTACAGTAATTAGTAAATGGATAAACTTGGTCCAATTGAGATACCAATAATGATTCAAATCTATTATAGGTACCATGTCCTGATACGTTTCGTGGTAAATATAGAGATGAACAGAGTGCTGGTTTATCTTATGCTAATGAAGTTCAGAAAGCTTTACTAGAAATACAACGTAAAGATAGAGGGGTAAGGTGTTAATACTAGACATAATTCACAATTTTATTTATGATAGTTTAAATTTAAAATTTAAAACTTATTCACTTGTTTTAATGTAATAATTCATTCAGATGTTTCTTTAGATTCTATTTTGATATTTCTATATAAAGTAAAAAATATACATAAATATAACATTGAAATATTATGAAAATTCAGTCTAATATATATTTCTTGACTATCTTTCCTTACACAAACATTCTAGTAATTCTGCATATTATCAGATATGATCTGTCATTTTTTCTTTATAGTTGGCAGCGTTTATCTGTGAACCACTAATATCTAATTGTGTAGTGACATTCCCTAAAAATTACTTAAAAACAGTATATAGGTATGTATAATTAATTTAAGGGCGTTGCCTGGTCTATTTCATGTTTTGGAAAAAATTGAATTTATATTTGAAAGAATGATTTCTGGAGACTGGTTGTACATTTATTGATGATTTGGGGTCCTGCTCTTCAGTTTAAATCAGACTGAATGACAATCAGAGTTTTTTTAATGTGTTGACAGCCCTTTAAACATGCCATAAAAATTGGACATTTCAAACCTTTAATTCAGGATTAAATAAATGTGAATGGATCAATCTATCTACATCAAACTTGGCACTTTTGTAGACAATTACAATACGAACAAAATGTCGCATGGGTTTTCAAAAAAAAAATTTTTTGGGTCGGTAACCAGGGAAACATGAAAATTTCAGGTGAAAACGGGAAAAAATTTCCAGGAGCCAAACTAAGTGGAATTTTTAAAAACCCCAACGACATTCTTTTCGTAATTGAATAAGCTTTCCAGCGAGACCAAGATAGTCAAGTTGACTTAAAAAATGACGGATTAATCTGGTATTGAATAGGGCACAAGTTTCCACGAAATTGAAATTATAGTGAAAACCACCAAGATACACAAATCATTGCGGTTCTTTTCTTGTTTTATTGTTGTTTTTTTAAGAAAGAATAATTACCTGCCATCTGAACACAAAAGTAATAAATCAATTATCGTAAAAACTCAAAGAACCTTCATATCTGTGCCAACCACTATAACTAATACTGAAGCCATAAACACAAAGTCACGTGACCTTTTGTTTACTATGTTTGCTTTGATTGCCAAGGTAGCATTTGAAATGCTATTTCTGTTGCATTGACATTTGTCAGTTATTCATAACATTCAATAATTTCAATCTCATATTGTCCACGTTTTCTGAATCATATGCCATGGCCAGCATGGCATGGATCAGATTGATGGATTTGGAACTGATTCTGTGCATGAAGATCTCACGACGTTGCGCTCGCAAATATCGCTTGCATACCATTATTTTACTTTTTATTATAACATCCCATTCTGGACCATTTCGATATGCCACATTATCCCTTGTATCTAATTTGACACTAATCCAGCTTGGTGGAAGCTCAGTTCAATGGATCGGAAAGTGCCGTCAGTTCCTTTCGAGGCCATCTTTTCTTTCTTTATGTCGTTGATAACGTGATCCGTCATGCGATGCATATCATTATGACGTTATGTGGTCGTAATGGCGTTGGGAAAATAATTTATACTAAATCGCCAATATCTCGGTTGTTAGTAAAAATAAGACTCGAAAAATTTTCACACACATATTTTCTCGTCCTATTTGTGGCTACAACAAAGAATCAGGGCGGTTCATGACATGATTTTTTCTCGAACGCTAAACCAGGCAACGCCCTTAATAAACATGTATTTCACTCATAATGGATACATAAATATTTTCATTTCACCCACTATTCTGGGTTGTTACAAAAAACAGTAAAGAGATCTTGCAATTAAGATGAAATCATTTTAACCCTTTCAAGAAGCCGGTTGTTGTCAAGTGACGTCATACAATGTTAGCGTCATACAAATTAAGAAATATTGCTGGGAGCTCAGGGTATATGATGTTCTTTCTAAATTACACTAAGGGTTTAATGGGTTAAAGAATGGGTTCAGCGATTCTGAAAAACTTCTCCCAAGATGAATTTTTCGTGACAATCATTTGATTAGTTGATTATAAATTTTTGTTTTATCATCCAATTAAATTCCATGTACAGTATTTCTTTAAATCTGGTTCTGATCTTATATAAGGTTAAGGTTTCAGGTGATACTCTAATTAAAATGATAAACTAATGCTCAAAAGAAAGTATAGATTTTCAGGCCTCAGATACGGTCCGCGATACGGTCGCCGAGCTCGTATCCCATGTTGTTTCTCCAGCGGGCGTTGTGACGAGTGGTCGACGGCTCCTAGACCTGTCCTTTGTACTGCCCGCCTGCCCCACTCGTTGCAGCAGTCTGACCACTGGTGCAGCCGAAGGTTCTTGCAATGGTGGCGTTAGTCGCTCCTTGTTGGGTCATTCCCACAGCTCTCTCTCTCTCAATCTGGCTCAAACGTGGCATTCTGTTTGTGTTTTTCTTTCTTCTGCACCCCTAACATTTCATGCAGGTTGTTTTATACGGTCTGTATGCACGTGCATTTTGAAATGCAGGAAATTCTGCCATTTCTTGATAAAATGAAAATTTCGTGCAATTCATGATTTTTGGCCACTGCTCCTACTTGGAAAGGGAGGTATTCAGGTGGGTGACATTTCCTCCGAAAAATTCTTGAACAATTGCAGTGGAAATATTTTTGGCGATTTTTGTTGGTGTATACTTTCTTTTGAGCATTAGTTTATATGATATGAAGAGTATTTCTTACTGAATTTTATCACCATTTCAAATCAGGCTCAATCCTCTATTCATGGTATATAAAGTTCTGTATCAATTTTGACTTGATGAACATTATTTAGATAGGAAAAGTATGGTTATGAATTTGTGAGCAAACCTGAATTGTTGATCATGTACATTATATTACTAGCTGTAATTAGTCATCAATCTTTTAGTAAAATTTGCTGAATATTTTGTAGATATGTAAGAGAACATGGTGGTGTATGTATAGCAGATGAAGTCCAAGTTGGTCTGGGAAGAACAGGAGAATTTTGGGGATTTCAAATGCATGGTAAGTTTCAAGTATATATACCATGCATTTGATGTTCAATGGTTTAACAATGTCTCCTTAACAAAATCTAAATAGTTGATTTATTATAACTAGAGATGTGACAAAGTAAATTAGATCTAGTAATGATTTGGTTTAAAATTTAATCAAACAGAAATGTAATGTTTATAAATGATGAACATTTTCAAAAATATGTAAACAATAGAGTTCATAAATTAAGAATGAGTCCCTCTATTGATTTCTTTGAAAAGCATGATTGATTTTATTGTATAACAAACTTGTTAAATCAGTATTGAAAATGAATATAACATGGAGAATTTGTTCATATATTATTTTTGTTGTTCATTGAATCTTGTATTTAGATTTTCTTCTATCTAATTGTAGATGTTGTGCCAGATATAGTTGCTATAGGAAAACCAATAGGTAATGGTCATCCAATGGCTTGTGTTGTAACTTCTAAAGAAATAGCAGATTCATTAGCAGAATATGGTAGTTCTGTAAGTATAGAACCATCATATTAATAAGTAGAATATTAGAATTTGATTGATAACTCAGAATATTCATATACATGTATATAAACGTATATCAACTCATAATGCAAACTTGTTTCACAACAAGGAAGTCCCATATATAACAGCTATATGTATACTTTCAATGTCATCTTGACAGATATAGCACACACAAATACAGGAATACATTCATCATGTGCACAGCTGGCCTTTTCCATTTGTTTAATATTAATGGTTGTTAAAAGAAAGATAAATCATTGTTGAATTTAAAGTCTTGAGATTCTATTGTCTAAATGTATGAATTAAATATTCTCACCAAAACTTTTTGCAATTAGCAAGTTGAACCAACAAAAGAAGAAGTACAAGAGAATGTGAAACATTTTGACACTCCTAGGCACACCAAACACTAAAGTACTAATTCAGTTTGGACACAGGCTGAAATATATTAGTTGCTTGAAGATTGCACAGTCTGGAGTTAAAAAATATTTCTGGTTTTCAAGTAATCCTAGTATATTGTGGTAACAATTTGTATGTGTTTGTTATATGTTAGTTTGGGGGAAATCCTGTATCATGTGCTGTTGGTATGGCAGTATTAGATGTTATACAGAATGAGAAGCTTCAGTCAGCGGCTAGATCTGTTGGTAAATGTTTACTTGATGGATTCCAATCTATTCAGTTGAATCATTGTATGATGGGAGATGTCCGGTTAGTCTTTACTTTCCTTAGATATATGTTTTATACTTTCATTCTCAACTAAGTAAATCTTTTTCAAAAATTATGTTTGCACCTAAAATTCACTCTTGATTTATTTGATGTTTTTGCTTCTGATGATAGAACAAATTAAGCAGTGTCTTTCATTATCAAATGTCTTATTACTTTAAATGAAATGTGGATAAATCGAGGTGAGTTTATTGAAAGAATACATTTATTTTCTGAAACTGTTCTGCTTTTTGGTGTAAGCTTTTGACTGTTACAGTATGTTATTGTGAAAGTTTTTTTGATGTTTGAACTAAAAACTCACATAATCCTGTTTATTGTCTCATGTAGAGGTAAAGGTATGATAGTAGGGGTAGAATTAGTAATGGATAAAGAAAGTAGAAAACCTGCCAAAGAAGCAGCAGAAATTTTATGTTATAGGTGAGTTAAAATGACATTTTCAATTTATGTGTCCAAATAAAAAATATGAGTACTTTAAGCATATAAAACCAATATCAGGATTTTAAAGGACTGATGACAGATTTAACAAAAACTACCAGTTATAAAATATAAATCCATCAAGAATCAAAACTAATATTGCGTTTATGTATGTGTGTATATATGTATATGAATGTGAAAGATTTCCTTTATTGAAACAAAGTGAATTTTGAAAATATACATTCTATTTGGTAACAAACTTGAATTTGAATGGCTTTATTTCAGAATGAAAGCAGAAAACATCATAATAGCTCATGATGGACCAGATAGTAATATTGTAATTCTAACACCACCATTATGTTTTAATTGTGATAACGCTAGACGTGTTATACAGGCGTTTGATAACATATTACGTAGTATTGAAACAGAAGCAGCAAGTGTTGGACTGACAAATAATGGTCATGCGTCATCAGAACCATTAGATGTACCATTAGATGTCCTTACAGAGGGCATTCATAATATATCAGATGAAACTGAGTCTCCAGATGAGAAGAGGGCACGTTATGAAGAAATGGATTAAAATTGTATATCTGTTTGAAATGATATCCAGTAGATGTTTCAGATTACTTCTTGAAAATGTTCATAGAATGATCTTTTAACCACTAAAATAGAATACTGCCAACTTTTGTTATGAAGATATGAAAAACCTCACATAATTTGTGTCAATGTCTGTTATTAGAACATTAATAGAAAAAACAACCAGATTAAAAGGTTTTTTTATTTCATAATGTAAAATTGCACTTACTGGATTTTATTATCTAAGAATTTTGTAATAAAAGAACTGATTTCTGAGCTGGCTCTGGTTGTGTTTAATCTATGATTAATGTAGTCAACCCAATATTCTTCTTGTGAAACATGTAAACTTTGAAATATATAAGACTTGTCATGGAGGTGGAGAGGTATTAAGAAAATAGACTGAGATTATATGAAGCTTATTTTTTATTTTGTAAACTATTATTTTATTGTATTATAAATATAGATTATATATAATCTGTTATTTCTGAATAACGAGGGGGATTGAAGCTATATATTGAAATATCAGTATATAAAACAATATCTTAATTAATCTTATCTGGAATACAGCTTGTAAAAATGTAGCAAAGCATACCTCACATCATGCTGTTGACATTTTAAGCAAGAGTTATGTTTCTGTGAACAATAATAGATGTACTTTGATAAGACAGTATATAAGTATTGCATTTATTGAAGTCAAATGGAAGTTTTCATAGTCTGTATATTTTGTGTCATGCTAGCAAAGGCTACATACAACATATTTTGTGCTTTCATGTTATTTGGGAGATGTGGCAAGCTTGACTTCACTTCAATGATATATTTATTGTTATGTATTAAATGTTTAATAGTGGATAGGTTAAATAGTTATTGTTGCCTTTTATCATCATTCATTTTTTGTAAATCATGCACACAAGATGTCAGTCATAACACTTCATTCATTATTGTTTATTGTTTGGAAGATTAAAATCATGTTAAATATACTTTTGTATTTACTACTGAACAATGCATTGCTTATGAAAAGTGAAGGATTATCTGGGAAAGCAGCACTTTGTTTAATTTATTTTGAATCTGCGCAGGATCTATTTTATACCTCATGAAGGAATGAAGTGTTTGTTATTGGTGTTCAGTCAACATAAATTACAAATTCATTTGAAGGATCATGTAATGGACAAGACAAGAAGCTGAAATTGTAATATTAAAATTTATTATGTACACAATTTATAAATAAACAATTATATATTAACAAATCTAATAATAAATACAGTTAATATCCAGATAAAAATTCTTTAACTAACAAAGTAATAAATTTATTAGATAGTTATGGACCCTATGCACAAATTGTTATTTTGATTTATTATTGTAGATTGTAGATTGCTGTTAATTTGTAGATTTGTGTTCAAGAAAAAGGATTTTCTTATGTCTGTTAATTTAAGTCTGGCAAGGGCAGCTACTTTACTGAGCTAAGAAATAAATTATGTAATACACCCTACACCTTGTCTGTCTTGGCAACTGAAAAATCCAATGTTGTGGTACATATAATAATAGACAGGAATTAAATCAAAGTAACATGATAGTTCTATAGATACATATCACAATTATCTTGGAATAAACTTAATATCATAACTTGAATTTGGATTTAAATTAAACGCTTGAGGAAGTCAACCTTAAACTTCACTTCTAATGGATATACTTCTACAGAGTTTCTTTGGTGTTCTGATAAAATATTTTTAAACAAATAACAGAAACAATAAGTATTTTTCATTAATAATTGAACATTACATTTATAAAGGACTCAACTCTACAGAGTTATTCTCTGATCATTCAATAAGTATTAACTATTCTCGGGCTGACTTATATATTAAATTTTATGTTCCACTAATCTGCACCTTACTGCCATTATTTCTGTACTATAAAATGTTATGTATTTTACTAACTCAACAAAACTTGATATACATATATGATGACAATAAGAAAACTTTTTTGAATTTGGTTTTACATTCAATTTATGATATATGATCCTATGATATATGTTATGATTAAAATACAAAAATATACAAAATAATGCTGGTAATATGATTAAGACTATGAAATAAATTGTAATTTCACATTTCCAGGAGGAACATCAAGTTTCATAACAGTTAAAGGAAAAGAAAAGTTATGCCAATTTATAATGCCAAAAATAATATGAATATTTTAATTTAACCCCTTCAGCAGTTATTGCCAAAGTAATCCTTTATCTTATCTTAATTTTATCCAGTCCTATCTAAATAACTTCCAGTTGCTTTAACACTGGCAAAGTTTTTTATTCAGTTATAACATAAAATAGATTTGGATTTTGTCTGGGTACGATCTAGATAGTTAGCAGTGTGAAACCAAACAAGAAGTTATCCAGATAAGAATATCACATGGTGTATTGCGTAAATGCACATTTTAAAATGGCATCTTCTGTTGGCTGAGACATTACAACACAATTACTTGAAAATCACAAGAAAATGACAAATACTGTGTTGGAAGAAGAACCATAACTATATCTCTTATTATGTTCATATATTATTAAGCTAACTCATATGACATAGGGTGCTACTAAAAATAAAGAGCTAGATAACTTTTCTGGGCAGTGTAGAAAGGGCTATCCAGAGGTGATTGTGATATGAACTGAATTGTGCAGAATGAAAGAGATGTTAATCTATGATAAGCTCTATATCTTACTGTTCGGTTACATTCGGAAGCAAATTTAATACTATAGTTAGGGCTAATAAAACCAAGTGGTTTATTTGAAAATTGAAATCATTTATCAGATAAGAATCAAGACATTTATATCTATACACTTGATTTCAATAGAATCAATGCTTAGAGCACTTTCTTAAACAAGTTTCTTCTTGCATTATTCTCATTTTTATGTCAATCAATACTATCAGCGAAGCAGCACCACTGATGAAAGTTTAATGAACAAGCAATGCTTTTAAAAGCAAAATATCAATCAAAACAAAACTAAAAATACTGTTAATATGGAAGGAATTAGTAAAAAATCAATAGAGGTCATTATATCACATACAAAAGCATGTTTCTGGTTAGTCAGATCACATTTTCTATCTTTGAATGTACTTAACATTTAAAACAGTCTTTGTATTTAAATAATCCAAAAATTTGTCAAAAAATCAATTCTAATTATCTAGTCTTATTGACATTGCAATACTTTGACAATAAACTAAATTATTTGACATTCTAATATTTCATCAATATGATATATAATAATCATCTATCATAAATGGTAGTGTAGTACATTTTAAAAGATATGATTGTCTAGACTTTATTGTATACTTAAGTTAGTTCATAGCTCTAATTACTTCTTATTAATGGTCAGAATCAAAATAATTTTGGTTAATTATGCTCTATAAAGCAAAATGACACTCATGGTAATTTTCATCAATTGAATACTGAGTAATAACAATATAGTTCTTTTAAGTATCTTAAAATGTCAATCTATATCTTTTATCTACCATCGTTCCTTGTTTCTTTATGAAAATTACTACTGAATTAATCTATGATTTTTGAAAATTATCTAAGCATAACTTCATCAAAAATCTGCATCCCATCCTGAAGTCTCATCTGGTGGAATGTCATTATCTTTAGGATAACTGTCAAAATTACTGTAATCAGTTGGACTTTTGACCTGCAAATAGAATAGATTCTATCAATAACAAAGAAAAACCACTCCTGGAATATATATCTTTAATCATATATGAAATTCAATGTCACAAGTTGAAAACAAGAAAAAATATAAAATTTGATCCAAAAAAGAAAAGTGAATATAACAGTCTATGTACATCAGGAATAGACTGTGAAGTAAAGATAATCACCTACAAATGTCATAAAACCTCTGAATCATTCTTAGGTAATATCAAACTCCAGACAAATCTTCTTGAGTAGCCTTTATAATGACTAATACTAAAAACAATCAAGTTACAAGTGGATTGACATTATCAGTTTTTCCCCATAAAAACACTTTTTGATGATTTATATTAAAACAAGGCTTACCTTTGGTATAATAGGTGGAGTAATACTATGATTCAATAAACCTTCCCAATCAAAACCTTGGAACCATCTAAAAAACAAAATCATTTGTACAGAACAAATATAGCCCAGTAAAGATATTAATGCTAATCCAGGTTTTATTTAAGACATGTTTTTATTGGAAATTTTGGTAGAATATGAAGTCTTTAAAGTCTAGCAGATATTTATAAACACATCCATGTCTAAATACTCAGTATACCTGAAAATTAAGTGGGCTATAATAAACAACTTTTCTCAACTATAATAACCATAGTATCAAGGATTACAGAATCATTAGTTGTGTACATGTGTGTGGAAGGAACAAAACAACTTTATACTATTCACAAATTAATATCTGATTGGGAGTAAGCTATAAATGCCCTGGGTTAGAAAGTCAAGAATTCCAACAGACATTGAAGAATACCATCAGACATTCAAGAAATCCATCAGACATTCAAGAATTTCATCAGACATTCAATAATACCATCAGGCATTTAAGAATTTCATCAGACATTCAAGAATTTCATCAAACATTCAAGATATCCTTGACTTACTTATGTTTTTTAATATCAGTGATGCCATTTTTACCATAACCCAGTCTCTCAACTGGAGCATCTCGACACAACTTCTTAATCAAAGCATGAGCATTACGACTAATTTTCCTTGGAAATTCTATCACATCGATACCCTTTAATATTATATTGTACGTCTTCATAGGATCAGAACCAGAAAATGGAGGACTGAAATAAATGATAATGATCACATATACAGAGTGATTACTTTAACATCCTTCAAAACAATATCATTGTTATAATTTAAATCTCTAATTTTATAAGCCAATATCTTCAAAGTTTCACTTGGTTTTGTCCCTTTGCACAATAAACCATTCACAGAGCTGAGTTTTAAATTTTAGTTCTCAACTACAATAAGGTATTTAAGTAAAGCAGACTTAGCAGTAGTTTGATATAGTAGATAGGTAAATGAATTTCTCTATATATGCAAAAGACAGGGTTAGCAACACTTACCTTCCAGTTAAAAGTTCAAACATTAAAATTCCCAAAGACCAATAATCAGCAGCATGATCATGCCCCTTGTTTAAGATGATTTCAGGGGCTACATATTCTGGAGTTCCACAAAACGTCCAGGTTTTTTTTCCAGCACCAATCTTTTTTGCAAAGCCAAAGTCAACCTTAATATAGGATTTGTAATTTAATTTTTTTTTTTTCTAGGAATCAACAAGACTTTTTTGGCTTACATCAACATGTATTAATGTTATTTTCTAAAACTTATAACTGTGCACATTTAATTCTGAGTATGGTATGGAAGGGTGTATAAGATAACATTCCAGTAAGTTTACTATACATTAATAAAATCTGTTATGAAAATAACTTACTAGTTTGATGTAGCCTTTATTATCTAATAATAAATTTTCTGGTTTTAGATCACGATATATAATACCTTTATGATGTAAATATTTAAATGCTTCCACAACACATGATACATAGAACCGTGTTGTTTTATCATCAAAACTTCCTCTGAAACATCAAAATAAAAAATTGTATCTACTTTTATTCAATATTAATATTAACAGTAGCCTGAAACAGGCCTCTTTGACTTTTTGTCTTTGCTAAAATGTCACTAATTCAACAATGTCCAAATCTGACAAGAATTCTCTGAAAAGAAATTGTGTTATATTAAATTATTTTTTAAAAATATTATTGAGATATTCAATGATTGCCTTACGTACCTGTCTCTTAGAATTGTCCATAATTCACCACCTAAACAGGCTTCCATCATCATATATACATATTTATTATCACGAAATGTTTTAAATAATCTGAAATAACAAGTCCATTAATAATAAAGACTTAAGCAAATCTTTGAAAACAAAAGATGACAGCTCATTTAAAATAAGAATTGTAACATTGTAAGATATTTCCCAACGTAAAACAAGACAAGTAAACTATCTACCTGGCAATAAAAGGCGTTCTAGATGTTAACATTATCTGTTTCTCTGAGTAAATATGTTCCTGTTGTCGGGTATCAACTATGTGTTTCTTTTTAAGGCACTTCAAGGCATATGTCTTGATCTTGTCATTTGATAGCTGCACCTAAAACAAAAAGAAAATGAATAAAAAAATTTCGCCCTTCTCTTCCACACCTTATGTGTCTACTGAACACAAGCAATGCCATAGGGCCGGCAGTGAGGGAAATTTTTCCAGGTCAGCGGCATTAGCATACTCTTTTTGAGATTTTGCAAAGGATCTTTAATGTGCAAAGCCTGTACCATATGGGGCCTCGTTTTTTTTTCCCATTTGAAAGACTAGACACTTTTTCCATGTCAGTCCCTTCGACCTGCATCACTGACAAGGGGAAACCAGGCTGAAAAAGTCATAAGTTCATCTTGACCATTGCCAGGATTGAACCCTGGACCTTTCAAATAATTGAGCAAGCATTTAACTCACTGAGCCACCGCAGCTTCCCCTAAAACAATGAATTGTATAAAACACAAAACAAAACAATATTCTAAGGTTTAAAATAGGTACTGTTAATCATAGATTAAATCTCTAGTTAATAATATTTTGTAGCCTTTAACTGTTTTATAATGCTAGGATGCTTGGAATGATCAAGAAAATTTATTTATTTAATCAATATCATAAGTCCCAGCTGGTCTTTGGCCAAACCTCTTGGCATTGTTATAAATCTTGCCCTGGCTATTTGTTATCATTTACAACTGGGTCGAAGATGACTTATGCCAGGGCATCATACTTTCACACCTCAATCTAGATGGGAACCCACAGCTGCCATTTGTTTGATTAACCAAGCAAATGATGTCATATAAATACTAGTCATTTCTATTCTGGACAATCATAGTCATTCTAGTCTTTGTAAGTGTAATCAAGTAAATTGGTATTGCAATAGTGACAATCTGGACAAATGACAGATATTACTAATTTTAAGTTAAAAGGTGAAGTAAGTAATATCTGTAGGATTAATTTATAACTGTGATTTTTAGTTCTGAATAAACGTGTATAATCAATCAATATCACGATAAAATACTTACACCTGAGATCTTAATTAACACACAATTTATATATTACCAGTATATTTACTCTCCATGCCGGTTATCATAGTATCATTTATTTCATCTTTATAAGTATATAGAGGCCATTGATTTTCTTAATAACATTTTCTAAAATCTGCCGGAAATAGCAACAATGCCACAAGCGGCAAAAAATTGATTTTTTAAGATTCATTTTCACCAAAAATTTGACATCTATGAAACTTATCTATATTTTCATTTGGGACCTTACCATGACTGTAAATTCAGTTTACTATAGATGGCATAATAAATTTTTGAAAGGTCCTCTGGAACCAACTTTTTTTAATTTTGAATTTGTCTTCAGCTTTCAGTTTAATTTGCCCTTAGAAGAAATTGAAAGATGAGATGATAACCTATATTTATATATACCAGTATGTATAATAGTTTAGGAGTATTTATTTCAAATACTAATCAGTGTGATATTGTAATGTGCTTGTCAAAAGCTTTTTAACCATATTGGCCTTAAGACTTAATACATACAGTTTTGTAATAGGTAATTGAAATATTTTATAAGGATTTATTTTCAGCCCAAAGTCAGTAAGCTAATCCCTTTGAATCAAAAGGTCCACATTATGCAGCTTTAAATAAATAAATAAAATATTTCAAGGTCAACAAGTCAATTGGGGTTCATTTTACACTTTAAATACCAAAAACTGTACAAGGGCATTGCATTTGCCTTACTAACATCGCAAGTTATTTATTAAAAACATTGTTATCTTTATAATTGTGTCCAGTTAAATATAGAAGACATTATATCTGTTGCTGACAGAAATGTGTTAAACATATATAAAAGTACTGAATTTGATCTACATTTCTAAAATAAACCTAAGAAGGCTTTCAATTAATAAATTCAAAAATAGAGTTCAATCAAACCGAATCCATCAGAAATAAGATAAATAAACAAATTCCATTTATTTGACCATTTATTTGCAAGCTGAATTTAAAGGCTAATAGTTGATGCATGTTGTATTGGAATTAGGTGATTATGTTGGAATTATGTTGGAGGTCTGGACCTTATCAATATAGAGAACTATAATCCTTTTATATATCTATTTTATTACATATTGATGTGCATTCATATCAATTACTTTAGCAATGTGTTTATTTAATTGGATCAAAATATTCTCATGTCAGAATTGAATGAAATTGCCCTTGTCATATTGCCCTGGATATATCTGTGCTAACCCCACAGTAGATACAATATATTAAGGTGAAATTATTAAATGTCTAATTACAAGAATCATTCCTGTTTTTGGGTTCTGTGAACATGGTAAGGAAACACATTTTAATTTGAAAATGAACTAATTATTAATTAAACAATTAGTTTTAAACCTTATAATTGGAATCAATAATATATTTGAATTTCTTAATACCTCTAATTCAATACTCATCTTATAAGAGCAGCACCTAAAAGAATTTTGCCTACCCTTTATATGTGCAATTCAATTTTCTCTTTTTTGATTCAATATGGTGGCATCAGAAGAGGCAAGAAGTTGAAAATATCATTATTACTGCAGTGTTAGAAATATTCTAAAAACAAAGAAAAAGATCTGAAGCAAAAATCCATTGTCAAATTTTTCTTTCAATAATCTGTGAATCAAGAAGATCAAGTGAATGATGTGCAATGGTCAACTCAGTATCATCAAAAGTCATTAATCTAAGGCAATTTGATTTGTACCACATGTTGATAATCAGCCGTCAAAGCAAGTTCATACAATTTGCTTAAATAAAAACGCCTGTAATGTTTAAGCAAACTGCTACTCATATTAATACAAGGGAGTTTATTAGTTCTTGGTGAAAATGAAGATGGTTTCCAGACATAATGACTCTACGATTCAAAATTTATAATTGAAATGGAATAACCTGGAAGCATTTGGAATTTAATCGATTGAAATGGTCTGTGTTAGTTAAAACTTTAATTCAAATATATCAGGCAGCCATCTTTGAAAGTCAATAAACATTAAACGATTTCCTTATCACCTTTAGTCCAGAATGTCATGGTTTAATCAGAAAACTTCATCAGGGTAGCAATATATTCATTTAATAATGAGGACAATTTAGCTAAGTCTACAGATCTCCTTCTCAATCTCAACGACAAATGAGAAATAATTGCTTCCGACTTTATCAGCTGGACAAATTGCCTGAATGACCTCTGATCAACTCATCTGACCTTTAGAGTGCCAAGATTAACTTTATTTTACGCTACATCGATGATAAGATGAAGTAGTGGACATTTTGATTAAGTCTATCAAAACATGAGTATACATAGTACATGTTATTAATATTTCACAGTTAACTTGAGACATAAGATAATAATTGATTGTCCTTTCCTTGTAAAATCAGTTTGTATCAATTTGAGTGATATCATCCAGCCTTGGTGTCTTGACTAGATTTTGCCAATCCTTTACTTTTCTATTTGTAAATAATCTGTCATTTTAGTTCATTGTTCAAAATATTTGTTTTACCAATATAATAAATGTTAAGGTTTACATATCTGGAAGATTTCAAAAAATATTATATTTGTTGATAAAATTATACAATCTGATTATTGATATTTTTCTCAAAATCTGTAGTTTTAAATACAATGATGGCCAATTTCAGGTCCATATTTCAAGTTATGTTCGAGACTACTAGTGTTTTTTGAAGAACAAAAATGTGGCAATATAATATTATATATTAATATAATTCTTTCTGAGTAAAACACCAAAGAAAATAGTCCAGATATCATTGTTCTATTTCAAAATTAATATCTTAATGATGTATACATAATATATCATTCAAGAGAAACAATTCTTATAAACAATGATTAAAACAGAAATGAAAGAATAACTGATATTATATTCTCTCAATAATTATATGTTATTAGTAAAGGTAGATATTTCATCTTTATATATCAACAAACCTATTTCTATAACACAATTAAGGGATTGAGCACTATTTTAAACTGAAAAAAACTTTGTTATTGTAAATTTTTTATTTTTGTTCAATCTTACAAAGTATTACAATTTTCTTTTAATTTAACAAACTATAAATTATGTTTCCATTAATTAAATGAATCAGTAATGTGAATTAAAATTTTATTTGTTTTGCTCAGATATACTGTATTAAATAACAGTTATGACGTCATCCTTTGTTGTATTTATCCATTCTCTAGTAGAATACATGAGTGTTGTTTGAACTACTCACTAACTGTCCACTATTTCATGAAAATCATTCACTAAATGTCCATTATTTTTAAAAAGTGTCCATTATTTTTTAGTTGTTTGGACCTTCTATATTTTCACTGACAAAGCAATTCAATTATATATTCAGTTTTATTTTTTATTTTACAACGTTCCCATTTGATAAAGTGAAATACAGCGTGTTTTTTATTCTATTTTTTCTGATAGGCCTTTGTTAACAATCGCATCTATGTGAGTTTTTTTTTTCAAAGGTTTGTTAAACCTAATTGTTGTGGCATGAGAGTTCGATATATATCCATATTTTCATCTTCTTTTTGCCCCTACTTTGATATCATCAGATAAAATATCAGAAAAAAAGGTCTCTCCATATTTGAAAATTGGATTGTTCCTACTAAATATTATCCATTGGCTCGACTTGGGATGCATTTCTAAAGGTGGATTGAATTATAAATATATATCGTTTTCACTTGAATACATTGTGTGTAGAAGAAACCTGCAGAGTATGTTTGCCACAGTCTAAATCACAATCTGAACCCACATAACTATTAATCAATCAATGAGTTGTTTTGATTACAATTAGTTTAACTTTGTAGTGCTATTATTTAAGTAAGTCCTCAAACTGTCTATTATGCTAGAGAGACAACAGTGTTCAGGGCTAACGCCCCTCACAAACTGTCCTCTCTCTAACATAATAGACAGTTTTCGGCCTCTATCCCTTACATAATATGTAGTAGTAATGAAGAATAATAATTTGTTTTTTAATGTTTCAGTAGGAATACAAACTCCAGGTTCACACTGTTAGCTTAAGAATATGGTCCAAGAATGTCAATTCTTACTTACCAGTTCTACCCTGCCAAAGCCACCCATACCCAATGTGGCCACAACATCTAGATCATCAATTTTAATATTGACAAACTCTTCTAATATTCCATCCTTATCTCTAGAACCTGGTGTTAACTCACCACTCAAACTAGTTGATAGGCTAAAATATACAAAAATACAAAAATCAAACATCAATTAAAACTATCAATAAATTAGATGCTATGTTGGCGACTGCTTTTTTTTTCTACGCCACAATATCAGGAGATTGCCTTAAAGACAATAATTTTCTGTATTAAAGGCAATAACAGTGTGAGTTTTGCAAATCTAGTAAATTCCTACATGTACCATTTCTAGAGGACATAGGCTACATATTGAGTTCTCTTTGATTATCCTCTAATTTATTTACACAAGTTAAATACATATCTAGTTAAAAGAGAAATTTCATTGCTCCATTTAACTGCTACACAGGGTTCCACTTAAACAATTGATACAGTGTTCTGTAGTGCTATCAACCATGCAAATCTGACATCTAGTATAATTCAAGATATTATGCAGATTGTTTCAAATCTATCTCTCTATCAGCGATAAAGCTGGAAGATATAGGACTGCCGGTCTATAAACTAAAAACCCACCTTGATTCTGATGTATTAACAGCACTGTAAATAAAACAAGAAGTACATTAATAAATATCAATTAGTGTAACTGTAGGCCCTACTGTATATATAACTATATTATCACTTGAAATAAATGATATCCCTGGATAGATCAAATATCATATAGGTTTCTTATTAATTCTACCTTATATCATAGGATATATATCAGAATTTCTCTTGATAAAGCAAACAAATTAAAGCTAATGTCCCCTGATAATTCAAACAAATCATAGACTAGTAGAAGAAGAAGGATAAGAAATATTTCTGTATTGTTGACAACAGCCCAGGGAATTGGTTGTATGATAATATATTGACATTAATTATATAGTTTATGACATTACAAGACTCTGTTTATTACAGCTAATGTCCTATTAGATATTTCTACCTCTGGTATATAGCATTAGTAAATAAGCTTCAAGGAAATGTCAAGCCTTCTTGGGTTCTTAACTGTAATCAACAATCTGAATAATGTATTTCTTGTCCATGTAAATCTTGACAACCTTATTGTTTTTTAAATGTATATAAATGTCATGAAAGCATATCAATGATGACCGCTTGAAACCTTGTATAATAACTCAATTAGTTTACTTCAATTATTATAGTACTGTATACAAGTTTAAAGTTTTCATTTGCAGAAAAGAGATTGAAATCCTGTATATTATCTTTAACAAAGTTTTAAATCTGATATACCTTATTCATATTTAAATTTATATATATGAGGTTCTGATCACAAGCTTCTGAATAAAGTGAAAATGAGGTTTCAAGTCACCCACAATATGTATATGATTCTGGACTTAAAAATGGTTAATAGTTCTATCATATACTTTAAGGCTAAGAGTTGGCATTTCTTCAAAATTATCTACACTCAATGGAACAGTAAATTTTAAAAAACTAGAATTGCTTACAATTATGAACGTATTTCGAGAGCCTTAAAATATTATGTAGGCTAAATTTGCAATGACCTACATCTAGACAATATATTGAATATCATTTGACCTAGTTTTCAAACTCATAAAATAATTAGGTCATACCTTCCGTAACGGTAAAAAATGGCGAAATTATGAAAATTATCAATTTTTGCTGTATTTAAGTACACTTATCTCTGTGAATTTTTTAAGTTAGCCAAATAAAAAAATACTTACTCGTAGACAATATATTGAATATTATTTGACTTAATTTTCAAGGTCATAGATTAAGTGGGTCACACCTTCCGTAGCCGTTAAAGTGACCTAATTTTGAAAAAATCGAAATTTGAATAATTCGAAAAAAAATACGAAACTTAAAAATCGGCCTCCAAGAAAAGGTAGATAATGATCCATTGTGTCTCTGTGCTAAATTTCATCAAAATCGGTCTATCAGTTGTGTCTGAATTTCGGATTTAAGAATTGTAACGAAAATTCAAAATGGCGGCCGATATGGCAGCTTGACCTAATTATTTAGGTCAAATCGATTACTATTGACAAGTTATTTATAAAACAGTTTTCACTTTTCACCTAGCAGTTATAGACCGAAAGTTACGTAATTACGTCATTTGAGGCTAAACCGGTAGTTGAATTGTTTTTTCCACATTTTTTCAAAAATTATAATCATATCGCCTATCAACTGGTAAAGTTTCAAAATTTTACCATTTATATTAAACGAGAAATCACGGTCTGAAATTTTTGGCGATGACCCTTGAATATTGAATTGCAAATCGTGGGTAAAATATTTAACCTAATTACATGAAACCTATAATTGTTAGTTGACAAATACATTGAAGTTTTCAAATCTGAAAATGCGGTCAAAATCGAAGTGAAAATAAACTTGCTAAAGCAAAAAAACCTCAACTTCCGATTCTCACTACCGGTCAGAGATAGAACTTCCGGTTTTGTTTTATTTGATAATAGATATCATTCTAAGATCAACTGTAGATTTAGAATTTCTGTACCTTTTACCAGTTTGTCTGCAAACTCATCCAAGAATCGCAAAAAAAAAAAAATAAATAAAAAAATAAAATAATCCGAACGATTACAATACGTTTTCGCCAAAGTCGAAATACGTAATAATTGCAAGATATAAGCAAAAATGGTAAAGAAAACATATATATATATATTTCTACAGTTAAAAGTTTTCCAGTCAAAGAAAAAATATTTGTGATACAATTCAAAACAGTATGTTAAAAGATGAACCATTACTTCTAGAATATTGGAATATTCACTAAACAATACTGATACTGGCTTGTAGAGACTGCAAGATTAATGTATGAATGACCATGTACAAATATAACAGAAGATCTAGGGCCATATCTTTATCAAATGTAATATAAATTTCTAATAATATTCTAAAAGTTAATAAATACAATACTTTTAATATATCTGGTTGTTTTGGTCTTTTAGAAAATTGTATACTTTACATGTTTACAATGAAATTTCATATTAGTTAAAAATTGAAATATCACTACATACATTCAGAAATCTTACATTGTAAGAAATAAAAATTCAGTAAAATATTCTACAAAGATTAATATCTGCTCTATAGCTAGTTGTATGTTAAATTTAAAAAAAACAAAACATTAGTTTAAAGATTTGAAGGATAATTACGCTGCAAGAGTTGCTAACTTTGTTTTTGTTTTGGAGCCATTTGCTGCTCTTGGGGACAAACTAGAAAAAAAACAATCAAATGCCTTTCAACTTTGTATTCTGTTAGAGGAACTTTGAACAGCAATAGTTTTTTAGAATAGGTATTTTATGGTAATTGGAATTAATCCTTTCTTGCTAATAAATTCAAGATTTTTTAGGATAAAAATATTCAACAGTCAAGACCACTGACTTTGAAATCAATAAAATTGCAGACAATACACGTTTTTCTAGTTTTGCAGAATAAGAATATCTCACAAATTTACTTTCATACCAGTTTAAAAGATGAAAGCCATAATGACCTAACAACTTACTGAGAGCGATGCAAAAATCTGGCTTTGAGAATTGACCAAAGCTAAACAAAAGGTTCATTCCAAAATAGGTAACAAGTTAACTGGTGCTTATACTATAGAATTATCAGCAAGAAACAAAAGAAGCCAAACACCAATTTTTAAAGGAATTTTTTCAAATACTCTCATTTACCTTTAATTAAGATTTCATGCTAATATGAATCTATTCATAATGAACTAACTAATTTCCGTGAGAAAATCTCCCAACTCACAATTTCATTCTTAGCCAATAGTAATCAGTAAGACAAAATCAATATACTTCCATTCATTGGTCTAATTTTAATCATGATAAAAGCCTTTTTAAATAGCAGTTTATGTATGAGAATTCTGTCAAGCCTGATTCTAAACTAATCAACAGAATGGGATCATTTTAACTTAAAGTTGGGTACCAATGCCTTCAATACACTTGATCTATTTTATCATCGAGTTGATGATAACTTCAAATTTGAAATTCTTACTTACTAAACATTTAAAAAGAAATTTTGTTTAGTTATCAAAGAGGCAAATATTACATTAATTTTGAGGTGGAGGGAGAAAATCTAGTCTCACACTCCTAAAATAAAGACTGTTTAGATAGATACAGTGCGACAAAAGAAGGTAAACATGCATAGTACCTCTAAATGAAAATAATTTCTAAATTACTAAGGTGCAAGAATAGAATTCTAAATTGCCACAGAAATATTTGTCTATAGGGTATATATTGACTGAAGTAGAACACATAACACTTGTCCAAAGTACACTCAGACCTTATATTTATTTAAATAAATACATCTTATAGAAAAATAGTTACTTGGACTGTCAAGAACATCATCGTCTTTCTGACTGTCTTCAAGTTAATTAACATACTGTGCTATTTTTACAAGTTTTCAGAGTATCAATACTTACCGTGATGCACCTCTAGCCTCATCACCATAATCTTTTGTCCTTAATTCATTCAAGTCACCAATTAACTGATTGAAAGAACTGAAAATATATTGGACACTCAAAGTTAATATATACAAGACATTCAATAATAGAATATTTTTCACTTTTATAAGTGTAGAGCTATATAGAAATATCAAAACAAAACCTATTAGAGTTTCACACTATGCAGTTAGAACTGACTTATTTCAGCCTGCTGAAGATGGTCAAGTTCCCTACTGAAAATGGGAAATACTGAAGTAGACAGATTAAGACTAGAGAATAAGTTTTACTTTCAAGTCCATTTTAAGGATGCAGGCTGATATAGCTTAAAACACTGAGTAACAAGTTACAAGTTCTGTTTTAGTATTTTTTATATAGAACAATCAATAAACACAACTTTCTGCTCTAATTGTTAAATTCTCAAGAGAAATGAGCATAAACAATCTTTTCCAAACCTGCCAAGAATAAGTTTACTCAATAATAACAAGTTTTACCCTAGAAGTATCAAACATTTAATTTGAAAGATATTACCTGAAATATCAAGTTATTAAAAAAGTACATGTATGGCATAGATAATGGTGTTTTCAGATCTTATTTGAATTCATCCATGACTGGTTTAAAATAAAACTGGCGGGCGCTTCAGTTCATTATTATTCACTTAACTATAGTAATCAAATTTACAGCACTCCAATGTGAATGTCAAATGACCAAGACATACACCATGATCCAATGTGAGTACCACCTAAATACGACCATCATACTCATTGCAAATACTGATCAATCTATTCTAGGGAAATCCTTACTGGCCAATATCTAGTTATTTCTTAAAGAAAAGGGTATAGGGTAAATTCTACTTCTAAAATAGTTGGAAGAATTTAAAGGACACTTATCACTTACTCTCTATCTACTGTTAAACATTCTACACCAGGTGGCAGAGCTATCACATTTGCTGTACGACGATCTTCACTGAAAATAAAAGTTCTAAAAAGTATAGATATGATCAACATAATGCATGATGATTTTAGAAGTTAATTCATTGATGGTGATAAAACTGGTGAAAAAGTTAACAGCTCTCTATCCATAAACTCTGTACACCATTGTTTCGAATATAGATATGATGAAAAATATAAATATTCTACATTTTAGTTACCTGAGCAAAGACTTTTCACCAAAATAGTCGCCTCGCTTTAATTTACGTATCTCTTGTGGGTTATTGTGACCTTGGATTCTTTGTGTGACCTTAACCTCGCCTTTATTTAAGATAAAAAAGGAATCTCCAGTGGCACCTTCACGTATAATATATTCTCCTTCATGGTAAAAATCCTGAAATAGAGAATAACTGTTGTAAATTTCCTGGAATAACTATGATAACACATTTCGTTATCAGCCAAATTCTGACTAAGCTTTGAACATCTTTTACTATTGACATGATTGATTGGTATTGGAGAGACTGAAAGAAAGGAATTTCATCAAAAAGTCAGAAGTCAGCAAATAAATTGACTTTTAGGCCAATAAATTTCATCAAGCAAACAAACATGATAGAGCACTATCATTTATATCATTTTATGAACAAAATTGAACTGCTTCACTTATTATAGCCTGATACATGTTTATGTACATTTGTTAGTTTAACTTTCAATAGATAAACTTGTTGTTCAGCTGGAAAGCTTATATATTATGTAATGAGCTCTTTAGGTCATATAATTTCATTTCATGTATTCTTAAGTTTTGTTAAATATTATCCAATTATATAGTGTGAATTTGTACCCGGGACTGGTTGTAAGAAATATACATGTTCTATTCTGTTATATCTAAACCTATTTTTATATCAACAGAAACCTTAACAACAAGATATCATATCTAAAACCTTACAAATATCTCCTATTCTGAGACAGAATGCATCCATAACCATAACAAGTTGGTATTACCAACATCTCTATTGCCAGTTATACAATAAATCTTAAACTCATTAACTACAATACCATGTTCAATTTGAAACTCAATCCAAATAAGAAATCAAAACACCTCCCTGTCTGAAACAAATACCCAGTAATCCTAACATTTTCCTTCTAAAACCTAACAAACATGTTAAATTGCAAGATATAATAACATCTAAAACCTATTTGTTATCAGAACCATGTTCAATTTAAATCTACTTAGTTTTCCCTAGTTATTATAAATGATAAATACTGATTGTATAGACAATTAATACTCTGTGAGCCACAATACAGGATTATCATGATTGATCTAAAAACATAACACTTAATAATGCTTCAATCTATAACTGACAGGAAAAACAACAAAAACTCATCAAGTCCAAAACTTTTTGATTAAGCTATCCATCATTATAAGCATTTATGAGGAAAATGACTGAAGACAAATTGCAACCATCACCATGCCTTCTGTTGAATTACAATCCACAACCTACTATCCATCCAGTGATAGAAAATAACACATAGAAATATTAGACTCCTCTTTCAATGTCAGCTTCTCAAACTTGTATTAAGGAAAGAAATAAAGCAATATTAATCTCTCAACCTGGATAAATTCTAGACAACTAACTCAATCACAAGCACCATAATACCCTTGAATTATTTTAGTCTTCCTATATCATCAACTGCACATTGGTCATATAGGCCTATTTCCAGTTTAACCTGTTAAAACACTCAAATAGCTAAATAGTGAAATGTAATTTCAACCAGAAATTTATATAGTTTATTTAGCAATTTCTCTATTAAATTCTATCAATTATTGAACAGATTGGATTTCATGTTAATGAATGGAACTCAACATTCTCATGTTGGAAAAAAAGAGTTAATGATCAGAACTATCTTTATGAAGAATTCTGAATTAATGACTGTGTACAAGTCAAGCACAAAGCAAATATCCAGGAATAAATAGTTGGTAATTAATTCTAGATCAGTAAGCTATTGTTAAACAGGGTATTATTATTTCCGCATTAATCATACATACTGGAATTTAATCAAGAGTCTAACTTTGTTTCCAAGTTACATTGTTATGAGTTTTAAACTCTTAATTTACTTCTTAAATAAACATGACCGTGTTACAGTTTCACAGCAGTTCATAGACTACTTTTCATATGAATAAGGACAAATATATTGTAAAACGTTCCAAAATCCACAACTGTCAAATGCATTTGAAATTAAAATTCTCTTGTTCTGATAAAACTGCCATCAATTAATTCAAAATGTATATTTTAAGTTTTATCAGTCTGGTCCATATCATAATAGCCGTAATGTTTCTAATTTTTCAGAAAACACAGCCTCATTTTTTAGTCTTAATAACTCTTGCAAATATAGGACAGTTTAAAACACAATGTTTTTTTTAAATCTCAATTACAGAATAAATATATACCACCAACACAGAAATAGTTCTCCATACAGAGCATTTAATTTGTTTTGTTTCAATTTTCACAGTTATTACGTAAAATGTCAATTCACATGATAAATCATAGCAATATTTAATTATCTTTAGTAAACTTGTTAAATATTACTAAGATCAGGTCTGGGTTTGATATTATATCAATGAGCAGGTGATTTTATACACTACTGCTATATCCTAAACATGACAATATTCATTTCAGATACCCTAGAGGTGTTGTAATAACAATAATTGAACTTAAGCCTAATTAAAGAAGTATTTCAAGTTAATGAGTTACAATTTGGGTAGCTGACAGACATTATCTTCATCAAGCAAATTATATTTATGATAGTGCATCTGAAGAAGAGCCAAATTTCCTAAACAGTCCCAATATATAAAGAACTTAGCATGTATATGGAGTCAATATTTTTTCAATTTAACTACAATCTGTCCATTGTGTAGCAATCTCATTCAATTGTACATGTTGGATATATATACTGAAAGGCAAAAGAAATGTCACATGGACATTGTTCATCTGTATGATGTGCTTACAGTGAGAGGTAAAATAAAGTGAAAGATGTGGGGTCTGAAAACTTGGCAAATGAAGCATAGAGCTGTGATTCCATGCCTGGAAAAACATTCTGAAACACCACAGGCTCCTCTCTGTTTCAGTCCACTACCACCCAAAACCATGATGCTTGGAGTCCTGTTCTGGGACAAGCATCAGCAAATGGTTTGCCCTTCCTTGCCCCCACTCACAGTAATAACATTCATAAGTGAAGATGGTTTTTCTCCATTTTTGTTCATGCCAATTATGATGCTGCCTAGGCAAAAGAGTAAGGTGAGACTGTAAGATCAATGATTGCTCAAGGGTGGTTGATTTGAGGAGTATTTTAAGTGGCCAGTAGAATCAGTTCTGCAGATATTGGCTTATCATGTACAACTCTTGTCAGAACTCTTGGATGACACTATGCAGACAGTTGTTTGTGGTGTTGTTGTTGCGATATATAAATTCTCAGAAAATAGAGGAAAGGTAATTTATAGAATAAATACCCAACACTGTCACAATTTTCAATGAATATTAATCATTGGGAATATTTGTTTGTATAATGACATAAAATGATTGCCATAGTGTGCTTGTGCAAGGATGGGAAGTTGCTTTATCCTGTTTTAGCGTTGATTTACCAGACATTTTTTTATCTCATACAGAACAGATTCATTTCTTGCTCACTATTTTAATAATTCCATATATAGTTTTATTGTTTATGAACATTAATAAAGTGTTGAATGCATACTTATTTAGCCAATATTAAACACAAATATTAGCCATAGGATGAGTGTATCCGAAGACTTATTATACCTTTAAATACAAATGTAAACTGAACTTTAAGGAACAAAGATAGCTTGCCAGGTAAGGTAACATATGCCCACTGTCAGCATTGATTTTAAATAAAATATGAAATATACATATACTTCTTTTCTGGGGTGATAAATGTACAATTTTACTAAGTTCGCTTAAAATATGTCAAGAATTATACCTAATAACAAGGCAATAACTCTTTAAAGATTTTCAGTATTTTTGATTGTTAAAAGGATTCACTTTTGGGTGATAACAAATTATTTCAACAAAATTCATCAAATTCCGTAAGGAAAAACGAGCCAAAATCCAAACGCGTTTTAAAGAACACAGGCAATAATTCATATTAAATATTTTGTGATATCTCTTGTTTTCAATAGGGTTCATTCTTGAATGATAATTTAAAATTTCAGCAAGTAATGTCAAAATCTGTAAGGCATTGTGCCTTCTAAAGTGTTTAGATGCTAAAATTTTGACGCTTTTTCAAAAACAGAGCAATAACTGATATTAAATATTTTAAGATTTATCTGATATTCAATAGGGTTCATTCCTAGGTGATAACACATACTCATGCCAAGTTCTGTTACAATCAGTCAAGAAACGTGACTTGCAGAGTGTTTACAAGCCAAAAATTGAAATTGTTTGAAAGAACAAGGGCAATCAAATATTCTGTGATATTTCTTGTTTCAACAGGGTTCATCCTAGAGTGATAATTAACAATTTAAGCAAATTTTATCAAAATCTGTTAAGCATTGTGCCTTCTAGATGGTTTACAAGCTAAAATTTTGACACGTTTTCAAAAACAAGGGCAATAACTAATACTTAATATTTTTCGATTTATCTGATTTTCATCTTTTAATAGGTGATTACAAATACTAATGCCAGGTTACGTCAAAATCGCTGCAGAATTGTGACTTGTAGAGTGTCTACGAGGCAAAATATGAACAAACATTATAGAACAAGGGCTATAATTCGTATTAAATATATTAAGATATTTTTGATTTGCAATAGGGTTCATCCTTTGGTGACATTAGCTTAAAAAATTTCAGCAAGTTTTGTCAAATCAGGTTTTTTTTTTTTTGTACAAGCCAAATATTAAACGAGTTTTCAAAAAAAATGGCAATAACTGATATTAAATATTTTTCTATTTAATTGAATTTCAATAGGGTTCATCCTTAGGTGATTACAAATACTCATGCCAAGTTTACAAGCCAAAAATTGAACGCGTTTTAAAAAACAAGGGCAATAACTGATACTAAGATTTTTTCGATTAAACTGATTTTCAATAGGCTACATCCTTGGGTGATAACAAATGCGCAAGCCAAGTTTCATCAAAATCCTCATACTAAATTTTTTCCGATTTCGCTGATTTTCAATAGGGTTCATCCTTGCGTGATCATAAACACTCATATCTAGTTTCATCAAAATCCGTTTAAAATTGCATCTTCTAGAGTGGAGGGACGGACTGACATGTGTGACGACAATATACCCCCCCCCCCCCAATTCATGTGGGCGTATAAAAATGAAATGAAGAGTTTTACTCTTCTACAACTAAATTAGTTGACTAAAGAACCAGAGCCGGTATTTTTAGAAGAGATTTTCTTTTGCCTTTCAGTATGTATAATTTTTTGCAATTTATGTCTTGATTTGTTTATATATGGATATATGAATATATTGTATTTATGTGCCTCCCATGGACTTAATGTAAGGATTAGAGTCCTATCATGGCCATAGGTTCAGTAGACCTATATATTATTTGATCTGAAACAAGATCAGAAAAGAACTCATGAATTTGTGTGACTTTATTCTGATAATCTACAAGTGGCTATTTTCTTTTATGGTGTACTTGTAGATATACCTTCATAAGTACTGCTAGGAAGCTGGATTTTATCTTGAAGTTTACTATTCCTTTAAGAACAATTGCTTAAGTAGTTAAGATTTGTGTTTTGTAATGTTCCAGATAGTAAACAACAAAATGGTAATAAGAGAAGATACTTACTATTTCCAAAACATCAGCTAATTTGGCTAACTTGTCAGCAGGCAGATCTCGTAATAAAGGCACACTGAAATTATACCAAAAATATCATTAGAAAATTCAGACATTGTTACAAAATATCCTTTATAACTTACAAGAGTCAAATCTTGCTTACTCTTAAGCACTCTTAAGATGAGTCATGAAAATCATTTTGGATTGCACATATATTATTTTGAATTGGTCATCTAACTTTCCACTAATATGCAAATATTCTAATAATAAGAAAATATACACTTTGAACGCGTATTGGGGACATTGGTAGAATTCAGATTTTCACTTAAAAATAACATCTGCTTAACATACATGTATACCTTTCTACAATTCCTTGATTGTTTGTGAATTAAATCTTGGAATGGTATATATACTACTACAGTTAATGACAGTTTAAGAGGGGGTGCCACCTTATTGTGCAGGCTATACTCAAACAGAGGTAAGTCCATGTTTATATATTGTCCATAAAAGCATTTGTAAATGTGAATGAAGTAACATAAAATAGCAAGCAGGTAATCTTTACCTCAAATATCATCAATGATTAAACGCTAAATTATCAAGTTAATTAATTATAGATTAACAATTTGGGACATACTTTTGAAGGCAGATCATGGTTTAGAGGAGGTACTAAATTATTTAGGGTATATTTTTATAGATTATGATTTAGTCGAAATTTTTTGAAATATGTGAGAAAGGATGTAAGTTTACAGAGGTCTGAGGCGTTTCACTGTACAGCCAAATTTAAGTCCGCTAAACCTGTATCTAACTCAAGTAGCCTATCATTTCTATTCTTAAAATGTCAAGAATTCTCAAGACTTGTCAGGTCTACAGTGACATTTCCTCATGTCTTCATATGACATTCTAGAATCTAGAGTTCTATAAGGTCAGACTCAATAATTGTATAATTAAATCCTTTAAGCACTAGAAGCTTAAATAAGCTAGAAATAATAATCAATTTGTTTAAAAGCAAAACACTCTAATTATATGACTTTAATATTGAAATAAATATAATTGACCAAAATGAGAATCAACAGTTTTAAAACTTTGGGCAATTACTCAACCAATATGCTCCACATTTCATTTCTATTCCGTTCAAGTGGATTTCTCAAGGCAATGATATAATAATTGATTGGTATTCCATCTAACATACAACGTTAATAATAATTGTAATAATACCACAATTTTCTCAATTCATTCCAAAAATGAAAACTGAATGGATCGTTCAAGGTAAAAATCAGAGACAATCTGGCAGCTACAATCACTAGGGACAAATATGTCAAGAAAAGCCACATGCAATGTATTCACAAATCTCTATTGTTGGTACTTTGTCACCACTAAGTGATATTGGTACTTTGTCACCACTTACTGATATTAGCACTTTGTCACCACTTACTGACATTGGTACTTTGTCACCACTTATTAATTTTGGTACTTTGTCACCACTTACTTATTTTGGTACTTTGTCACCACTTACTGATATTGGCACTTTGTTACCACTTACTGATCTTGGTATAAAAGTTAGCTTTGCTGTTTCCTTACATAACTTTTTAGCTTGTTAGCGATTATTGAGCAGTCACAGCTGGCAGGATCAATATGACATAAACCAAGAATGAATGCTAGTTGAAAGTCAATGACAATAAAACTAGTAGGCAAATAATAAATCTATGATCCCAAGAGATTAATGAGATTCAATTTTAATGGTTAAAAACTCGGATGGTTCTGAATGTATTGTTTTAACCTTTATGTATTATGTGACCCAGACAAACATAGATGGCATGTGGTAATTACATTCAATATTTGGTTGTTGGCAATGAGATGATAAAGTATCAAGGCAAATGAAGGTCTGCTGAAAAGACAGTTAACTGTAAAACTCAGGCACTGCAATGTTACACCAGCCTATCACAGAATTTTCTTAGTTAGAAAAGGTATGCCACAATTTTGGAGTCTCGGCAAATAGACAGGTGGTAGGCTACTCAGGCTAAGTTGGCTAAGTCTGGTATATGCAGCAAATTATGTGTGGTTGCAGAATCAGGTTATGTAAGATATGTGACAAGTGAATAATAACACTCATAAATCATTTTAATTAAAAGAAGGTTTCAGAAATGGTTTATATCAGGTCAATTTGACATTGTATTATTGGAAACAAATTTATTCAGCATGCCATGGCTATTCTTGAATTTAAACAGTATGCCATAATTTTCCAGTCTCAGTCTTTAAGGTTGTTTCCTATATATAGCCTCCCATATAATAAAATCTTGACTCCTTTACTCTTGAAGTCTAACTTTATTTCCAGAAGATTATAATAAAATTTAACAGTAAATGAGCTCTGGTGTATATTTCCAGTCCACCATTATTGAATGTTGTAATGTTGTTAGATATATATTACGATATATTACCAGTAAATATATAATCTAATTGGTTATAAAAACTGTATTATCATTATTGTATTATCCTTCCTTTACGATAATTACTGCTAATAAGATTAAAGTTAGCATCCTACTCAAGTCTACAATTTCCATTTATCAAGTGTATTCTATTAAACACTAATTTTAGCATTGGAAAATTTGATTTTATGGGCATTCCAATTATTTATGATATTTGTTTACTGTTTTGCATCAGAAGATATTTATAAAAATACAAAATTTTATCTGGACATTGATGTTACTACAAATTGTATCCAGCACTGAATAACACCATACAACATTTTTTTATGGTGGATGTCTAGCTTTATCATAACAGAGATAAGAAAATAATCCATGGTTTTACCAATATAATCTAATATCATTTTTTATTATTTTAGCTGGCACTAGAAATCCAATTTCAACTTAAAACTATTTTAATGAAATCAATATCTCAAGAGATCCTGTTTAATTTTGTTGTGTACATTACGAAAATTTAATATATCCCTAAGGGTACTTTTTGTAACAAGTTTTCCAATGTTAAACTGCTTAGGGAGATTTTGTTTGTAGTCCACATTTAAAGATTGCATCAGGACATTTGGGGGAATTTGTGTAATAGGTTTTATTTTAAGTAATCAAACAACCCATTCTTAGAAGAAATTTTTCCTTCCAGTCCCATGTGTCTTCCATAGAAATTGATCATGATCGATCATGACAATTTTATAAAAATCATACCTTCGAAGATAACGTATATTTTCATCTCGTCTTTGGATTCCAGTTTTCATCATAATGGCTTGAAACATGGCTCGATCTAACACCCATACTCGTACCTCTGTTAAGGCTGCAAAAACAAGGACATTTTTACAGACTTGCCATTTGATTAACCAGTGAGAATGTATGGATGGCAATAAATTTGATATTTTTAAGAATCATGATGAAGTCAGTGTAGGAGATTATATAGATAACTTGATGGATTAGGGATAGTTCCTACATGTCATAGGAAAAGCTACCATGTAGAAAAATAACTCAATTTGAGTAATTACTTGGAAAAGAACAAACAACTTCTACTGCCTTTAGGCCAAGAAGTTCTATGAATCTCTATGAAACTTGAAATTGAATCAAGTATTCCATTATATTGATAGCATTATTAAAAACCCTGGTTCAACGTATGGTCATCATGAAAGCTGTCACTTCAAATGTCTACAACTCAGCATTATTTGGATAAAATTTAAAATTTCCATTAATACCAATTGGAGATCAGAGATATCAAACTGTGATAATGACCTCTCATTTTTTGATATTTCTACAAATCACAACATGGTTTGATAGCATTTCTCTGAAAGTGCATTCACATTGTTCAATTTATTTATTTTTGAATGCAATAAATTTGCTTAACTGTGTCTAACTTCACATTTATTTACCTTTAACAGAAGCTGTTCTAGTACAGTTGTACAGTATAGCCAGTTCACCAAAAGCTCTGCCCGATGCCATCCTACCCAATATCGTCCCTTCTTTCTGTACTTCAACTTCTCCATCTGTAAAGAAATAACAATTAATTATTGATTGATATTTTGGATAAAAAACAATGGAATTGTAGATAAGAGCCTGTATTTATGTATTTTTATAAATGTCTGCAGTTCATAGTTATTCAATCTGATTTTAAACTTAGTCCAATCAAAGCAAAGATGATACTAGTGAAAAAAAAAACAACATAAGAATGAAATTTATGCTTCCAAGTAAAACAAATCTTATTTTTACCAATACAATTTTTTGTTTTCAGAACAAATTATATCAATAAAATATATACACAACTCTTATCAAATATCTTGTCCACTTGGCAAATCAATCCATTCTAGCATGACAAACTGAAGTCTTTACTTCTACTATTAAGGCTCATCAAACTAATGAGGAACAATTTTCCCACAAGAGTTAAGATCACCAGCCTCAACTCTTTCCAATTCTAATTGTTTGAGTGATCTTTAACTTATACCCTCAATATTCCATCGTACTGAATTAAGTGTGTTTTTGACCAATTTTTTTTAGAAAATCACTTTAGATATCAGTCTTATAATGGCTGTTTTTATTGCAAAATTTCCATTCATCAAGATAAAAGTTAATTTGACCTAACAAAGACAATGGCATGGCAAAACAAACCATGAATTACAATATTTTATTGAAATGATTTATATGTATAAAAATATTAAGCTATCAGATATATTTGATGGTGAAATAATGTGATATAATAGGACACGAGCTTCCTGTAAAAATATAAAATACTGAATGGTTTAAATCACTATATGACAAGTGTATTGATTATGAAGAGACTATAACTAAATATTTCCAAATATCCTATCAACTAATCAATACACTTTTAAATACTCATCAAAATCAGTTATATCACAGTTTCTAAGCATTAAATGGTGGCAATCTCTCTTCAAGAACCACCATTTAGAATCTAACACCACTGTGGACTACCTTGTTGTGGGACTTTGCTACCGCAAATTTCGAAATTTACACAGGGCACACAGCCTAGGCTGCAATAGTTGCAGCAATTTCACAACTTCTCCAGACCTTCTGCTGTGGCGACGTTTCTATTAAATATAAATTGGAACATTTTTGCAAAACCGGAAGTGCTGCAATGCAACATGCTTAAAAAGTCTGTCAGTGGCTCTAGAAGTCGCATTTTTGGATCCAGTTCTTTCGCGATTGTACTTTTGGAAACTTCAAATAATTTCCAACAAGATAGCAGTTCGAAAATTTGTAGCATCCATTTTTTTGCCGTATTTTGCACATTTTTGCAACTTTGCTATTTTAAGACCGATTGATCTGAAAATTTGGGTGCTTTTAGTGTCACGAATATATAAACATTGGCAGAGTCAAAATTTTTGCTTCATTTCCGGTTTCAACGTAGAAAGGGTTTAAAATTCCGGTTGACCTACTTGTGCTGTAATTGATGTATCTCAACAAAATTTATATCAACCTTAATTAAATTAGAAGACAAAAAAACGAAGAAGAAAAAAGCCGAACCGGAAGTGAAACTTTGGCCGCCATCTTGAAATGTTACTTTTTTGTAAAAGTAAAAATGGGGCCTCAGGGTTATGTCTAATTCCTGAGATAATTACATGTCTGGAATCCTAAGTCGATTGCGAAAAAAATATTGCGAGCTGATTTTTTAATTTCGCTTTTGCGTTTTTGCAACCTCTGGTTGAATTTTTTGTAAGTTTGGGGGCTTATTTCTCTTGACCTTGACCTTTGGTGACCGTGACCTTTAGTAGGTCAAAGGTCATTGACCTTGGCTATCAGCTACCCGAAAACAGCAAAATTCGCAACTTTGGGCTGCTCTAGAGCGTGACCTAATTAATTTACAGTGTTAATTTTTTCAGATTCTTAGATTGTTTTTTTTCCTCTTTCCAATGATATATAAAAAAAGTTTGAAAATTGAAGTTTTTGATTTTTGAAAATTACAAGTACATTTTGCCGTGTTTACGTTTTTTTGAAATGTATATGTGTATATCTCGTTATCTATTAGATGTACAAACTTCAAATTTGTAACGTTAATATACATTTTAATTGTGATTAGTTTCACGCTAAAAATAATGAAATGGGCGTGGCACATCCGGGTAAATTTTTAATTTACCCTTTATATAGGTCAGCAAATTACGTCTGTCGGAAATAGCGTTTTTAAAAAAAGTACTTTGCACACAGATAACTCATTGCTTTGGCCAGTTCATCCCAGAAAATCAGATAATTCGGCCTGTTTGTTGCAATTTCTCGACAATTGCAAACCGGTTGATTTTTTCGAATTTTGTAAGCTTATTTCTAGTGACCTTGACCTTTGGTGACTTTGACCTTTAGTAGGTCAAATGTCATTGACCTTGTTTATCAGTTAATACTTTGACATTTGACCTCCGACGTCCACTTCCGGTTTTATAGCTGCCCGAAAACAGCAAAATTCACAACTTTGGACTGCTCTAGAGCGTAACCTAATTAATTTAGAGGGTTATTATTTTCAGATTCTTAAGGTGTTTTTTGTCCATTTTCCAGCGATGTATAACCAAAGTTTTTAAAATGAAAATTTAGTTTTTGCACTTACAGAATTAAAGTACATTTTGCTTTTTTGAAATGTATTTGTGCATATCTCGTGATCTATTAGACGAACAAGCTTCAAATTTGTACCGTGAATATATATTTTGAATTTTATTAGATTTACGCAAAAAAAAATGAGATGGGTGTGGCACATCCGGGTAAACTTTTAATTTAGCATTTATATAGGTCAGCGAATTATGTCAGTAAGAAATGACGTTTTTCCAAAAAATTCTTTGCACACAGATACCTCGTTGCTTTGGCCATATGCTCTTAGAAAATCAGATGTTTCGGTCTGTCTGTTGCAATTTTGCGACATCTGCAAAGTCCCACTCTGTGCCACAAGTGGCTCTAGTTGTGGGACTTTGCTTTCAGCAAAGTCCCAGTTTGTTTTCGAAATGTCTCTTTTTTTTTTTTTTTTTTTTTGCAGTGCGTTCTATCGCTTTCTGGTCAGAACGCACTGCCAAAACTGTGCATGTCACATATTAGTTCACATGATCATCTCTCACGCATTGTGTGTCCGTACTAGGTGAATGTAAAATGACGCATTTTCGTCACACCGGAAGTGACTTAGGACGTCACTTTTAAAAAACACCATTGCAATTGCCAATAGCAATCTGTATTCATTTCCATCGCGCTTTCAGCTTTGTTCATCACTTTGAACAAAAGGTCAAAAGATAGCACTTTAAAAAATTTCAGATTTTGACTTTTGTCGCTGACTTTTTTAATTTAAATTTTTGTGTTTTTTTCAACTTCTACAGTTTTATTTCGATCGAATTGAAAACTTACAAGTGGATAGACTTTTTATTGCTAACAAAATTCATTTTTCGGAATTTCGATATCACTTCCGGTTTTGACGTCATTCGCTTCTAAAGTAGAAATTTTAACTTCCGGAATTTAACAGTATTTGAAAATTTCTTTCGGATATATATTAGTAATAATATAGAATTATAATTATATAATTTGTCACAGTTCATCGGATCAGGCGCAATCTTGAAATGCCAATTTTGTATAAAATATTTTTGGGATCAAGGTTTTCTCCTATTTGTATTATTTTATGTATATTTTATCATTGAATAATTCCTCACAATCGTGTGCAGCCGATTTTTGAATTTCGTTTCAAATTAGTTATTTCCGGTTGAATTTTTGAAAAAACTCCCAAAACTGTCAAGACTCATATCTTGTGACCTTGACCTTTTGTGACCTTGTGACCTGCACCAATGTTGTTGGATTTTGTGAGATCTATCCAAATATACCAACATCGCTGACGTGCAACATCAACCTTTCATTCTACAGCCATTTGAAAATCGCGAATTTTAACTTTGAAGAGCTCTGTCACGTGACCTAATGATCATATGACAATATTGCTTGTGTATTCTTAATGTGAGTCATCTCACCTTTCTAAACATAAAACTTGATATTTTAATCAAAATTGCGGCCTTTGAAATTTGAAAATTTTAGATTGCTTTCTATAGTAACTGTGCGTAATTTGGCGATGTCTATTTACCACCGACATTTTTAAAAAGACAAAAAGATCGTTATTGCTTGAAAATTTGAATATTCACCATTGTGCAGGTCCTAATGGATATAACAATATTTTGTGGATGGGCATGGCAAATCCGTGTGAGATTAACATTTATTTAACTTCGTTGGATTTGGCACCATGCCCAATGTATTCATATCACCGTAACTGCAGTATGTCCATCGTTCATTTCTTAAATAAATTATCAAATCAGATGCCATCTTGAAATGTCCTATTTTTTTTTTAGAAAGTGTCATGGTGAATTGATTGCCCACGCGTTGTCTGGGGATTTTATTTCAGTAACGATTCACCCCTGTGTCAAATGTGAGACAAACTGCATTGGTACCGTCCACGTTTCTAGTTGCAGTGCGTTCTATCGGACGCACTGCTTTGTTTTGCAAATGACTATTTTTTTTTTTTTTTTTTTTTTTTTTTTCGCTTTCTGGTCAGAACGCACAGCCAAAACTGTGCATGTCACATATTAGCTGACATGATCATCTATCACACATTGCATGTCCGTACTAGGTGAATGTAAAATGACGCATGTTCGTCACACCGGAAGTGACTTAGGACGTCACTTTTAAAAAATACCATTGCAATTGCCAATAGCATTCTGTATTCATTTTCATCGCACTTTCAGCTTTGTTCATCGCTTTGAACAAACGGTCAAAAGATAGCACTTTAAAAAAATTCAGTTTTTGACTTTTGTCACTGACTTTTTTAATTTAAATTTTTGTGTTTTTTTCAACTTCTACAATTTTATTTCGATCGAATTGAAAAATTACAGGTGTATAAAGATTTCTATTGCGAACAAAATTCATTTTTCGGAATTTCGATATCACTTCCGGTTTTGACGTCATTTGCTTCTAAAGTAGAAATTTTAACTTCCGGAATTTAACAGATATTTGAAAATTTATTTCGGACATATTATATTAGTAATAAATGAAGAATTATACATTAATAAAATTTGTCACAGATTCATTGGATCAGGCGCAATCTTGAAATGCCTAATTTCTGTATAAAAGTACTTTTTGGGATCAAGGTTTTCTCCTATTTGTATTATTTTCATGTATATTTTATCATTGAATAATTCCTTACAATCGTGTGGCAGCCGATTTTTGAATTTCGATTTCAAATTTTAGTTATTTCCGGTTGAATTTTTGAAAAAACTCCCAAAACTGTCAAGACTCATATCTTGTGACCTTGACCTTTTGTGACCTTGTGACCTGCACCAATGTTGTTGGATTTTGTGAGATCTATCCAAATATACCAACATCGCTGACGTGCAACATGATATTAGTAATAAAAGAAGAATTATTCATTAATAAAATTTGTCCCAGATTCATGGGATCAGCCGCCATCTTGATATGCCTTATTTCTCTATAAAAGTACTTTTTGGGATCTAGGTTTTCTCCGATTTGTATTATTTTCATGTATATTTTATCATTGAATAATTCCTCACAATCGTGTGGGATTCCATTTTTTAATTTCGAATTTCAAATTTTAGTTATTTCCGGTTGAATTTTTGAAAAAACTCCCAAATCTGTCAAGACTCATATCTTGTGACCTTGACCTTTTGTGACCTTGTGACCTGCACCAATGTTGTTGCATTTTGTGAGATCTATCCAAATATACCAACATCGCTGACGTGCAACATCAACCTTTCATTATACAGCCATTTGAAAATCGCGAATTTTAACTTTGAAGAGCTCTGTCACTTGACCTAATGGACATATGACAATATTGCTTGTGTATTCTTAATTTGCGTCATCTCACCTTTCTAAACATATATTAAACTTGATATTTTGATAAAAATTGCGGCTTTTGAAATCTGAAAATTTTGGATTGCTTTCTATAGTAACTGTGCGTAAATTTAAGGTGTCCTTATTCACCGAACCAACCTTTTTTAACTTCTTTCCAACTTCTACAATTCTAATTCGATCGATCTGAAAACTTACAAGTAGATAGACATTTTAATTGCAACCAAAAAGCTAATTTCAAAATTTTGATATCACTTCCGGTTTTGACGTCATTTGCTTCTAAAGTCGAAATTTTAACTTCTGGAATTTAACAGATATTTGAAATTTTTTTTCGGACATATGATATTAGTAATAAAAGAAGAATTATTCATTAATAAATTTGTCCCAGAATCATCGGATCAGCCGCCATCTTGATATTTGCTAATTTCTCTATAAAAGTACTTTATGGCATGAGGTTTTTTCCTATTTCAATTATTTTCATGTGTTTATTATCATTGAACAATTCCTCACAATTGTGTGAGAGTCGATTTTTGAATTTTGATTTCAATTTTTAGTTATTTCCGGTTGATTTTTTGAAAAAAACTTCCCAAACTGTCAAGGCTCATATCTTGTGACCTATGCATTTTGTGACCTTGTGACCTGCACACAAGTTGTTGCTCTTTATGAGATCTATCCAAATATGTCACCATTGTGGACGTGCAACATCAACCCTTCCATTTACAGCCATTTGAAAATCGCGAATTTTAACTTTGAAAACTCTGTCACGTGACCTAATTAACATACGACAATATTTCTTGTATATTCTTAATGTGTGTCATCTCACCCTTCTAAACATATATATCACACTTTATATTTTGATCAAAATTGCGGCCTTTGAAATTTGAAAATTTTAGATTGCTTTCTATAGTAACTGTGCGTTATTTGGCGATGTCTATTTACAATTGACATTTTTAAAAAGAGAAACAGATCGTAATTGCTTAAAAATTGGAATATTCACCATTGTGCATGTCATAATGGATATAACAATATTCTGTTGATGGGCGTGGCAAATCCGTGTGAGATTAACATTTATTTAACTTCGTTGGATTTGGTACCGTGCCCAATGTATTCATATCACCGTAACTGCAGTATGTCCATCGTTCATTTCTTAAATAAAATATCGAATCAGATGCCATCTTGAAATGTCCTATTTTTTTAGAAAGTGCCCACGCGTTGTCTGGGGATTTTATTTCAGGTAACGATTCACCCCTGTGTCAAATGTGAGACGCACTGCGTTGGTACCGTCCACGGTTCTAGTTGTGGGACTTTGCTTTCAGCAAAGTCCCAGTTTGTTTTCGATTTGTCAATTCTTTTTTTTTTTTTTTCGATTTTTCCACACCTTCCTGCGCTTAGACTACAGTAGTTGCAGCATCCATTCAACTTTCCTAGACCTTCTGTAGTGGCAAAAAAGTTAATGAATATAAATTGGAACATTTTTGCAAAACCGGAAGTGCTGCATTGCAACATGTTTAAAAAGTCGGTTAGTGGCTCTAGAAGTCGCAATTTTTGATCGATTTTCTTCGGGTTTGCATTTTTCGAAACTTGAAATAATTTCCAACAAGATAGCAGTAAAAAAATTTCGAGATTCGAAAATTCATAGCAAACATTTTTTTGCCGTATTTTGCACATGTTTTGCAACTTTGCTATTTCAAGACCGATTAATATAAAAAATATTGAGCATATGTAGCCCATGATATGATTTTCAAAAAGTAGGTCAAAATTTTTGCGTCACTTCCGGTTTTCGCGAAAAATGGATTTTTACGTTTGGTTGAATAACTTCCGTTTTTTTTAACATATGACATTCAAACTTGTATCATCGGGTAGCCATTAGCCATACAAAAAAGCGAAGAAAATAAAATCAAGGCCGCATGCGCAACTTTCGCCGCCATTTTGATTTTTCTGAAATTGCGCGAATTTAATTCAGGCATTATTGCTTATCCGATTGAGATGATTTTTGTGTCAAATGAAAGAACATAAAAATTGCAAAAAAACATTGGAAGTCGATTTTTGAATTTCGCTTTTGCATTTTTGCAACATCCGGTTGAATTTTTTCAAAGTTTGGGGGCTTATTTCTCGTGACCTTGACCTTTGGTGCCATGACCTTTAGTAGGTCAAAGGTCATTGACCCTGGCTATCAGTTGATACTTTGACATTTAACCTCCGACGTCTACTTCCGGTTTTATAGCTGCCCAAAAACAGCTAAATTCGTAACTTTGGACTGCTCTAGAGCGTGACCTAATTAATTTAGAGTGTTATTTTTTTCAGATTCTTAAAGTGCTTTTTGTCCTCTTTCCAACGATGTATAACAAAGGTTTTTAAAATGAAAATTGAAGTTTTTGATTTTTGAAAATTTAAGTATATTTTGCCGTATTTACGTTTGCTTGAAATGTATGTATGTATATCTCGTGATCTATTAGATGTACAAACTTCAAATTTGTACCGTGAATATTCATTTTGAATGTGATTTGATTTATATAAAAAAAATTAGATGGGCGTGGCACATCCGTGTAAAATTCCGATTTACCATTTATATGGGTCAGCGAATTACGGCTGCAGTAAATAGCCTTTTTTAAAAAAGTACTTTGCACACAGATACCTCATTGCTTTGGCCAGTTTATTCCAGAAAATCAGATAATTCGGCCTGTTTGTTGCAATTTTTATAATATATAAAATAGGAAACCAGTTAATATTTTTTCTAATTTTGGAAGCTTATTTCTCGTGACCTTGACCATTGGTGACCTTGAACTTTAGTAGGTCAAAGGTCATAGACCGTGTCTATCATTTAATACTTTGACATTTGACCTCCGACGTCCACTTCCGGTTTTATAGCTGCCTGAAAACAGGAAAATTCACAACTTTGGACTGCTCTAGAGCGTGACCTAATTAATTTAGAGGTTTATTATTTTCAGATTCTTAAGGGGCTTTTTGTCCACTTTCCAGCAATGTATAACAAAAGTTTTTAAAATTAAAATTTAATTTTTACACTTTTAAAATTAAAGTACATTTTGCCTTTTTGAAATGTATTTGTGTATATTTCGTGGTCTTTTAAATGTACAAGCTTCAAATTTGTACCGTGAATATATATTTTGAATGTTATTAGATTTACGCAAAAAACAAATGAGATGGGCGTGGCACATCCGGGTAAACTTTTAATTTAGCATTTATATAGGTCAGCGAATTACGTCAGTAGGAAATAACGTTTTTCCAAAAAATTCTTTGCACACGGATACCTAGTTGCTTTGGCCATATGCTCCTAGAAAATCAAATGTTTCGGCCTGTCTGTTGCAATTTTGCGACATTTGCAAAGTCCCACTCTGTGCCACTAGTGGCTCTAGTTTGGTTTTTTTTTCGATTTTTCCACACCTTCCTGCTCTTAAACTACAGTAGTTGCAGCATCCATTCAACTTTCCTAGACCTTCTGTAGTGGCAAAAAAGTTAATGAATATAAATTGGAACATTTTTGCAAAACCAAAAGTGCAACAGTGCAACATTTGCAAAAAACAGTTTTTCAGCTCTAGAAGGCGCAATTTTGGCCCGAGTTTTCATTTTCAGAATCTACATACAATATCCAATAGGACAGCAGTTAAAAAAATTCGAATTTCGAAAATTCGTAGCAGACAATCTTTTGCCGTATTTTCGAATTTTTTTACCATTTTTTAAATTTCTGTCCGATTAAGTTCCAATTTAAGGTGCTAAGAGAGACTATAAATCTGAACAAAATGACATTGTCAAATATTTTGCGTCACTTCCGGTTTACGCTCAAAAAGGGTTTAAAGTTGAAATCTCTGATTTTCGGTCTACTTCCTGTCTACGGGTCTAATTGTCACGGGTCATTGAAACTTGTGTTGAACATTATCTTTTTAAAAAAACTGACCGATTTAAAAAAAAATCTAGACCGGAAGTAATACTTTGGCCGCCATCTTGAAATTCACTTTTTTGTAAAACTCAAAATGGGGCCTCTACGGTAAGCGCGATTTGCGTGATGTTTATAATTCTGGAAAGCTTAGTTGATTGCGAAAAAAATGTTGGTAACCGATTTTTGAATTTCACTTTCGCAATTTTGCAACATCCGATTGAATTTTTTCGAAGTTTGGGGGCTTATTTCTCGTGACCTTGACCTTTGACCTTTAGTAGGTCAAAGGTGATTGACCTTGGCTATCATTTGATACTTTGACCTTTGACCTCTGAAGTCTACTTCCGGTTTTATAGCTTTCCGAAAACAGCAAAATTCGCAACTTTTTAGAGTATTATTTTTTTCAGATTCTTAAGGTGCTTTTTTTCCTCTATCCAACGATATATAACAAAAGTTTGTAAAATGAAAATTGATGTTTTTGATTTTTGCAAAGAAAAGTACATTTTGCCTTATTTTCGCTTGTTTGAAATGTACATGTATGTGTGTATATCTCGTGATCTATTAGCTGTACAAGCTTCAAATTTTTACTGTGAATATACATTTTGAATATGATTAGATTCCTCCAAAAAACGAGATGGGCGTGGCACATCCGGGTGAACTTCAAATTTACCATTTATATCGGTCAGCGAATTACGGCTGCAGTAAATAACGTTTTTCAAAAAAGTACCTTGCATACATATATCTCATTACTTTGGCCAGTTTATCCCGAAAAATCAAATGTTTCTGCCTGTTTGTTGCAATTTTGCGACATTTGCAAAAAATCAATTTTTTTTAGTTTGGGGGCTTATTTCTAGTGACTTTGACCTTTGGTGACCTTGACCTTTACAAGGTCATTGGTCACTGACTTTAGCTATCAGTTGACAATTTGGCATTAGACTTCTGATGTCTATTTCCGGTTTTATAGCTGCTCGAAAGCAGCAAAATTTGCAACGTTGGACTGCTCTAGAGCGTGACCTAATTGATTTAGAGGGTTATTTTTTTGACATTCCGAAAGCGCCTTTTGTCCTCTTTCTAGTGATGCACAACAAAAGATTTTAAAATAAAAATTTAATTTTTTGACTTTTAAAATTAAAGTACATTTCGCTTTTTTGAAACGTATTTGTGTATATCTCGTGATATATTAGCTGTACAAGCTTCAAATTTGTACCGTGAATAAACATTTCAATTTTGATTAGATTTACGCCAAAATAAATGAGATGGGTGTGGCACATCCGGGTAAACTTTCAATTTACCATATCGGTCAGCGCTCTACCTCTGTAGGAAATAACGTTTTTCAAAAAAGTACTTTGCACACAGATACCTCGTTGCTTTGGCCATATGCTCCAAGAAAATCAGATGTTTCGGCCTGTTTATTGCAAGTTTGCGACGTTAGCAAGGTCCCACTCTGTGCCACTTGTGGCTCTAGTTTTTGTTGTTTTCATTATTATTCAATCTTAGGGCACAGGGGTTTCAACTCTTTTTTTATAAAACCCATTCTAGGACCCTGATCAACTGTATTATCCCCCTTGTGCTACTATAAATCCCAAACTTTGTTCCTGCAACATTCAAAAGAATGACTGAATTGTCCACAAATTTTATAAGGCTACATAGTGCCTCATCATCCACCAAAAATTTGAAAATTACCCCCAGGTTGGAAAACCACTGTTAAATGAACCTAATTCAAATTTAATGTCTAGAAAAATAATCTTTCTTTGCAAATTATAGTGCTATTTAGTTGAGGTTGGAATTTATGGTTTGGTTTTTTATTCACTTTTTAATTTAAAAACAAATAATTTTTCCTATTAAAAGATAATTATATATAATTTTTTTGAGGTTCTAATAGGAACATTTTTGTTTCAGTTCAACACAATAGTAAATTATTAAAGAGAGATGACAATAAAATTTATTATCTGCTTAAAGGAAATTTACTAAACACAATATGTAGCTAAAAAAAATTGGCCACCCTTAATTTTAGAACCTCAAAAAAATTATATATAATTATCTTTTAATAGGAAAAATTATTTGTTTTTATACAGAATCAAAAGATTTGCCTGCCCTGCCCCAATAGCTCTGTTTAACAGTTGAGATCTTATTTCTCAAATAATCTCTGACATGTCTTTTTAGGTATTTTATTCCAACAACTTCTGCATCATCATTGCCAGACTTCTATTTTAAGATTTCAATTACGTGCCATTTTTTATCTGTCTTTTCTTCCGAATGAAACCTAATGATTTGAATAACTGATAGTTTCTCTATGCCTTCTGGTGTCACACAGCAAGAGTATAACAACCACTATTATATTGTCTAGCACAAAAATTTCAAACGCAATTGCAGTAAGATTTACAATCTATAAATGCAATTTTTGTACATGTATATAGCATTCCAATTAAAAGAAAAGAAATAAACAACTATATTTTACAAGGATAACAACTTTGGTTCACATGTCCACTGTGACAGGGATCCTTGGATTGGAATGGAAGTTTTCAAGGTCATCAGACTTTCATACAGGGCATTACTTTTGAAACAAAATCACTTTGAGTAGAATATTTACAATCCTTAGCATTATAAATTCCGACTTTAATAGCTAATGGTTTTTATAAATCATATATACCTCATAAACAAGTTAAAAGCGAAATATTATATTTCAAAAGAAGTAATATATGGTGTTAAAACTATCCACAAGGCATAAAATCAAATCCATTACTATGACTGACATCAAAGAAAGAAAATGAATTGAACTCAGGCTTGATGTCTCATCCTTTACAACATCAGCTCAGTATGTCACTGAAGGATATTAATGTATTCTTTTGGACAGTTTTAACAAAGAGATTTAAAGTAATCATCGAATTTAAAATGTTGTTGACCAAATTGATTGTGCTTTTTTCAAAAATAAATGAGATAATTATCACATAATAAAACTGTTCCATCAACCCATATTACAAAATCTAACAATATTATATCAATAGCACAATCAGAATCAGAACAAACAAAAAAAATCATCAAATTAGACCTTTATTTGAATTATGCTTATATTTCTCAACAGCTTTTGTGAACCTGACAATATATTTGATTGGGTGAAACATTGCTATTTCACAGGAACTACAGACTACAGATGCAAAAAGAAGCCATATATTGCTTTGATTCACACAAAAAAACAGAAAACATCTATACGCTCAGATCAAATAATTAACCTAGGTAGTAATATTTACTGATTAATTATGCCTCAGAGTCCTCAAAGAAATAGGCCATTGTTAGAGACTGACATTAAAAAATTAACATCATTAAATTGTACCACATCAAAATTGTATAGAAAATATTCAATACCTTACATATATATATTTTAATATAGTGATATTACAGAGAAACCTTAGGATATATTAAATATTTTTCTTGAAATATATGTCCACAATATGAAGACATAAAATTTTCCTTCTGACAGTGTGGTTTATAAAATATCAATTTTAAGGTATCTCAGGAAATAAAGAGATCTGGCAATCCATCACCTGCCGGACATAGGCATGACAGATAATAGTTGACCAACTATTGTTATTAGCTAGTGACAATAAAAAGTTATACCCAAGCAAATTGTCATTACAGTATAAATACATTTTTATTTCTGAGATCATGCTGACACTATTGGGGATAATTTTTAGAAAGGTTGTTTTAAACATGGTCTTACAATAGGAGCTTATAGTCTGCAGCTGATATAAACTTCAGAGATAAAATCCAGACAAGTTGAATGAAAACTAGGTAAATTTATTTTAGATACATACTTCTACATATTAGCCATTAAACTGAAGTCTTTAAAAAGAAAAGACAAGTCATTTACCATGTCGTTCGAGACCTGTTTCTCTGTGTATACTTTAATTGGATAAACTTTCAATTCTAGGGAGATCTTCAAATTGATATTCTCAGGTTAGCAATCAAAACATTTGAAAAATTACTTTTTAACACAACAATTGCTTCTAATCAGGTATTTGAAGAACAGGACAAAGTGTAAATGTGAGAGACCAGGAAGTGGATATAATCTTAGTATAATTAAAATACATTTAAAAACTCATCAAACCAATGAGCGATTACAAAATCTATAAGGAATTGGCTTTGACATTTAAATCAGACTAATAATTTCAGAAGAAAACCAACAATAACATCTTTGAAATAAATCTAACAGATGAAATCTTTTAAGTAGCTGACTTTCACAGGATCTGAGACTTTTAAAGTAATCTGAGAATTAAAGTCCCAGTAAATGCATCTTTGCAACTAGTCAGATATTTTCCCAAATAGTCTGTAATTATGTCTATACTTTCATCAGATATCTACCAGGATATTAACAGAGAATCAAGTTAATTGCTCAACAATTCCAGCTTCTTTCTTGTTATCAAACTAATGACCCAAAACAAAGTCTACAAGGGATTGGTTTAGATTTGACATTTTATCATTTCTATATTCTAATTTCTCAACTTAGAAGATATCAAACAAATGAAAAAAACAGTATATCCCTTACCTGCTGAAACATAGAGGTGATTTCCTGATTCTCCTTCCTTAATAATATAATGACCTTCTTTAATTTTCTTATCATACATACAATCTACAATTTCCCGAACCTGTGTGGAATCCAAATTCTTTAAGAAGTCATTATCTAATATGGCATCTTTAATTAACTGTTTAGATCTGAAATATAAAATCAAAATGAATAAAGTAATCTTTGTCATATTGATAATCAATCATATCTAAATACTCTACTCTACATGTGATATTCAATCATATCTAAATACTCTACTCTACATGTGGTATTTAATCATATCTAAATACTCTACTCTACATGTGATATTCAATCATATTTAAATACTCTACTCTACATATGGTATTCAATCATATTTAAATACTCTACTCTACATGTGATATTCAATCATATTTAAATACTCTACTCTACATGTGATATTCAATCATATTTAAATACTCTACTCTACATGTGATATTCAATCATATTTAAATACTCTACTCTACATGTGATATTCAATCATATTTAAATAATCTACTCTACATGTAATATTTAATCATATTCAAATACTCTACTCTACATGTGATATTCAATCATATTTAAATACTCTACATGTGATATTCAATCATATTTAAATACTCTACATGTGATATTCAATCATATTAAAATACTCTACTCTACATGTGATATTCAATCATATAAAAATACTCTACTCTACATGAAATATTCAATCATATTTAAATACTCTACTCTACATGTGATTTCTATCATATTAAAATACTCTACTCTACATGAAATATTCAATCATATTAAAATACTCTACTCTACATGAAATATTCAATCATATTTAAATACTCTACTCTACATGTGATATTCAACATTTAAAATACTCTACTCTCAATATTTTAATATTTAAATATTACCAATGTTTTCATTCACTAGATTTGCTACATGTGACTTTAATCATATTTAAATATCTATTATGGATATTCAAAATATTTAAATACTCTACTCTACATATTTTCAATATTTAAAACCATCTAAGTCAACAATCATATTTACTCTACTCTACTAGATTTATCAATTTTAAAACTATACCTCTGTGATATTTACAATAAAAATCTACTACATATGGGGGAATAAGGCATATTTAAAACCACCTACAATAACTTAATCACATTAAAACTTCTTACATGGCTATTTAAGGATACTCTATATAATGTGATATTTAAATTCAAAATTGAAACTTCAATTCTGTCTCAAAAGTAAATATGAAGGACAATCGTTTTTTCACTCCAGATTTGAACTTGACTGTGGTCATATCAATATCTATATGCATATACAAAGTTTCATCAATAGATGAACAATGTAGCCATGTATTTGCAAACTAAATTCAACACATTTTTAAAAGCCAGTAGTCAAAAACCACTTTACTTTTTTTGACTAGATTTGCAATTAAAACTATAGCCTCTGTTATGTTTACAGAAAATGTAAAAAGATGGAGGAATAGGAGGCGACTGCAGTAAACAGCCTGCAATAACTAGCCACAGAAAACTTCTTGATGGCTATTTAAGGATGGTATATAATGTCAAGTTTCATTATTCATTACACATTTCCACATGGGTAAATAAAGTTAAATTTCTAGTTAGATATTTTTGAAGGGATTATACAGTTCTGAAGAATATTTACTATCCTTACGATAAACAGGTAGCTATATTTTCTGATCATTAGATTGAAATGTCACAAGAGAAATAAGGATTCTATCAACAAACCAACTGATAAATCAGTTCAAATTGGTTTGAATTGATCTTTATGTAATGTACAGCCATTTATATATCCTTCATTAAACTGCTTTCTAACCCCTCAGGATCATGTCATTATCACAAGAACTTTTTAAGAGGTAAAAAGCTTAATGATGGAAAAGTGAAGTCATCTTGATACATGTATATCTAATTCCCAAAAGACACAATACTTTTGTTCATTGATAGTGATCCTATATTCTTTATATTTTCAAGAAAACTTCAAAATGAATAGCACTTTCATCTTTGGAAGAAAAACAAAAGGAGGCAATTTTCCATTATTTTTCCATCCATTTTGACAGATCAAGGAGAAGAAATATTGTTTGTCTATATATTATGTTGACATTTAAAAATGTGATTATAGATAAACTAATTAGTTTAGTAGACTCTAGTTATACCATCAGTTTAACAAACTAATATAATTAGTACTGGCTTTAAAATGTATTGATTCAGTAATATGAGAAGACTACAATCAATACCATAATTTTTCCAGCTCAGAAAAAAATACAAGTTCATCAAATTCTCATTTACAGGCAAATATATAACACAAAATTACACGATCATTTGTCATGTACTTTGTTGAAGATCTTCTACAGTATATTCATAAACTTAAATCAATTAACACAACATATAGAAACAATTCCAAACCACATCCTCTGTAAACTGACATCCTGTATATGTAAAAAACATATTTTTCAAAAGACCCTAACAAATCACTATATAATCTTTAAAACAGGAATTTCCTCTGAACTAACAACTTCAAAATTTTTTATGCATATCTAACTGTTTGAGCTCTCTGAACTTGACAGCTGAAGTCTCATTTTTGCAAACATTTAGTAAACAGGTACCTTTACATTGTTTCAATAAATGAAATATACTCCACATTCCATTCTCACCTGGCAAACCCCCTTTTAACCAGCATTTCAATAAATTTTAAAGGGATGTTGTTTTGAAGGGGTTTCATTTCATTGATGTGCTTGTCTTCTAAAAAAATTGAAATTTAGCATACACTTAGTCTTCACACCTTTGTTCATAAATTACAATTTGTAGAAATTTGTTTAAGAGAATTGGAATATCATTATTGTTCCTTCAAAGTGTGTGCAAGCTTAAACTTGAGTGTGTTTTTAAGAGGATAGGGACAACTTATTAAATATGTTTTCTTTTTTTCTGAATTTTTATATGGTTTTCATCCTTGTTTGAAATTTCCGTCAAAATCCCTTATGAATTGTGCAATCTAGATTGACTACAAGCTAAAATTGAGGGCATATCTTAGGGCAAGAGCAATAATAACTCGTACCCAGTATCACCAAAATCCAGCAAAATCGTGTCTTTTATTATTGTGTTTATTAACAATTATGGACAAACCACTGGAGATGGGTAACAATTGTACTATTAGTAAACTACATGTACATGGATATTCCATTACATTGAATGAGATAACTAAATCTTGGTCCTCTTTGTCCAGCAGTATTGGGAATTATAATCCTTATTGATCTAACTTTCCCACTCTTACTTTTTTTAGCCAGAATTACATCCAGCATCTTACTCAGACTATATGACTACAAACAGTATGATCTCAGACTATATGACTACAAACAGTATGATCTCAGACTATATGACTACAAACAGTATGAACTCAGACTATATGACTAAAAACAGTATGAACCAGGGCTGTTGATTTGGCTCTATTTGCCAGACTTGACCGGCAGTCATGCCAAAATGACCGTTTGCAAATAGGCTCCGTCGGACATCAAGTATAGGTCAGTCACCGTCAGTGACGTTAAAAAAAAAATAATTAAAAATTAAATTACCTAACTATCACGTTTAGTCAATGAGATTCCTAACACTACCGGTCATTTAATTTAGTTAATTAAGAGATTAACGGTAAGAGGTGGTTAATTAACAATGAATTTATTGACAATTATTAATCGGCTTCCGGAAAACGCTTCCAGTTCAAAGAGATTTACTATCTCAAACTACTTACTTTTAACAAACAGTTGACACGATAATCCGTTATGTGTTTAATCCTATTGTTATGCCGTCAAATTTTAATCGTCATTGTTCATTGATATAATTGTATATCAAGTCTATTTTGCGATAATTGTCTCCGATTTTATCAGTACCAACATAAACACGACGAAGAAAATGTCGGCCCTCACATAGAATTTTTGACGATGATAGCTTGCCGGTCATTGAGAATTCTTCTTTTTAACAATTATAAAGTTGACAGAAAGTTCAATTAAATGTCATTGGCAGGTTATTTTCTATTGAAATTTTACTATTCCTTTCAAAAAATGTGCGTAGTTATATAAGTTTTATCGTTCTTACAAGTAGGATATGAAACAGCTACTATTTATAGACAAATCGGAAAGACCGCGAGAAAATTTACCGTCGTTTTTCTCAGTATTGGTGTCATTCAAAATACTTCGATTTTCTCATGTTCAACCGAAAGTACATCGTCGGTGAAAGTTAACTAAAAATCGTCATTTGTAACTTCGTAAAAAATATTAAATTTAACTGTAAATATTTGATGATCGGATTGTTTTGTTATTGTGATGTGATGTATGACAGTATGTTCAGAAAGTTAAAGTTCCAATTATGATGAATATTACCAAACATTCATGACATTGAAATACGTTTTACAGTTGCATACTAGTTGAATAAAACTTAGTGTAGTAGTTTTGACATCAACAAAACATCGTTAAAAAAATGTCCGGCTGGGAAAAAAATAAATCAACAGCCCTGGTATGAACTCAGACTATATGACTAAAAACAGTATGAACTCAGACTATATGACTACAAACAGTATGAAATCAGAGTCTTTGCAAATATCCCTTATCATCAATTACCAACATATGAACAGATGAACATCAGAATATGAACTTGGAAGTCTCAAAGGAACCAATTATTCACAGCAAGTTATTATTAACCGTCTGGCGTGAAGTCGTAGGTAGTCATTTAATACCAGTTAAGTCAAGCAGCTGACAAATAATGTGTCCATTTGAAGTGTAACGTAATATGCACTGGTCTGAGATCTTGAATACAATGATTTTCTATATATGAGAAGAACATTCTTGTAACCATCTGCAAAGCTGTTGAATCTGTTGTCCTGGACAATTAAGAAATAATAGTATCTACCAAAAGCTTTTCTCTGTCAGAAGAAAATGCTAGAAAAAAGACCAAGATTAAAGTTTTCACAGCTTCAAATCACACATATCAATGACTTTTACAATAATAAGGTACAGAGTTTAATTGTGTTTTGATCTATACTCCTCCATTAACTTTCAAGATTGATGGGGTATCAGAATCTAGCCATTACACCTATCCAAGGGAAACAATTGATTAAGACCATAAAACTCTGAATACTGGTTAGTTTTATTGAAATGAAAAGTGAAAGCATCAGTTTTTTGACTATAAACAAATGTTTCTGATGAAAATTTATAAAGATTTTATGAGTAACTTGAAAGCTTGCTATACTTGTGTAGTAAAAGCCTTGTTTTCCCATAAAATATCTATGGTTTTCCTAATTCCTAATTTCCTATACGGATCAAACAGTAAAGATTTCTAAAAAATAGTTTCTCGAGGATAATCAGAAATTCAAAATTGAATCTAGATATGAAGTGAAAACTTTATGAAAAAAATTACAAAAATTTTTTCTTTTGAAGTGGATTATCTAGCAACAGTCACAGACTTCATGCATAATCAAGTGATGAGTCTCAAGCAAAATCTTATATTATTACAATTTCTATACAGTTGGCTTTTTATAAAATGAATTATGGTTTTATACCTATCACCTTAATCTAGAATTCACTTTAAAAAATGATCTCAATATGTGTTATTGCAGTTAATAATTGTATGTTTACCAGTCAACATGGGTTTTCATTTCCTTTTAGAATAAGATTGGATATAAATCTGTTTTTTTACATGGATAAATCAATGTCTTCAAACAGGAAATGATTTTTTCTGTCTCGGTGTGTTTGTCGGAAGACGAGACACTTTCAATGTTGCTTACATCTTAAATCCTTTTACAACAAGTTAACTTATTTCTAAACAACCACAGAAGATCAATGATTTGCTAACTATTTTTAAGTGTGGTTTATAAAGAATTAAAACTGTGTTTCTCGATAAGAATCATAAAATACATCCAATAAAAGTTTAAAAAAATCAATCAGTAGAGTACTAGGCAAAAAATGTTGACAAAATCGATGAACATGCAAACATTGCCACACTGAGTGGAGAATAGTTGTTCACTGGACAACAAGACAGTTGCTCACCAAAGAAATTACAAAAAAAGCGCAATTGCTCACCAAAATATTTTTAAGATACTGGTAATTGGCTGCTTTTCATGCATATTGGTCAGTACAAGCATTGAAGATATCTACATCAAAGAGCAGGACATCAAGATAACAAACAGGGAGTACCAGAGGACACTGCTTCACTGTCAGACTTAAAGCTAAAAGAGGAATGAACATCCTGCTGTACATCTCCAGGCAACAGTCTTGGTAAGCAAGGAGGCAAGGCAACTGGACAGTACATACAGCATGGATCTTCACATATAAAACCAGGTGTATGTTATCCCTGCATTATGCAGTTGTACATCAGTATCTTGCATCTCTGCATCTTTCTGCTAAACAACTGACTCAGTTTAGAGGGATGTTTGTACAACCAATGAGCCATCAAAAGTGAAAAGGATTCATAGGTCTTTACAAAAAGCATATGAAGCCAGAACTGTGTACAGTACTATGCTAGGCCCTTGACATTTTTGCCCATAGCTTTAAGGCCATTTTCTACATTAATACCTTTCGCTGTGTGTTCTCTCAAACTGTAAAATTTTTCAATCCTTTGTTTTTTAAGTATTTTAAGTTTTAAGTATTATATAAAACAGCATCTAGATTGATTTCGTTGTAAGTTAAATTCCTAACAATGCCTTTATTTAAGTTGTCGTTAAACTTTCTGAGATAAACAAAATGTAAAATAGGTGATTTTAGTTATTGAAACAGACTATCGGGTGACTTCTAATTAACTTAGAGAAAAAATTAAAACAGAATTATAATGTGTACATTCATATCTATAAACTATTACATAAAATAATATGCATAAGCAAGATTTGTGAAACAAGAAGAAAGACTGGATAAAAGGTATTATGTAACTAATTTGTATCCTCTGTAACATTTGTAGGGAGTTACTCCTTTAGAAATACAAACGTATTCGTAGGCTTTTATAACAATACATTTTTTACTGACTTCTCTTGAAATTCTGATCACCAAAAGGTCAAAAAGGTCACTCAATATAGACTTTTGAATTTTCAAAAAATTCAAAAAGGCATAAAATAAATTTAAATTCGAAGATCAACATTTTTTGTCCCCAACAAGTTTCAGATAAGTAACAAGGTTCTAATATACACCAAAATCATACAAATCGGATAATAAATGACAGACTTTTCACAAAATTGGTATGCAGGTCTTTCAATATATTTTTTTTTCTTCTTAGGTGATTCAAATTATCATTATAGATAATCCTTACTGTTTTTGTCTACATTAGGAATTACACTGGAAGCAAGGTCACCCCTAGGTGATTTTGAGAAACCAAAAGTCCCCTTGCAGAGAAGTGATTGAAAGCTCATTTAAAGATCTATGGTCAGAACAGATATATTCTATCATTTTCAGTTTGATAAAATAGAAGAATAGAAAATACAATAACAATAACATAGCTTGACACTCGATTTAATCAATTTGTTTGGAAAGCAATTGTCCTTTTTCTTATTTTAAGGTGTCCATCCGTCAAGAGAGCATTTGTCCAGAGAACAACTGTCCAGATCAGGTTACCCTTGTTTCATTCTTTATCATTTTAAACTCAAATTTCCCTTTTTTTATTTATAACCTACATTATTATTCTAGGTTATCAAGCATACTCAAAGTTATACTCCCTAAAGATGTCAATTTGCTATAAGTTTAATGTAAATTTCATGAGACTAAGGTGCAAGATCTATTATTGGATTCTATAGAAAAATAAATCATATTCAAAGAGAATCTCTTGTTATTCATCAACATAGACATTCTGGTTCTCCAACAAGAAGTTTAAAAGAGTACAGGTGACTGAAACAAGAATGGTGAATCATTGTGTACTGTCTTCACAAATTACATGTATTTTTAGTTCCAGAATCAATGATGAAAATAGATGTGGACATATTCCAGTAGGCTTGAACTTTGATAACAATGCATTTACTGAATTCTCTTGAAATTCGGATCACCAAAACATGTTTAAACTTGAGGCTATTCAAGAAGTTTTCATAATTTATTTGTACCGATTTTGTTAGAAAAATGGCTGGTTCATGAAATATTTTTATTTTCCTTTTGACATTGTTAAAAGTCTCATCCCAATGCTAAGTTTGGAGTAATTGGGTGTTTAACAAACTATGTTTATAAGAAAATTACACCTGGTTTAGTGTCCAAACCACACCACCATCTGTCATGCTTCCTCAAGGCAATAAAAAAATAATCCAAGAATTATGAATACTACTGAATGCAAATATAAATGCATTCATTGGATGACCAGAAGGGCCAACAACTATATACCTAAGAATTGAAAAATAAAGCTCTTCTCATTTTATATTAACAATGTAACATCTAAACAAAGAATGCTCTGTATATAACCAGAAAATAAAACAAATTAAAAAAGAAATTATGCAAATAACTGTAGATTTAAGTTTGAAGAGAAAGAAGATTATTTCAGAGCTGCAATTACAATGTTTGACTGAATATTCACTCCCAAGCTAATATTTATTATAACAATACATTTTTTACTGACTTCTCTTGAAATTCTGATCACCAAAAGGTCAAAAAGGTCACTCAATATAGACTTTTGAATTTTCAAAAAATTCAAAAAGGCATAAAATAAATTTAAATTCGAAGATCAACATTTTTTGTCCCCAACAAGTTTCAGATAAGTAACAAGGTTCTAATATACACCAAAATCATACAAATCGGATAATAAATGACAGACTTTTCACAAAATTGGTATGCAGGTCTTTCAATATATTTTTTTTTCTTCTTAGGTGATTCAAATTATCATTATAGATAATCCTTACTGTTTTTGTCTACATTAGGAATTACACTGGAAGCAAGGTCACCCCTAGGTGATTTTGAGAAACCAAAAGTCCCCTTGCAGAGAAGTGATTGAAAGCTCATTTAAAGATCTATGGTCAGAACAGATATATTCTATCATTTTCAGTTTGATAATATAGAAGAATAGAAAATACAATAACAATAACATAGCTTGACACTCGATTTAATCAATTTGTTTGGAAAGCAATTGTCCTTTTTCTTATTTTAAGGTGTGCATCCGTCAAGAGAGCATTTGTCCAGAGAACAACTGTCCAGATCAGGTTACCCTTGTTTCATTCTTTATCATTTTAAACTCAAATTTCCCTTTTTTTATTTATAACCTACATTATTATTCTAGGTTATCAAGCATACTCAAAGTTATACTCCCTAAAGATGTCAATTTGCTATAAGTTTAATGTAAATTTCATGAGACTAAGGTGCAAGATCTATTATTGGATTCTATAGAAAAATAAATCATATTCAAAGAGAATCTCTTGTTATTCATCAACATAGACATTCTGGTTCTCCAACAAGAAGTTTAAAAGAGTACAGGTGACTGTAACAAGAATGGTGAATCATTGTGTACTGTCTTCACAAATTACATGTATTTTTAGTTCCAGAATCAATGATGAAAATAGATGTGGACATATTCCAGTAGGCTTGAACTTTGATAACAATGCATTTACTGAATTCTCTTGAAATTCGGATCACCAAAACATGTTTAAACTTGGGGTCTATTCAAGAAGTTTTCATAATTTATTTGTACCGATTTTGTTAGAAAAATGGCTGGTTCATGAAATATTTTTATTTTCCTTTTGACATTGTTAAAAGTCTCATCCCAATGCTAAGTTTGGAGTAATTGGGTGTTTAACAAACTATGTTTATAAGAAAATTACACCTGGTTTAGTGTCCAAACCACACCACCATCTGTCATGCTTCCTCAAGGCAATAAAAAAATAATCCAAGAATTATGAATACTACTGAATGCAAATATAAATGCATTCATTGGATGACCAGAAGGGCCAACAACTATATACCTAAGAATTGAAAAATAAAGCTCTTCTCATTTTATATTAACAATGTAACATCTAAACAAAGAATGCTCTGTATATAACCAGAAAATAAAACAAATTAAAAAAGAAATTATGCAAATAACTGTAGATTTAAGTTTGAAGAGAAAGAAGATTATTTCAGAGCTGCAATTACAATGTTTGACTGAATATTCACTCCCAAGCTAATATTTTTTAGGTAAGATATATGATAGAATTATCAGTCCATCTATAATTGTAACTATCCTAGCCGATAGCACATCCTACACACTATAGTATAGTCTCCACCAATAGTTAATTAACACATTTAATTAGAACTAGGGAAATGGGTCAAAGTTATTTTATTATTTTAATAGAATGAGGTATTAAGATTTATATCAACATTTGACAAAGCAAACGAAATAACCCAGAAAATACATTATTTAGACAGATTTTGTCACTTCAATTTCAACATGAGATTCTATCTTTTTTTTTACATTTCTTATAATCCTGTTTTCCAATTACACTTTTTCATAATAGCTTTCGTGCTGTTATAATTAGTTTATTTTGTTACACTGATCATGCAATATTCTGATATAATCACACAAAAAAAGAAAAAATTCATTAATAATAAAGGAACAAATAGCCAGTATAGCTTGCTGACTTAAATTACTTCCTTTTGCAAATCACTTTCATATTTCAGAACAAGTAATGAACTTGAACAAGCCAATTGAGGTAACCAGACATGGTAAATAGATACTGCTATGACCTCTTCAAGGCATATCCAAATATCATTAGACAAAACAAGCTTTAAGGTGATCATTAGCTGCCCACAGTATTATCTATTTTATGCGAAGTAAGAAGAAGAAAGATCTTCCAGTTGGTTAACAAGATCTGATAGTTAAAGTGCATTAAAGATCAATATATAAAAAATAAGAAATCCTAAAGATATTTAGTTATAAATACTGACAATATTCATCATATATGAAAAATAGGCACTGAATCAATCCTGAAGAAAAACCATATATCCTATGTGAAAATAGTTGTGTTCACAATGGAAGTAAGTAAAGAAATGGTTAGAAAAATCTGCAGAAAACATTTCATGGTGTGGACAACCTAAATAATTGAATCTACCTGAATTCACCTTATCGAAATAGTATTGAAATTTTCAACTAAGTTCTTGTTATTTAACTCTATTATCCCCAGAGTAATAATTTATCTTTTGTCATTCATATTGAATGTTTGGAATGATAGAGAAAGGAATCAGACAGTGATGAGACTTGGCTGAAGCATCACAGAACCCACTCTATGAGGGCGGATTCAACATAGATTTTCACCTATTGTCAACAATATGTGTATCACCAACCGGTCTCTGAGGCTCTGGGGGTGTAACTTTAGTGATACCTATTGGGACACTTTGTATATCTGGTTGTTACTATTAATATAGTATCTTCATTTGAATAAACATAACTCTTGTAGGCCTATAGGTAATAATAAGTTCTATTTCTTCAAACATAATAAATAACAATATTTACAACTCATGGATACTATACATAGATATTTACAGGTTGACAGATCAACAGATAAAGGTTGAGAAAGACCTAACCCTGATCTGTCTCTCTTCTCTCTCTCTGTCTCACTACATATCTCCATCTTTCTCACTCCCTATCTCCATCTGTAGCTTATAAAGTGGTGAACCCAGTAACGATCACCAAGATTATATTATATTACTTGGTTACCATACTAGATAATCATTCAGTATCCACTCCTACAGATTAAAGGATTAGGAGTTAAAAACTGACAGTGATAGTTAATTAGACATACTTAATTAATGATATAGTTTGATGGGTGATATGTGAACAATTTTCAACGTGAACTATAATGTGAACGATTGTCTACGAGAAACATTTTATTGATATTGTGAACTTTTAACTGTTTTATTTTGGTTGTAAATGTGAACTGTCAGTAATCCGTCATACTGTGAACTTTTCTTTTGTGAACTCTATGTTATACTTTCCTTATATTAAAATATTAATCAATACAGTGAATGATCATTTACTTACCGTGGCAATTGAGTGCAAATAGTCAATAATACCACTCTAAAGTATGGAGTAGGGATCTGTGCTGCTTGCGCTATAACTATGTCACCTCATGCAACTAGGTTAATGAAATTGATATGCCTTGTATTGTAAATCATAGAAACAGGATTGTTTTTATTTGTAAGTTTATGGGGCTATTGTCTTTTGACAAGCTTTTGTCCCGTTTTGTTCACATGCTACAATTTGACAAGTTACATTTCTCATTATTAATCTAAATCAATTGTACTAACTATATTGAAAATAGCAATTCTCCATAAGTATGATACAAAATACTCAAGGCTAAAATATTTAGATATATTGATCACATATATAGAAAAGTATCAAAACCTTTTATATTGCTTCGTGACTGCCAGTCAAGTCTTTAGAGATTGGAGAAGTAATTTTATTGATGGAGCTGATAATGATAGGGAATAAAAAATGAAACCAAGTAAGAGAAAAACTAGACTCCGATAATATTTATATATTTAAATCTTCTAATGATATTGTTATTCTTTAATATTGCTTTTTGATTCTCTCAAGAATTTACAATATTTCCATGATGGGATAGCATAACACTTGATGCTTGTTTTATAGAATCAAATGATATCAAAAGATATTTGACTGAGCTGTGTATACTTGCAATTATACCAATCTCAATGTAGTGCCCACATCTGTGTTCAAACCTAGTTATCTTACAGAAAGGTCATCAAAACAGTTATGGTACAGTACATAAAAATATTATTCATAGTATCTTTATCAATAAACGAATGAGGTGTAAGAAAATAGTTGTCAGAAAGTCTATGTTTTCCTGAGAAATATTTCTGCCCAGTCTGCTGATATTGATTGACTGTCATGTTGGTGAATTCAGCTGTAAAATATTACCTTTGTCTGGTAAATAACAGTAAATATTCCTGACAATATAACTGGTTAACCATCATAATCAACCTGATTATAGACTTCAGAGATGGAAAAAACAACTGTATATTAGGCATTATTTCATATCCATTTCCCACTCTTTTGTTTGCAATGAAATGATCTGAACATTTTTTCGGTTTATTGAAGAAGATACACTTATGTATAAACTGCTACGCAAATTTATACAATGTACACAGGTTTATTCTGTTTATTCATCGATAAACTGAAAACTAAGTTCAGGTCAGTCCTTATAATTAAATCGAATAACATGTTTAAATTTTTAATTGTTATAACAACATCTTTTAGGCACTAAATACATAACATTTAAACACAGCAAATGAACAGATTCTCTAGATACCCTAGAGAACAGCCAAATTATTGAAAGAAATGGGTCTAGAATTCATAATATTGATGAAATTTGGAGTGTGCACATTTGCAGGAATTTGGAAAATACTTTATCTTTCAGTGAAGTGTCATAATTTCCGAAAAAATCAAAGTAATTTGCAATCTTTGTTTAAGATGCAGTAGCAGTCAATCCAACTCAATGATACTCAGTGACCAAATGGAATTTTACCATTAGATTGTGTTTTTCCCATGTTAAAGGACCTTTGATTCAGTTCAGTTTATTGGGACTTTCTGAAAACTAATAGATTGTCTATTGCCGCTCACATCAAAGACCTTTGGAAACAATGTTAAAATATACATTGAAGGTACAATTTCCGTTTATGTTAAAATTGAACCTTATACCCCAACCTAAGCCAGCATGCTTTTAACTGACTGACAGGGGCGACAACAATATACGCCCACATGAATATGGGTTAAAAGGGTTAAAATATCAACTGAAGGTAACAATTTCCTTTAAAATTGAACCTTATACCCAAACCTAAGCCAGCATACATTTAAATCACTTGCACTATAAACTAAAAGAATTAGAAAACAAATATTAATATTATGTACATATCTTAAGAATAGTATCTTATATTGACTATTAAATGCTGTTGATTCTATATATAAATTATCATGTTTAATGTCACCCAATTATAACCTGACATAGGGCCTACAAAGAATATAATTCCCATAAGTTCTATTAATTAGGCTATGATACAGTATTTTATGTTAAATATCAAAACAACTTTCACATGTTTATTTGATGTACATCTATAGAGCTACTGTCAGCAATGAGATTTTTGTATAGGAGAAAACGTCTGTATTTGTCAAATAAGGCATTTTACACTTAGATAGATGATCTTAACAGTTCCAGCAGCAATTATTGGGTCTACCTGTAAATATCACACTTTGGAGACAAGTCTCACCAGTAATTCTTACAGACTAATGGTGCCATGTACAGTTATTTTCAGCCTCTACTTGGTGCGGATTTTCATCTGCACCCCTTAATGTACAGATAAAACTCCAGTTACTTAAATAAAATAGAATTTCAATATATATCTTAAATGTTCAATGGGACAGTGACAGAATGGTCAAAGTCGTGAAATTACTTTCACACACATCATCTGTTTCTGTCTTGTTTTAATGGAACAGACAAATAAAAACTTTGTTACTCTCCAATCAAATTGGATTTGACAATCATTATCACGTCTGTCTCAGTTAAAATAAATAAACTGCTTGACATAAATCAGGAGGAGGCCGATATATACTGGCCAACAGGAAAGTAATGACTCTAGAAAATTCTAAAAAATTCACGCAAAAACTGAATTTAAACATGTCTGACTGGCTTAACATACCTTTTGCTACATTTTGCCTCATACAACAATGCTTAAAGGGATAATAGACGTTAGAATACACTCGTCCTACGGCTTATATTTGTGTTTAATATTGACTAATAGTTAAATAATGTATACATCCCACACTTTACCAAATTTTAAAAAGCCACAATAAAAATATATTCGGAATTTTAAAAAAGAGTGAGCCAGCGACGATTTCATTCAGTTTGAGAATAAAAGCGTCTGGTAAATCAACGCTAAAACATCATTGTGGAATTCAACAGTAGGGGTCAAGGACGCGTGAAAACTCACATGTTAGAGTTACTTCCCTTTATATTTACACGATTTGAAAATCGCTTGATGGATGGCTCAAGCGTTTTATGATTAACTACTTTATTTTGGGAATTTATCGGATTTTAGAGGGATTTTGATGTATAGGCAAGTCCACTGATGGATATATACTGTTATTGTCAAAATTTGAGTGAACTTAAAATTTTATGTTCGTTCTAACGCCTATTATCCCTTTAAATTTTATATAATAGGCAAACATAAAATAAGTCATAGGAAAACTATTTACAGATGCAAATGGAATGAATATTGAGCCAAACGATCTGAAATAATGATAAGTTTGAATTAATATGACACAATAATCTAGATAAATCTCACTGCCAATGATCTCAGTTTGATTTTTAGATGCAAGTCCCATTGACTTAGGATTTAACTCATAATTCACCAGCCAACTTAATTTAGTGACAAGAAGAGAATTATAAATGTATCACTTAACAAAATTACAGGTTATTGAGTCTTTATTTTCTTTTCAAGATGTAAAACAACTACTAGTTTTTATTTCCTACATTCTTTGATAGGAAACTTAAATTTAGACTGCAATAAGAGTACCAAATTGGTACTACCAATCAATTCTAAAAATGTTGAATATAGAAGCTTCTTTCCACTATTTGCTTAATTTAAATTATTACTTGAACAGTCCGCAATCTGTCTGAGAAGATGTTTAAATACAATCAACAGTCACTGAGAGAATTCAACACAAAACATCATGAAACATGTCTAATTACAAGATGTGACAATTACACATTTTAGCTTAGCACTTGTAAACGCCATTTTTAATAGGACAGAGTTGTTATTTATTGTTATTGATTGAGCTTTACAAATTCCATTTATGTTCTTAATAAGTATTTCAGACCATGAAAACAACTAACACATTATTTGTTAATCAACTGTGTGACCAACACTTCCTGCAGTAAGTTGTATACTCTATTGGTTCTGATATAAAGATTTGATATTCAACTGTACACTGATCCGGTGGAAATTTTTCAGCATCTTTTTAAAGCAGCACAAACTGATGTTATGATTAGTGCAAGGATTTCCAGAACCATAGATAAATAACAAAAGTAAGATATTCACTGGCTTGAATCTTTAATTGTCCAATCAGAAAGCGCTGCATTTCCGATAATTCTTTTGCCGTAGGCCTAGACCTACACATACTACTTTTCAACTAGAAATGATTTACATCTATTGTTTCATGGCTTTATGTCCCTAGAGAAATATATTTAGCTAGTAGTTAACAGTGATATATATATGCTATGTTTCTATGTCTAGATATATATATGCTAAGTTTCTATGTCTGAGTTTCAATTCCAATTAATTTTTGCCAAACCAAGTGGCCCCATTTCGAGGGTTATTTCAAGCCTTGGATAAGATCAAGCCTATCAATTAAAGAGTGTTTAGAAACTTGAACCAGACTTGGAAATTTTATTTCCTCAGCCTTTTTGTGAAAATATCATCTTTGCTGGAATGTCAAAACTTTAATTTAACTCAAAACTAACAATATTATTGTTTTCAAAGTCAATATAAATTTTTGAGATGAATTCAGTTCAGTTGAAATGGAATTCTTATTCATAAAGACCCATTGAAAGGATTTCAGGAATAGGTTTGGAGTAGTAATTAAAGAGAGAATGGTTCCTGGCATTTCATGAATAAAGCAATTATCTTATCTTGTGTCAACCCATCATTCAAATCTCACTTTCAAGTCTTTAAATCTATGTTAAGATTGGTACTCTTTCAACCTTAAACCCTGTATTAAGCCATGAAAACTCACACAATATGGACAGACAGATGTGCCATCTACCAGCTAAGATTTAATGTTGAAAATATTTCTATTGCCAACCAAACACTGTTTTTTTTTTTTTATATTGAACAACTTAAATGCTCAATTCGATTAAACTTTTCCTTGATTTTAGATTAAATGAACATTTTAAGGAAAAGATTTTCATGTAAATATTATATGTATAATGATCTCCAGGACTTGGCTTGACAATGTTAAGGCAGCTTAATATCAACCGTTTTTTTTAGCCTGGTTATCCGTTTTTCACCAAGCATTCAGACGGACATTTATGTAAAGCCAGCTTGCTCATAACCTCAGAATTTATCGGAAAATTATAGAGGTCAATATATCATCACGCATGCACATGGAAAATAAACAGGTTATGGCAGGAGATGTTTAACAGGAATGCGCACGTCATATCCAACTTAAGTTAGTCAGGTGCATTCAGAAGGCCAAACTAACGCAGCTTAACATTCCTCGCCAAATTTTAAGTCATCCAAAGAAGGTTCAAATTAAGATTGACCAGTCAATTGAGACGACAGAAAAAACCAGGCTCAAAAGAAGGGTTGACAGTTAAACTGTCTTAACTTTAATCGTCTTAAAGCTCTATGAGACAATACAGAATTTCTTATAAATGAAATCAAGTGAGTCGGACGGTAAACTATTCACACCACAACTAACATACTTTCTACAACTTAAAATTACTTGCATTAGAGGATACACCATCGATCTTCCAACAATCTTAGTAAATTTCAAACATCACTCAGCAAATTCAAATATCTCTTAAAATGGAATCACAGACACAATTCATTATTTCATCCTGGTTTATTCTGTAAGCAAACATACCTTCCTTGTTATATTTTGTGGAAGATAGTATCAGTTTGGACAATGTCAATATTTCCAAAGATATTTTTTGGGGATTCTAATAAAATGCAAGAGTTCAAATATTAAAGAAGGATATTTGACAGACTTTTTATTTACACAAGTCTCACTTGTAAATGAAAAGTTATAAAATCTAGAACATTGCTCTTAATCAAATTGCGGATGGTTAATTTCAACCTGCACTGTTATTTCTAATAAAGTCTATGCCAAGGTCAAGTAACCTTTAAAGGAATATTTACTGGTTGATAAGCTAGATGTGTATATAAAATTTATATGTGTCCGAAAATGTAGGATAATGACTGAAATGAAGTTTTACTGAGAAAGAGGAAGTTTGGCCTTAAAATTGTTATCATATAACAATACGGCACACAATAGATAATGTTTTGCCTCATAAAATAATATACTGGTACTATAGAAAGCTATGGATGTACAGGACAACATTTTTGCTCAAAATGTGTTCAAAGTATATCTGTTATTACCATGTATCAATATACTTCATAAATATATAGATTAATCATAATAATATAACGTCAATGTTAATCTATATCTTTATAAAAATAGACATTCCGTCTAATAACAGATTTTATATCTAATTATAGATCTATCAATTCTAAAAATAACAGAAGAAAAAGAAGTTCTTAAATTTTCCAAGAAACATATTTTTGGAACTTAAAATCAAATATTTAGCAAATCATATTTCAAATGAAGATAAGAGGTCCAAGTAAGAATTGTATCCTAGCCTCTACATCCATGTCTTCAGACCTGCTCCACTGATATGTTGATTGACATGGGAATAGCATCAAATTGTGCTCATGGGAATATTAACTGAGGACCTATGTGCTAAAAACAGTGTCTCGGGAAATTATTCCGAAAGAAATCAAAAGTAATGAGAAAGAATTGATTCTTTGTAGTTGAGGGCACAAAAAAAAAGTAGTGAACAAATCTAGTTTCATTCAACTTCTGAAAGTTTTTCTACTTTTATTATCATGTAGACAGATGATTCATTTAAGGTGTCAAGAACTTCCATAAACCATACTTTATTTGCCACATTTCTAGCTAATGGCCACTAGCCACAATAATCTTATACTGATAACATGATGTCTGAAATTTCTTTTGCATTCCAAACCGATCCGTTACAGCTGAATAAAGAACAAAGGGAAATCCCCTAGGTGATGTTTTCCTGAATCAATACAGAACATAAAATTCCACAAAAAAAATCAATAAGGATGATAAATCTACAAAATGGAATTTTTTACTCCTTCATCTTCTTCAACATAATAAGCTTTGTTCTCAAGCTTCAAGTAATATCTTTTTCATTATAAAATCTTCTTCCTTTCATTTATTTTCTAATTTAAATGAACCAGAAGCAGAAGTGTCTTCACTGTTCAAATACACATACTTCAAACAACAATCGCACATATAATATTCAACAGGTTACAACCAAGATATATCAGAGAAAAAAATATCTACAGATCCTTCAAATGTTTAAATTGTGTAAAATGGTGATGGGAGTATAATGTGTGATAAAAGCATTGATCTAAGTCACAAAAACTAAGATTCATGACAAACAATAACAAAAGTTAATGGTTGAAGGTTGTTTTTTTTTTAGGTGGTATTGTTTGTCACAGCCTACTATTTAAATTAGAAGATTAATATCATCTATAATGTTATAGTGTATGATAAATACAGGGATGGTCTTAAAATAATTTGTAATAAAATTGATGAAATCAGCTAAAAATATACTGTGCATGTCAACATTACTCTGCAAATCTTGTACAAATAAAGAACTACAATTCCAGGTATGACTTTAAAATGGAACCATTGAGACAAAAGGATAATTCTCTGATATATTCTTGAAATTGCCCGTTTGAGATATTCTTAGAATTGTAATCTAATTCAAATAATTGACTATTGGAGTAAACTCTTATGTAGGCCTTCTTCAGACAAATATTCCTGAAAAAATATTTAATTTTCTTGAAAAAAGTTTACTTCTACAAGTATTCATTTTTCTTCTGATTCAACGGTGGGAATTAACAGCGTTAGTACTGACTTTCAGTGTTTACCTTTCTTATTTTAAACCTAAGCCATTATTTATTAGTTTCCAGAAAATTGAGTATCTGACAAGAAAGTCGACACTAATTTCTCATTTATGCAAATAAAACAGAGAATCGGCCAGAATCAGCCGCTTAGCGATAAATCTTGTTAGTTTAATGATAGACTTCAGCTGATAAAAGTTGACAATGGACAGGTCAAGTATTAACACCTCTTTCCATCAACTGTCAATGTTAACTAAGTTTTATTGATCATGAGACTGGACAAATCAATCCTTCTTATATTATTGACTGGATGATCAAGCTCTCCCGCTAACTTTATTGACTGGATTATTATGCCAATCTAAATTTTCTTGTTGGACACAGTTTTATTCATTTGAAAGCTTACTAAGTGATCTATTTCATGAAAAACACAGAAATACAATCTTGAAAATGACCACCAACAGTCTGGACAATAGAGACTTGACATAATGGTCGGAAATTGACAACATAACCTCATTCAAATTAACTCTTGATGTTAACATTTATATTTGTTCTACTCAAGGTCAATTCCCTAACACTATCTTAAAACAAAATACCCTTTTTCTATCTGCTTAAAAGCATGATATCATTAGGCTTCAAATACACAACTATATGGCTTTCGTTAACTGCGTAACAGAATAGATGATCCATGCTTTGGTATAATGCAATGTTTTGTTTTTTGTTTGTATTCCAAGTAACTAACCAAGTTATCTTTGCACCACCTATTCTATTTCATTTAAAATTTAACCAACCAAATGCTCTGTTGAAAAAAATATCGCCTTACTATTTCCGGGCGATTTGAAGAATATGCCATTCATTCAACTGATTTATCTACCTACTTTTTAAAATATTCCTGGTTTGTTACTAAAGACTTGTTGCTTTTTCTGATTACATATTAATCAGTATGAGCATGAAGTGAAAGGTTTAGTACATTAATTGTATTGACTATAGAAAAAGATAACTTATTGTCATTTAATCAACATAAAGAGTTGACACATGTTTAACACTATAATCAACAAGATCAGTTTGATTCAATCAAACTACATAGTTACACTGGATAAACAGCAAACAAATTCGCTCACAAGTCAGAAGAATGATCTGTAATCATGAGTTTAAGGATTAAAATGAAAAAAGGCATTTTATCAATTCCCACCCATTTCCAAATTAAAAATGATCAATCCACACTCTATAAGTAACACAATTATAATGGATGAATAATTCTAGAATATTGACTCTGTTACTATATTGTTGTTGAGGTTATATATGTTTTGTGGCCTATATATTCCTATGTTCCCTTGTACATTATATTCCTGATGGCATAGTGTCAGCTGAGAACCACATTAAAATTTAAAAGCAATAAATATTCTGGATATATCTATCCATAATAATTTTTTTATGCATCTATACTTGTGCTTCTAAAGGATTAATCCACAGTATATGTAAGATTATTATATTATTGTATAAAACTTGAAAGTATCTAGATGAAACTGACGTGGTAGATCAACATATTGTTGTAATACAATTATACTGGGTTCTTTAAACCTCAAGTTACTGACTAATCATAGAGGGTTTCATTCCATCACAGATAGTCGGCAAATTAATTTTATCTCAGTTATCTGAATCTGGACCACTAGCTTTTTTTCTGGCAAGTACAGTTCTGTCTTTTCGAATAGATCAATGTTGGTTGAAATAAACTTCATAGGTCTCTTTACATTACTAAATATTAATACCAAAGCAGGGTTTCTAGAAACTATATTGGATCCATTAAGGTCAGCGGTACTTTATTAGATAATATGATTACAGTCAATAGGCATGTACAGTTGATTACTCCCCTCTATAGTAAACCTAATAACTAAATAGAATTGGTAATTCAATTAGGTATTCATATATTATTCATAACAATTGTTCAAAGAACCAGTGCTTAATGAGAGTTGGTTTCTTGAAACATAGTTTAGTTAATAAATAGATTCAGTTTACAGATAAGGTAACAAGTATTGGTAAATTCAATAAAGTATTCATGTCTTATTCATAGCATTGAGACAAGAAGCAGGAACTTCTGACAATTTAGTTAATCAGTAAAACTTGTCCACTCAGAATTCAATACAGTGTGAAACCCCTCCAAACCGCATCCTCTGTAAACCAGATTCCCCTGTAAAAGTTTCACCTTACTTCACTTTTCCAAATAACTAAAACAAAGGGCTTAGGGAGATTTATTATGATTAACTTATACACAGCAATCATTTCTTTAATTTATATATATATTTCATTCTTTATCAAAATAAACAAGTGGTTACCTTGCAAGATATGCCCACTTTAAGTTTATTTTCTGTTTTAACACAGGTTGAAAATCCAACATTATTTGGGCCTCATCCAAGATCTCATTGATATAAATGTTCACAAATTTCATTCAAATCAGATGAATACTAGTCTCTATCGCATTCACAAGCTAATTTTGATGTGTTTTGACTAAGAATAGAGCACTAACTCAAAATCCATTCATCGAAAAATAATCTATATCCAAATTCAAACTGTAGTCTCTTTGTGACAATGTATGGGCGTAAATAAAACACGAATTACAAGTCATCAAAGGGAAGGTACAAAATACAGCTACGAGAATTGTTTCGCCAACCAAGCCAAGAGAACACATAATCCCTCTTCTGGCTACCCCCACAATATACAATTAAATTTAGGATACTTTCTCTGACCTACTCCAAACTTAGTAAATCTGATTCGCCAGGTTGTCTGAGAAATATGCACCATCTTGAATGCTCCGGACACAAAACAATCAACAGCTAGTTCCAGCAAAACCGAGATTGAAAAGGAGAACAAGCCTTTTGTTACACTGCACAATTTCTTTGCTTCTTTTAATACTGAAGGTTGTTAATGTGATGTATGTATTTGACTATTTAACCTGAGTTGTTTACAGAGCTGTAGAGCAGTGTTTATGCTGGTTTACTAGGCACTACACAGTTCATTATTATTATTATTATCAATAGTGAGCGTGAACACCCTAGGCATCCATTGAAGTCATCTATGAACCTGAATTGTGAGTAAAATTAGAGCTAGTAAAATACGCTTATGATTTTAAAAAAAATTAAATAGAATTTTCTTGATATGTCAATGCAATAAAAAGCGCAACATGAAACAATTATCAATGAAAATAAGTAAGAAATGTATAATATAATTATGCTTCTAACCAGAGAACACTTTTTCAAGAATCAGGACATTATCATAGTTATGAAGAAGTAACAACAATAACTTAATTATGTCAAAATGTTGAAAACTTGATCCATTTAAAATCACATTTAAAATAAATTGATCAATTTTAATAACCTTTTCCTTTCATATTTTTGAGATGTAATCTAACCTAACAATTCTTAGGGTATTATTGAAGACAGTTCCTACTTCTAAACAGACACTTAGATTTATCATTAACTTTATTACTTGTTGTGCTCTAAATAGTTAGATATTACGGAAATATCACTGGTATTAGATTATCAAGACGCCACAGGCAAAAATCATTTTTACATAAATGACCTTGAAAGGCTCTCACATCTTTACCTAAGACATAAACTTAATGCTTTCACTTGGTTAAAAAAGCTGGGTAGGATTTTTGTTTTTGGGAGTTGGGGAAACACTAGTTTTTGGCTCTTTTAACATTTCTTGTTTGTGTTTTACCCTTTTTAACTACATGTACGCTCAAATAATTCTAGGAGGTTCAGGTCAAGATCAATTTTCAAATCAAAAGGTTTGACATCCTGTTATGGTGTGTTCAACCAAGATGGTGATTACCACCACCCTTCTTCTTGAGGAAAAGAACAGGACATATTACATCATAAAAGTATTATAAGATTCAAATACAGTTCCTTAATGATTTTTCTGTTTCTTAGTTAACAACCTTTCTTCACCTCTTTCCCCAATTTTATTTTGTTGCAACAACATGCTATTTACTCCCACCTTATATTGCTACCCAGTTCTAATTGGCTTCATTAGAAAGCTGGTATTCACTGTCTCCTTGATGATATTCAGTTATGGCCTTTAACAATCAATATTATCTCATTAATCAAAGAATGTAAACAACAGACATTTGACTGCATGTTTCCTTAGAACGATCTAATAGGTCATTAACGTTACTGCAAACGACCGTTTAAATTCCTCAGTATAAGCATGAATGAATAATATCCGAATACGTGTATAATACAATAATATGTGAGTAAATTTGCTTGTCACGCGACCGATAATTCTCGAAGGAAACCGGTCATCAAAATCACACAAGACCACAAATAAAACGTCTGCGGTAATAGCACAATGACAAAAGGTTACCAAAATCAAGGAAAAGCTATTTCCGGAAGACATAGTAATGCTTGATCACTTCTGTAAACGGCGAACAATGAGGGAGCATCCCTTTAATAAAAAAGGGAATAACATTTTTTATGAACGAAATCAAGTTTGTCTGATAATCCGAAAGTGGTTATATGAAGTGGTAAATGAATACTTAAGGCTTACCTGAAATCTTTATCATGATGTTTCAATTCAACATTACTCTGAGAATTGGAGGAACTTTCACCTGAAACACCTTGTTTCTTACTGCGTACTTCCTGCACAACTACCGGTGGTTCTGTCTCTTGAATTGTTGCTAAAATGTCAGGTTTTCCATCCTTGTGAACTTTCAACTGAAGCACTGATTTCAATTTATGAACCTCCTCTTTCAACCGTGTTATCTCCTTGTTATTTTCATTAATTTGTTTAGTCTTGTCACGACTCTCAATTTCTAATTTCCGTATTTTTGCATCCTTATCCTTCAATTCCGACTTCATTTCGGGGAATAATAACTTTAATTTCGCTATATCATACGTCTCTCCGTCCACCACCATTTGGGTGGCACTTGCCCCGTTACCCATTTTTGTTTTAAGGGTGCTCGTCGAGGGCTTAGCCCCCGATTTGGAGCCCAAAGTCGATTTACTACTAGAACTTCCCGTATTGGAGATTCTGCCAGTCGCGCCACTGGCGTTCGATTTACTGGTTGGAGGAGGCATTGTCGAGAGATTTCCCTACTCACGTCACAAATTTTCCAATAATTTGATTGGCTCTTTATGGCACTAGTTTAGTTTCATGTGATCTGTAACTGTAGTATTATTAATGGTTGCTAAGGAAACTGTTTTTTTTTATTTACGGTTTGAGTTGATAATTAGCGAAACTGCAAATTACCGTTACGCACAGCTGTCTTTTTACATGATCTGAAATAAACAATAATTAAAATAACTGGACAATAATTAAGTTCGTTCTACAATCTACATTTTGAGTTGTGATAAACACTGTTCAATCATTAACACATTTTACTGGATATTTGACTATAACTTAGTCTGTTTCTCCTAGCCTCGAGTTAAAGAGTTAATCTATATAATTTAAATACATATTTTGACATTTTTTTTATCAAGCAGCTATCATCAGAGAAGAAAAGAAGTTTTTGAGACAATTATTAGTATATTACAAGAATTGCTTTCGACCCATGAGGTCTCGAGGTGTGAATTTTGTCATGTATAATACACAATTATGCGAAGGATGTTTCTATGAATGTTATTCATGTGAGTAACTGTCAGCTTGTGAAGAAATTACTAGGTCTCTAAATTCTAAAACTAATCCATAGACTGTCATTACACATGGACAAGAAATACATATACTTTAGAAATTTTGGTGCGCGAAAAAAAAAAAACTAAACTGGAATACAAAAAAGGAAATCTTACATCTGCACAACGTTTTGAAAACATTTAATGGGCATTCAGATAAAGGTATCGGATGAAACTTTAATGAAAGGACCAACTCTTGCTTCTAGTCCAGTTAATTCCAATTGGTTAAACACCGCTTTGATATAAACCAAAGGATCAGATGGACCAGGTGTTTGACTCTTTAGAACTCTTGTTTAAATGAATTGTTGATTACACCTTATTAATCTGATTTTTATCGGTTTGCATCTGAACCCACAGTGCAACATGCAAAATATCTGTCCAGAACTCTGTACATGCATTACTTTACATAAGTTCTTGATCTTATATACGAAGTGGGAATTAATCGACATAGCTAGCCCAATTCTATAAGGAAAGGTAGTAAAAACAAAATGATGTAAGTTGGATGTAAATTCCTAATGAGTCACCTGCTGAAATCTGTCTCATTTGCACACTGTTCGTGTTATTCATTTCTCTTTCATAAAACAAAGCTAATTTGCACCAGTAGTTAAAGCCTCTTAAGATGACCACAAAATGGAAATGTTTAAATGTGACCAAAGAGAATCTTGGTTCATCACTACGAGACAGATTTCATCCATAATCCAATAAGTCTATAAAATAACCCAAAATTAATATTCCATCGACATAAGTGATTTTGAAAATGCTTATCTGCGCTTTTCAGTCTTTTTTTGTTCCTTATAAAAACGTCTTTTATAGGGATTCTATTCTCAAATCATGGAACCTGGTAGGTCCAGCTGATGAAAATAATTAAACTGTTATTCACCAAATTTGAGACTTGAGACTGTATGTACGTTAAGATGGAAGTATTACATTAAACATGCAAGGTAATTTACTGTTTATTGTCCATCCAGAAATTGACATCTCCGGTCATTTTCCGCGATCTCACTGTCCAGTCTAATATAAATAATGATGGTTTAAATGGAATTAACTACTATCACCAGAGGACAAATCAACATACCAATCACTTGTAGTGGGATTACAAGACAGATGTGTCCCAGTCATAAACTCTCTCGTTTCTGTTAAAGCTTGGGTGTTTTAGAGAGGATTATTTGAAGTACAATTATTCAACTTCCATCAGCATGTTCGCGAAGAATGTAAATGGTTTAAGGAAAAGGGTACGATCCTGATTATAAAGAGTGTTTGAGTTTTTCCTAATTTTCATAAATTATAAATCTTTTTCATTGATTTCTCTAATAATTTCTGTAAAGGTGTCTCGATAGTTCCTGACATTTATACCAGTAAAACATACTTATTAATCAGTGATTCGACTACCATACAAATCTAATCGTTTGAAACGGAGACTCTTTGTGATACACAGATAACTAATTTTTCTCTATCCTGGCAAGATTTCCCTAGGTGCAAATTGTGTGGAATGGTTCACTTGTTTCAACAAGAGTATAGCCGGACTTAAAACCTCATTAACATTATTTCATCTGATGAGCCTTTAAGTCCACTCCTCACAATTACCTGAACATTCTGATTTTCAATTAAATTCATTTGACCAATGCATTCGTGAACAGGTATATCAAGTTTGGTAGTAATTGTATCTATCTTTTACGATGTTGATGTTCATTCCACATACTACAGACTGGCATTCTCTCGCGTAAGCGTATTCTATGGTGTAAATAAAAGAGAAAAAGAAAACCAGAAAATAATTGAAATTCTGAGGAACTAAATACATGGAAATTTCTACATATTGACATATGTCTGTTTTTTTAGTTAACAGGTTTAAATTGTACAGACAAATCAATTTAACAAATCATTAAGTGAAGACTAGGATTGATATAGATATTAACCTTTAATTTTTTACATTTTCTTTCTCCAGCTAGCCATTGAAAAATATTACGAAAAGATGACTTTACATCCTACTTATCTGCTCTTTTCCGTACGTAGGCGGACAAGAGTATTTCCTGGGGTGGTTTTAAATCCCTATCGCCCTACCGCACTAGTCGGAAATTTTCAAGGGTTGTAAATTTTCATACTACGTAACGAAACATGTCAATTTTGTGTAATTATTTTTAAAGGGGCCCAGGCTTGATTTTTAGGGGTCGTTTTGGGCCTTTGTTACATTTAAACATTAAATATTCAAGCTCTGAGAAAATCGCAAAATACCTTGAAATATGCCTCAAACAAAAAATTTCACTTTTCATTTTTTTCCGTGCTGTACGCGGCTTTCCAATATGGCGGGACGTTCGTAATTTCTTAAGTCATTATGATTTTTCAAACACGGATAATTATGGATACACATGGATTTGAAGGCTCAAATTTCAAAGGTAAGCTCTGTGGACTATTTCTGATTAGCTAACCAAAAGATTTCGTGTGTTTGAGGCTGTCGGATGATTGTACGAAACAAATAAAGCCTGGGCCCCTTTAAAATAATTGTGAGTCCATGTTATATTAATGACAACAAATAGTGAGCGGTAAGGGCGGTAGGAATTTGAAACCTACCCCGCCGTCTCAGATTCTTGACTTTGAGAAACTAAGTTAAAAACAAACCCAAAAGAACCGCACTTAGGAATTCTGTTCAGATTAAGATGGTGGCTTGGAGGCTTTTCTTTGGCCAAAGGGAGATAAATGATTATGAGTTTTTTTAATTATTATCCATGGCTAATAGTGTTTGTCAGTGATTCATCGATTCAACCTCGAGAATCATCGACAATGACAATCTAGAAAACATCAGGGGACTTGTTACGTAGTGTGTGAACATGGGCCTTTGATTAATCAAGCACTATAACTGCCAATCTGATGGATGTTTTAATTTTGGCTGAACAATGATTTTAAGGTTCTGACATTAGACTAACTATGTTCAAAGATGTGATTATGCCTGGAAGCAACAAATACAATGTTAGTTTATAATGTTCATCCAAAGAACTATACACAAGCATAGCGTATTGTTGGTTTAAGGTGACGAGTGTATCCTTTTCTTCCGACTATTCATGTAAAACATAGATTGAAGTCACTTTCTGGACTGCAAATTTCCCGACATTCTATACTAAAATGGGCCTCCTGTCCAAACCGGAGCAGAGGATTTGGATGTTAAGATACATTATTCTATTCTGTTGCTTTAGACTTCACTACCAATAAAGGCCTGACATTTCTTCTCTTGATCAGCACGCACTAGTTATAATACACACTGAGCCATGTAAGTGGCAGATACTAACGAGTTATTTCCCATGTATCTCCAGGAATATTCAATAAATCCTAGAACCGTACTTCATACATGAATATGAAGACATACATTAGTAAGCAAAAGTGAAGTGAACGTATTTAATTTTAGAATTTACTAAAACATATCTCATATTTTCAGCATTGTTGGGTAACAACAAGACATTGCAATATAGTAGGCTGTATTGTTATGCGTTTTAATCGCAAAACAATACAAACTAGCTCGATGCCTCAAATGACTATCTGGTGCATGTGTCAACCTTAAGGTTATAACGAAGTATGAAGATTCCGACATAAGTTATTAAGATAAATACTCATGGTTCTCTTGTTGCAGTCAACACCTCGAAACTCCAATCCCTTAATTCAGATACACATGGATGATTATCATTAACCGATCGATGGTCACTATCTCCCCCAAATGTTTTTCATGGAGTTTGGCCCGAAAGTTTTCCTGTCGCTGCCCAATGCCATGAAGATTGGGTGTGAGTTATTTATGAAAACAAATAAGTTATACAAAAAACGTGACAGAGTAAAACCAATTCTTACCTACATGAAGTTCGGATTGAGTAGTGACTTTCCTTATTGACATTTATTGCAAATCAACGTGATCACATTGTTAAAATATTTGCAATAATAGATTATTATTACATAATTATATACATGATTATGTGTATATAAACAATGTTTCATGTCAAAATAATTTACTAACACACGAGCTTTATGGGTTGAAATAGTCTATACTAAGAGCTACAGTTGACGTAAGTTCAGTCTCCGGGCAAAAATTAAATTTTTCTTTTAGTGTACATTTCAATACAAAAATAATTTTTAGTCGAGCTTATAAGAACATTGTGTAATTTAGTTTTCATTACAATGTTAATGTTTAATTTAAATATATAAATAAGACTATTGTTTAACATTTTTTCGTTTCATGAATACAAAGGTATTATCAAGACAAATTTTTACATCCGAAACCTGTGTACTTCATGATATCAAACCTGTAACATCCCTAAACAGGATATATTTAAGAATTCTTATCTGAAGCAACATCGAAATCAACAGATAAACACACGAACTGCTTGGAGTTTCACGTTCATAATACAAACATAATTCTTAGTAAACGAGCTTATATCTTACTCTGCTCTAAGGCCGGTGGCACTTACTCATAAAAGAAATATGATATGACCATACCATCGCATCACCCTACATTGAACTTTTCTGAACTTTAATGTACACCAGAAAAACACACCCCAAGTAGGCAATGTGTTTTAACAATATGGTTGAAATCAAAGGTATGGCAGTTCTTACCTTCGGGCACTAGTATAGTTAGTCCGAGAAACAGATCGACAAAGACCATGCCCATTGCCCGTCAAATCAAAACTAACGGCCAAAGAGTACAAGCAGACCATATCTTACAGCAATACAGTTATATTTGACATCTGAATTTTTACCGACGAACGCCCCTTCAGAGAAAAAAAATGAAATAAATATCATTAAGTAAATGAACAGTTTACAGATAACATCATAATCGACACACAGTTTTCACTCTATCGGTTAAACTGTTTTTAAGACTTATTCCGCGGTTTACCGACAGGTTCAGCAGGGTGCAACACACCCACACCCAGTGCCTCATGACAATAACTTAGTTGTGGTTTTCCTCCCTTAAAATAGGTTTTTACCTTACAATAAAATGAAAAAATGACAATAACCATTAATAGGCTATATTATGTGCAGACGAGCAGAAGCGTGGACAAATTTGATAGGACAAGGATGTAACGTTACTCAGACTAAAAAAGGTTTTCTAAGAATCTAATGACTAGAAACAAACAGCCAATTACACATGTAATCAGCATTGAGAAAATATTAAGATATATATATATTCCATATGACTTCGGGCAGGTAGCGATCTGTTTTTCTCTGATTTCCGTGTACATTCACAATAACAAGCAGACCATTGTCGTCAGAATTCAACTCGTACGATCTGAAGCTGATCCTAATTATCCCTCAATCTTGTGTATAGCCAACAGCTATATTGAGGGTCTGTAAACAATCTTTGCTTTGTCGTTTTGTTTCTTACATGCAGAGTATGGTTGGAAACTTGTAACTTGTCTTGTAACTTTTTATATAAATAGAATTGTATTAATATTTTAATGGAGTTAGTAGTGTTATAGTTAGATACACGAACAAAGGCCTACATGAAGACAGTAAGGTCTTGCAAGGGACAATACAAAACTTTCTACCCACATATCAATTACTATTACTGACTTGTTTAGTCACGATAAATTGTGCAGCGTATCTACTTGTATCAAGGCCACAATAAAATCCTTGACAAACAAACAGAAACCATTGTAAACTTTATTGGATTTGTTGTATAATAATATATAGAGACTCGCCTTATTGACATTAGGTAAGGCAACCCTTCCACCGTATAAACTGTTTCTGATATGCGTTCATAGGGCATTGATCCTTAATATCAATCAATTACTTCATCCGATGCTTCCCTCGAGTTTTAGATCCCACCTACTCCACCCCCCTCCCCCCCCAAAAAAAAGAGACCAAAAAACAATGCTCATTAAGCACCATCGTATTTAGATTTAGTAATGATGGATTAAATAAATCGAATTTTACAAAAGTCAATTGTTAACGACACTTATTATTGCAGGCAAAACGATTGATCAAATGGCTAAACTGGCAATATCTTGCATTATTAGGTAAATGATAGATGTATAAATCCATAACGTGTTAATTCGTCGATAAATACCAGACATAATCCAAGAAAGACGTCTATCACATATTGACCACGTAGACAAATAATGTGATTCCCCAAAATAGGTACAAGTATTTAAAAATAAAAAAAAGTAAAAATAGATTACTGTATTGTAACATTTCTCGGGCGTACTTTATCAATTCGTGGATAATAGGGTGAACAACTATAAAGCTGGCTTTGAGCATCCTACAACATCCCCCCCCACCCGCCACCCTACAAAATAAGAACATAAAATAAAATAGAGTAGGGCTGGGTAGCCCGCTCACAGCACTATCTGGCACTCATATCATACCCGGTTCATAACCACCTCTATGTGCCAAGGGGGGCGACCGCATTTTTAAGGGGCAGATCAAATTACTTTTAGGAAAAAAGGGGGGGGGGTCAGTAAATTTTTGCACATTAATAATTAATGTTTGAAAAGTTTATCATATGCATGTGATAACCTAACATTTTCGTCTGGCTGGTTACTTCTGATGTTGATAGCTTCATGAAGTCTCCTAGTTTTATCAATATGCTTTTTGATTGTCAGTATGTTGATGTTTTCAAAGTTGACTTCAACTGCGTTGCAAAAACTTTAACTAGTGATTGCAGTTCAATCAGACGATTTCCAGGGGGGCACCGAAATATTTGTGTAGCCTATTATTATTTTAATAACCATAAATGTTAGGAGGATGATGTTCTTCTGTATTGGACCTTGTTCTGAACCATATAAATTTAAAGTTTATTATTGAATGCTAAAACTATAGGTAGTGATACATGTAGTTGGAAAACTCTTACAAGCCTTTATTGAATACAATAGGTCTTCCCTATAGCATTGACTGCTGATAAACTGTAAATATTTATTCTTAACGCACTCAGGACTTTCTTATGACAGTTTTATTTTTACGACTATCCATTGAATTAGAAAATAGACACTCTCACCCATACAGTATTAAGGGTCAAGTCACAGTTACTTGATGAACTAAAGAATACTCGTCACACTAGTTTAGATCTATAAAGGTCTACTTTGTTACACAAATAGTTAAATATGACAAAAAAAATGAGAAGGGAGATAGGTGTTGTGAAATTTTTTCAAGTGCACACATGTTACATTGATTTGTAACCGAATATCGAAATAGAACCTAAGCTCACATGAAACTACATATGAGGATTTCTATGAGAGAAGATGTGAGAGTTAATGAAACATAATAAATAACATGATCAGAGAAACTGAACTGAAACGAGGTTTTATTCTCTTATTACTTACGTGAAATAATAATTTCTCACTATCATCACGTTCTTACACAGCCCATATGGTCAGATGATGTGTTTGGAGCATCACCGAATTCGAACTTTTCGGTTATATAAATGAGCACACCATATTTCATTATAATCAGATGAAAACTGTAGTTTTGACGAGTCAAATTCGAACTTGACAAAGATCTCAACAACATAAATAACAAATGTCATTGATATCTGATGAAACTGTTGTTTTTATTGTGCTCACAAATAAACTTTGGCTAGATCAAGGGCAATAGGTAAGAATATGTTCAGTGAAAATTCAAGATCTCATAATTATAAATGATCATACCAATTTCATTAGAATCAGATAAACACTGTTGCGGTTATTCATATTCAAGGGCAATAAGTCTTAGAATTGTTTCTATTTACTCATATACTTAATTTTACAATATGTAAAAGGAAATTATTCAAAAACATTTATCGAAAAAAAAAAACAAAGTTCAAACTTTTTCAAGACCTCGTGATTTTAAATGATTACATAAATCGAATTAAGACTTTAGTCTGCAATTTGTTCAGGAACAAAGTTTGGCGCTTTTTTGGCTAAGTCAACGGCAATTATTCAAAAACCGTTCATCATGAGGCACAGTGCTAACAAATTGTCAAGATTCTCGTCGAGCAAACAGAGAACAAACTTTGGTCATTTTACAGCTTCTGAGTACGTCCCATAACAAAAGTAGCAGCGTCTGTCAAATAAGACAGGCGACAGTACTTAAAAATCCCTGCATGCGTTTTACCTCGGCCTCAAAAATGAAATAAAATGAATGGAGGTTTACGTCTTACCCCAGACTCAATAATGACCTTTACAAATACAATAATCTCAAACACACGATACAATGAAGATGACTTCATTGAACTAAAATTAGATTAGGAAACGTTATTGATAACTACATCTACACTGTGTCAAGCTTCATAAACTTAAATGGAAATTTGCTGGTGTACATTCCAGTCGTGACATTCTTTGATACAATAATAGTGGTTATAACAGTCGTGGTATAAGTGCGAAGTTCTTGTAAAGATGACTTAACAAGGGGCATGTACAAAAATATAGCAATGTGCCCTCCTGATTATCAGCATAAGGACTCTATGGCATTTTAATTATGAACCAAATCTGTTCAATAATGATATATTGAAAGCCCTGAAGTAAACAGTCGTGTTACAAATGTCAGATACTGTGTATTATCTTAACAAAATAAGGGAAAACATTTATTGCATATTACTTCAACATAGAATGAATATAGAACGGTTATCAGTGTTACTACCAATCTGTATTGTAATCCATCGAAATATATTCTGTGAAGAACGACTTTACATCATTGATTGACAATCGAGTACCATCTAGTCAATTTACTTTAGTGCATTAAACCGAGAACTAACTACTCAGAAATATCTACGGTAATAAAATTCATTTTAGATTTCTCTATATCGTTTTCTATTTGTGTTTTTATGGTTTCTTTGTTCAATAAAAAAAAAAATTACAAACCCTTATAGTATACAAGTACCGTAGTTGGCAAATGAATATTTACTGTTACTAAGTTACATAAACTCGCAATAAAGCGAAACTAGGAAATCTCATAAAATATTCGAGATATTTGCAGTTAAAAGACTTCTTATTTACTAAAATTATGTATCCTTTGTTATGATGAAAGAGAGTCAAAATATGTCTTTGACTTTCACGTTTAATTCTACAGGAAAACGTTCAGATATACAATGCCAACGACGAATCAAAAATTATAGTTCTTCAATCATTCCTATCACAAATTCCCACTTTTAATTACAGACTATAATGGAATACGCTTCTTCGTAGCCTAACCTAGATGAGATAAAATTGGCACCGTTAACGGGGCGTTAAATGAGCTTAAAATATGTGGATTTAGGGTTAAGAACGTTTTAACTATTGCAAGTCAATATGTCTACAAAACCTTACTAATTTCCAAATCAAGTGTTTAGAATATCAATGATTGTTTATTTTCATTTCACGATCAAACTTTATATTTTGTAGAACTTCAATTTTATACTATCCTATTACACTCCTGAATTATATAAATGTATTGTAACTATAACTGTCACCATTAAAAAGTACATAGCAATTTATTTTTTTTAATTTTCCGCTGCTTTACAAATGCATGTTGTCAGCTAAATTAAAGCCGTACGTCACATTGTCAGTTCTAAAAATATTGCATCCGATAACTTAATAATCAAAAAAGCTCTTTAAAAATTACTCACGTAGAGCAATGATTTTTTGTTGTACTTCAAGTAAGAGACAGCTAGGTTATTATATTTCTTGCCTTGACAAAACAGCAATGGCATGATACCAATGAAGTAATTATCTTATATTGAATTGCATCCTAACATTATTGCGAATATGTAAAGCACACGAGGGTAGATATTGTATATGCATGAGTTGCTGTATATCCTCATTTTCATGAAAGGCACTGAAATTGAATTTGAGGGCCTCTCATAGGTCCGCGCTCGCGCCATACGTTTACAATGGTTCAAAACGAAACCCGTTATGCGTTAAGGAAAGGACTTGACCCTGATCATAATTATGTTAATTTGGCGTATTTAAATTCATATTAGGGACCAGGAGTCTTATTTCAACGTTTTGGGAAAATGATTTCACCTATTATTTGCCTGAATACGAAAGACCAATAAAGAATACCTAGAGTATGTTTCTACCGTAGCCTCCAGATCTTCATGCGTTCTCAAAGTCAAAAATAACTTTATGTATTCTGGACACAGAACAATACCTTATTTCTGTGTTACAGTGACATTTACATAGTACATTCCAGAATCAAAATATTTCCGTGTACTTACAAATCATAGTAATTGAAATACTGAATTGCTGATCAACCGAGAGCAATACATTCCTTGATTCTAGTTATAATGACACTATAATTAACCAGATAACAAAATAGCTTTTATTCTTATCTTCAAGTCGTGAGAGAAGTTTTAATACCTTAAATATTGAGTCTACAACATTCTGGTTGATACAAAGAGGTTTTTCAACCAAATGTATGTAAAATACGAGACCGGAGATTCAAAATATCTATCTTTAAACAAGTAACGTATTCATGTATTCTCATCATTAAAATCTTAACTAGTGAAAGAAGAATTTTTATTAGTCTACTCGAATCGGTTAGTGCAATCTGTCGATCTGTCATGGCGGGTTTCCGATGTATTCAATCAAAACAAAACCTCTCAACGAAACAGAATCACAAATTGGAAGCGTGATTTGGTAGCTGATTTAGATATAACTCAATGTATTTACATGATAGATTGTAAATTTGAGATCTCAAATGAGAAGCCTGGTAGGGGAAACAATTCAAGACAAAAAGGCGTTGGTGGTTTGGGGTCAGTCATCTTTCACTCTTAACAGAAATGAATAGCGTTTTTAACGTAGACGATGGAACAGGGCTATATCGAAACTTTTACGTAACATTTGAAAACTTGATGGAACCATTCAAAACAAAATAACGTCGGTACAGGTCGGCAAATGACAAAACATCCCAGCCCTACTCGATGACTTTATAAACAAGAGAAGCTATTAAAAAGACGGGCTATATAAAGATTGGTTAGACTGATAACAGATCCACTCTTTATATTTATAAACTCATATCTTTATATAAATCACTAGTAAAGTCATTAAAATAATCCTGAATTTAAAACATTCAAACTTTTTACTTCTTCATTGAATGTTTCAAAACAAGTGTGATTATACTTCAATATCCATCCTTTTTCACATACTTAAAAACAGGCCCGAAGTTGAAGTAAAAAAATTGTTCGGATATGAACTTCTTTTTTAACTTATGGTTTAACTGAATATTGCCTTAAATGCAGCAAATTTAAATGTAACACTGTGTGGGCATACTATTGTTTTTCTTATCAGCTCCACATATTATTAACTTCTATATGATTATACAAGCCTAGTTATTTTCTGAAAATTTTAAATAATGAAACATGTCTTGCTGATATCATTGAATTATAAATGTTGCATACTTTGACAATAACTACTAATGCAATGGCGCTACAAGAGGTTTGTGTGTGTGTGTGGTAAGGGGGGGGGGGGCTATCAGAAAGAACCAAATTTGGGAGAAAACTCTTTAATGCCTTCCTTGGTAGACTTGTACCTATGGCACTCCCTAAGCACTTCTGTATTTTGAATCTGTATGTGTTTTATTTAATAGAATACTTACTTTATGGCAAGGACTGTGATAGTGACAGTGAAAATACAGAGTGAAGATATTTGAGAAGTAATCCAGATATTCTCTTTAAATTATATCCAAAAAATATACATAGCCATGTTTCCTAAACTAATCATATTCGCGACATTATTCCAATAACATATAACTTCAATAGTATACATGGTTAAACTTCCTATGACAACCTCTACATAAACATCCTGGCTATGTCACTTTTATAATGCACATTACCCGGCTTGTATATTAGTGAAAGGTATAATCTAATAAAGAGTATATTGTACTCACCAGTGTAAAGACTATCAATCTATATATATCGATAGAACCCGAACAATAATCAAACAATAGATATATCAGTCAATTTTCCTCTATACCTACATTAAACCTCATATTCACGGCGTATTACTGGAGATTCGTAAGACACGCCCACGGTTTTAAAACGTACAAGAAAAAAAAATAAACATCTTAGCATGTTCAGAATGCAGACGACATTAGTGTGGTAAAAAATTAACTTTAAATAATGGTTGTTACTTGACCGTGCAGATTGCGACATTTACGTCTTGAGATATTTATATATACATGTATATAATATTATAACAAACACACAGGTGGTACATAGAGTAAAATGGAATCTGGAAAGATTTTTCAGTCATGATCACCCACGTCCACATTATCAAGTGCCAAAGTTTTGTATTTTTCACAGCTACGTGCAATATTTACTCATAATTATGCCATTTTTCAAACAAATACTCGTAAACTCTAGAAACGAGAGACATAACTCACTTACAAGTAAGTTTTATGTATTTGTCAATATTATTTTAAAATCAAATAACATTGCTTCAAGTATCAAATATTACTAAAATGTGAAATTTTAGCATAAACTATATAGGACTCATCCCACCAAAATATTTTACGCTAATGATTGGAAATCATCTTGCTACCTCCCCTTTGGGAGTATTCTATGCCTATTTTATTGGTCTGATTTGGAATTTGATGTCTGATATGTAAAATGAGATGAGAAATTTTATAAACAGGGAAATTTTCATGGTTATGGTATAGGCCAATTGAATTTTTGTACAAAAACTAAGAATTGGCCATGCTTTCATGTGACATGTTGGAAACCGGAACCTACTTTAAACCACCCGATACACATATTCCTGTCGTTATTTCAATAGGATCCCAGTAAATATAATGTGTTAAGTGACGATGATATTAATGTGGAATTACAAGCTAGTGCCATATCAGATTTTATGCATGGTGTGGAAGTCCAATCACCATATTAGATTTTTAGTTTGGCTTATCTAAACCTATCGATTTAGGTGCTGATATAAAACGTTATACAAACATTTGGTCCTATAAGTATATTTTATAAATATATCTTCACCACAGTGCCACACGTTTTCTTAGAGCAAATGAAATCTAATGTAATACATGCATTTAAATACATCAAAGGTCACAGTTTGATATAATCCGAACAATGGTATCAAAATATTTAATAAAATTTCCTTTCTTGAAATAATTTATTTTATTAAGAACAGAATTTGGTAAGAGCTCTTACTTTCTATCAAACATGTTAACAAAAGGCTGCTATTCAATTCACACGACTCCAACTCTGCTAATTCCAAATCATAAGAATCCAATAGAATTGGTTACATCTTGAAGTCTGAAGTATGCTGTGAGACAGACTAAAGCAGAATTTATGTATACCATAAAAGCACTTTGTCATTTTAATGCCTCATCACCTTTAACGTAAAATGAAATAATAGAACTTCTGTAAGTTTACCATTTCCAACTTGTAAATAAGACGATATATTTCTAATCATAACACATTAGTATAGAGAGGAGTCGGATAACTGATTCTATAGATCGAATTGATTCTGTTAATTGTACCGATCTCACAGGACAGCGCCGGTTGATCGAGCAATTTCCAGACATAGAAAAGATGTGGTGAAAATGTGCTCAATATGGTTCATTTTTAGATCTCAATTTGTATCTCTATAGACTTTGAAGCGCAACTGAAATTGGCATTAGAATTATCTTTTGAAAATTATTTTTTGTTTGCATTTACAATAATAACAGTTTAAGGTTAGTATTCAAATAAAATACAAACATTCTTTAACAAAATATGTAAACTGTATGTTTAAGCAATAAGATCATAAGATCATTATTGTGTTGTTTGAGAAAATCTCTATTGGATGGCATTTGTTGATTAGTAGATTATTAGAAAGTATTGTTAAAACCACCAGCCTATTAAGAAATGTGATGGCGAAAAGTTAGTTGATATCGAGTTTCTCTGAACCATTTTATATGAGACCGGAACTTGTAATGTATCCGAAGTGATACTAATGGCTAAACTCTAATTTGGTATATGTAAATCGATCCGAAATAAAGTAAATTTATTATTTCCCGACTTGCCATAGCTATATTTTCTACAATATAATCCATACTAACTGCTGAATATTACAGCATGGGAGTTCAGAAATTATGCCAATACAGAGCTCCGTTTGATCGATGGAGAAGACAAAACGGTGAGATATTTTCAGCGCTATTTTTTCTATACCTAAAAGCAACACAACATAACAGATCTGTTTCAGTCAGTTCAATGTGACCAAAAATTGTTTCATTCAGAGTGGATAGGAGTGACAAATATGAAGTAATTATCCAGAATCATGGTTGTAAATTTTTCTCGTTATTAGAAGAACTAGAACGGATAAATATATAACGGCATTGTATAGGCTGGTTAAACGTTGTGGCCTATGCTGATAAGCAAAAGCTCTTATTCCTAGAATCTTTATATTAATCATCTCCCACGAAGACCTTGAATTTTAAGGTTATAAGATTACAAAAATTAGTGTAACTTAAATTCGGATATTTACCTGATGTTGTCCGCTTAGTACAAAATACATCTAATCTTTTAAGCTATATTAATAATTTTTCTTAAGGGGACAAGATGATAAACCAGCCGTTATGATTTAGAGTCTCAACCAAGGAGAAATAGAATATCTAATGACTCGTATTTCTAATTTTTTTAAAGGGATTTCACGAGGAACTCACTCACCCTCATCCCATTTTATTGTTTATTCTTAGGAATCCATACTTTACTAAAGTCACCATTACTTATTCGGATGTTATTGTTACCTTCTAATTATTCACTTCATGAAGTATTCATAATCTTATTGAATGCAATTATCATGCAAGAGAAGATACATTTTTTACAACCAGCTTAAGGATTTATGTTTTACATGTATATTATACAAACTCTGAACAGAATCCAGTTTACGGTTGAGCTCCAAAAATTTAATCCAGCTGTGTTAGCTGAAAATGTAGGCCTACATAAAAATAGTCTGTGTATCTATTACAGATATAATTCAGCAGTTCAGTTCTGTTTCAGTTGACAAACCCAGTAAAAACTAGTTCACTCTCCATTAGAAAAAACCCCGAATGCCTTCTTGCATAATCGTATTCTTTACAGAAATGAATTAGGCTACTATACTTCACAAAAGAAATCTAGCAAATTTATCAGGTATGATTATAAACAATTTTCCTGAATCTCTATAGCACATTATCTTCTTCCCAATATAATACATAATCACCAGAAAATAATACCCTTGAACCCTAGCTTCCTATTTCTGTTTCCAACTGTCACCTTCTAATGACCACGTAGTATAAAATCATACTTCTGTTCTGCTACTATCATTTGACTGCTCAATTACTGGTATTCACAATTATTTCTGGTCAGACTAGGTGTTGTAATCAGTATCTTGCTCTTCGTGTCCATTACTCTATAAGTATTACTCGTTAAAGAGTCCTGTTTATATTTCAGCTCTGAAGATGCTACATTCTGTAAAGAATGCATGGAATATCTTCATTTACTTTACTATTGTATATCGAATAGCAAACAGTGTTACTGTTATATAGTCCTAACAGTATTATTCACTGGAATAATGTCCATGATGCCCCTTTAAGTATTAGTCAAAAGATTGAGCCTTCATTTCCTTTATTCTTCTAACAAGGCAATTCCAATGTATTGATTCTCTCACTGAAATAATTTTCAGTATTGCCTCCCTTTTAATTGTTAAACTTAATTTTCTAATGCACCTTAACTTAAATCTTTGTGACCTAGACCACTGTATTTATAGGATTACGTTCTCGTCATCGTCTTACAGTATTCTCTTGGGTAAGAGATTAACAGTCAAAAACCAATACAGTTATCTAGGATGGTCCGTATATCATTTAAAATCGTGGAATATAACTTAAAAACTGGAATGTCATTGAAAACTTGTATTTACACCCAGGTGAGAATTAATTTTCACCCGGGTGATAATTCTAGAGTTTTGAATTCAAAACTTGAAGTTTCACCAAGGTAATTTCACCAAGGTAAGAATTAATTTTCATCCGGGTGATAGTTCTAGAATTTTGAATTAAAACTTGTATTTTCAATTGACTGAAGATGTCATGTTGAAATATGGTTAGCAATTTAAACAAAACACTAAAAACTAGAATTGCTTACAATTATGAACGTATTTCGAGAGCCTTAAAATATTATGTAGGCTAAATTTGCAATGACCTATATCTAAACAATATATTGAATATCATTTGACCTAGTTTTCAAACTCATAAAATAATTGGGTCACACCTTCCGTAACGGTTAAAAATGGCTAAAATATGAAAATTATCAATTTTTGCTGTATTTAAGTACACTTATCTCTATGAATTTTTTAAGTAAGCCAAATTAAAAAATACCTACTCGTAGACAATATATTAAATATTATTTGACTTAATTTTCAAGGTCATAGATTAAGTGGGTCACACCTTTCGTAGCCGTTAAAATGACCTTATTTTGAAATAATCAAAATTTGAAAAATTCGAAAAAAAATACGAAATTTAAAAATCGGCCTCCAAGAAAAGGTAGATAATGATCCAATGTATCTATGTGCTAAATTTCATTGAAATCGGTCTATCAATAGTGTCTGAATTACGGCTTTAAGAATTGTAATGAAAATTCAAAATGGCGGCCGATATGGCAGCTTGACTAAATTATTTAGGTCAAATCGATTACTATTGACAAGTTATTTATAAAACAGTTTTCACTTTTCACCTAGCTGGAAGTTACGTAATTACGTCATTTGAGGCTAAACCGGAAGTCGGATTTTTTTTTTCAAAATTTTTCAAAAATTATAATCATATCGCCTATCAACAGGTAAAGTTTCAAAATTTTACTATTTATATAACACGAGAAATCACGGTCTGAAATTTTTGCCGAAGACCATTGAATTTCGAATTGCTAATCGTAGGTAAAAGATTTAACTGAATATAATTGTTAGTTGACAAACACATTGAAGTTTTCAAATCTGAAAATTCTGTCGAAATCGAACTGAAAATAAACTTGCAAAAGCAAAAAAAAACCTCAACTTCCGGATCTCACTTCCGGTCAGAGATAGAACTTTCGGTTTTGTTTTATTTGATAATAGAAATTATTCTAAGATCAACTGTAGATTTAGAATTTTTGTACCTTTTACCAGTTTGTCTGCAAACTCATCCGAGAATTACAAAAAAAAAAAAAAAAATAATCCAAACGATTACAATACGTTTTCGCCAAAGTCGAAATACGTAAATAAACATAGATTTTTATTTGACAGTTATTAACCTTTTTTCAATAAAATCGTTGTTTTTTTACTATAATTGGAAAGAATATAAAAATATTATTAATTTTCACCCGGATGAAAAAACAAGTTTTTAATACCAAATTCTAGACACAATTTTTGAATTTTTACCTGGGTGAATTAATTAAATATTACCAAAATACTAGTTTTTAAATTATATTCAAGTTTTTTAATTCAATATTAAAAAAATAAATGATGTCGTATACGGACCATCGTAGTTATCTGTTAACCGTCAACGGAATTATCCGTTCATATTTACTCGTTCTATACTTTCGCATATACACGTAAGAAGAGCAGCAATGATTTAAAAAGCCATAAGATCAGTATGACACAGTTATGTCTTCTGCTATCTATGGTAATGTTTTGTCATGTTTTATTCATCGCAATTCAGGCGATTCGGTAGAAACAAGAATATTCTAAAAGAAAATAATACCAGTCTATAGGACAAATGATAACTAAAACATTTTATGTCAACCAATTAAATTGGTACTAAGCTACACTGCCTACCATGATAGTCTATCCCCGTCCAATGAAACAGTGGTCTCATAAAAAAAGTGACTCTTCCATCATTCATGGTTTGTATCTTTTCCGATTTTCATCAATTAGAACATGGATGGTCAACGAGTCTCTATGTGGAGATTTTTAATTAATCCCTTTTTCTGCCAGGGTTAATATTTCATACATAAATAGAACCACCTCTAATATACTTGGTTCGTGTTTCTTGCATGTTATTATATAATGCTTCTCTCAGAACATATATTAATTAATTTTGATCCTAATAAATTTATTCCTTACAGACAATAACTTAATCAATCTTTTCAATATTCGCTTACGATATTATCTCCGTTCCGTTGGTTCTGCTTTGTGAATCTAATAGGATGCGTATTGATCCGACCTCTATAATCTGGTGTACAACCTTAATTTCATTAGTGAGGAAAACAACGATCTCCTTACATCTTTTCGTTTTGATCATACTTTTGCGTACATAATGTAGTGCTCATACTTCTGTTCTGGATCAGGGCATTCCCATTTCAAAAAGACATCTTACTGGCTTTTATAAGCATTTAATTTAATACGTTTAATTCATCATATAGCAAAACTGTTGTCTATGTACTAGAACTACATGTATATTTCAGAAGGTATGGTTATAACCATGGGACTATGACAAGAAATAATAAAAAAGGTGAATGAAACTCTGGACAGACCTATTATCAAATACATAGAAAGATTTTTAAAATCTTTGATCTGCTACAAAAGATAGTTAAATGTTGATCGATTATTTATTTGCTGATTGTTGGTTAATGTTGATATCTGACCTGATATCAGACTGGACCTTTTATTGTATCCGAAGTGATATATTAATGGCTTAACCCGAATCTGGTTTAATATGTAAATCGACCCGAAATTAAGTGTAATTACCTGGCTTGAAATAACTATAATATCAACATTCACTATAACCTTTCCTAATTTCTGAAATTAGACGCTAATTCAATCTCTATAATAATACTATCATTAATGAAAACGATTCAATACAAGGCGAATGATAGAAGTCGATGATTGGCAATTTTGATTCGTGTACCTTCTCCAATATAGATAGCAAGCCATACAAGGTGATATACAACCACTAGCATTTTGATTTTGAATTAAGATATTTGCAGCACAGCAAGATATATTCAACATTCAGTCAATTGACCTTTTGGGGGTGATAATGAACAATGGTACCTGTAAGTGATGTCAAAATCTATCTATGGGCTATAAATACATAAAAACATCAAAATTCCGAACTGATTTACTAACACTTTCCGATGGAGATCTTATGAACGATGACGAATTACGCTATAACAAGTTATGATTAGACATTTGTAATGAATCTCTTTACAGCAATTTGTTCACTATTTAATCACAAAATTTACAAAACTAATTGATGGATCTGTACGTTATTTACCCAATTTTTGTCAAATTACATCTGACTTTCCAACAACTGTCAAATTATTTTTACATTTATTCCTTGTATGTATACGTCTTTTATTATATAAGAACTGTTATTCCCATCCAACCATTTCCTCGTTTTCACTGGAAAAATGTCGTGTGAATGTGAAAAGATAAACAAAATATATGATTATATGACAAGTCTTTCAACAAACTTAAGAAATAATATTAGTCCATATGATTCACGTACAAGAAAAGAAATTATGGCATCGTTTATCTTACCTTTTTAGATACATACTTATATCCCTCTTCCATAAAATTAAAGATGATAATTGAAAAGATTACAATTAGTTTGACCACGAACACAAATCCGTCAATACAAGTCTACGAAATCAATTTCGATTCCACATTCTGTCTTTCTTATTCAGCATTTAAAATAGATTTTCGGCACAATGTCTTCTCCAATATAATACCTAATCACCAGAAAATAGTATCCTTGAACTATAGTAGCGAGTTCCTTTCTTCTGTTTTCAACCATCACCTTCTAATGATCACGTAGTATAAAGTCTGACTTCTGTTCTGCTACAATCATTGACTGGTCAATTACTGGTATTCAACGTTATTTCTGGTCAGACTAGGTGCTGTAATCAGTATCTTGTTCTTCGTGTTCTTTACTCTATTATTCTGGTATTATTCATTACTCGTTTATGAGAGTTTTTAATTCAGACCTAAAGTTGCTAAATTTTGTAAATTCTAAAATAACTCAAAGTTTCACACAACTCTTCTAATTGTCGAGTATCACAATATTGTTACTGTTATATAGGTAACTGAACAAGTATGCACCCAAGGAAATTATTTCATATATAGACTTTTTAAATATATAAATCAATTAAATAATGTTTTCTACAGACGAACACTGTAAAGATTTCATTTTTGAAAATTGTATATAAAATTGTATATAATCCTTGAAATGTCTTCTAGATCGTTTCCCTTTTCTATCAACCCAAGTAAATCCAGTGTATTATTCACTCACTGAAATAATCTCCAGTATCGTCTCTGTAATTATCAGCACAGGGAATTCTCTGTTTCCGACAGACGAACAATATTCTAGCGAGTAAGAGATTATGTGCTATAAAGTAAATAACCTATTGGTATGGAATACTAGAAGATACTACTAGATCAATGTAAAGTTGAATGAATGAAGATAAGCCTCTCTTCTATATTATATCAAACCACTGATAACAATTATCGGTGGCAAGTACATGGTATTTCTTTTATTATTATTTATTACATTCTTAGTTTTTTGCATCTTGCAAATAATATATACACTGTAATAATAATAATAATTTATCTTTCTATAGCGCATTACACCGAGATTCAATGCGCTGTACATCGTAATAACACATTAAAATATGTAAAAAGATATATATAAAAAGAATAGTAAAATTGAGTTGATAAACAAACATAAAAATATATTCACACACACACACACATACAGTAATCGCGTAAAAATATGATAAAAATTATTAAAAATATGTTCAAATATTTCAGCATATTAAGAATAGTGTTTTCTAAATAAAAATAGGCTGCTGTACTCTGCGTAATCCAAGGCGCTTTAAAGCTGGTATACGAAGAGTGTCGGAATACCCAAACTTGCCAAATATTCAATGTTAGGCTGCTATTCATAGTTTGGTGACCCAAAATAATCAGCACTTGCTAACGATAAGAAAACAATTCAGTTTTATATAATAGTTCATATTGTACTACTGTACACTCGCTTATAATCTAAATGACTTTCATAGAAATTATTAAGGCCGACAAACTTCTTCTTTACGTGTCGTTGATTGTTTTTCGACCAAAATTAAATTTTATAGGTAAATTCTTCTGCGTAAGAAGCAGCACTTTAAACAATAAGCAATAATTTGCTGTTTCATATCTAGAGACACAACAGTTCAGTATGATCGAAATTACTAGTCAGACATGTCAAAAAGCAGCCTGTCAAAAGCCAGTGCAATTATCCGTTAACTGACAATGCAATTATCTACTCATATTAGTATTATCATACTAAGCTTACGTTTATTCACGTGAGAAGAGAAGCAATATGCCTATCGCAATAATTAAGAATGCCAAATGATCCACATGAAATATCATTTTGTCCTTGATATCTATAGTAATAATTTGTCATTACCCATCGAAAGGTTCAGTATAAACAAACATCAGCTTCAAATGGTATGATCGTATAATAATAGTTCCGTTGGAGAAACAGAAGCGATTTGACTATATTTCGGCATAATTTTCTCTTTCCACCATGGTTTAATATCATTTGAGATTTTTCATCATTAGAACATGGATAATAAAGGAATCTCTTACCCGGTACCAATACAAGTTACATAGTTGTTGAGTATGTGCACAATAAAAACCCCCCAAAAAAATTCTTATTTCGTGTAATTATATAATATGTCTCTCAGAACATATTCTAATTTTTTCAAATCCTTATATTTTTATTTATTACAGGCAATAACTTCCCCATATTCGATGGCGTTGGTTCTGCTTTGTGAATCTTTGTGAATGATACGTATGTTGATCCGACCTCTATCATCTGGTGTTCAAACTTAATTTCATTAGTAAAGAAAAAAATAACATGATCAGCTCATCTTCCTACTTCTTAAAGTACATACCGTGATCATCTTGCGTATTAATGTATGTATATGTCTTCTTGTGTTCTAGTTCAAAAAGGCCATTTTAACAAAATCTTTGGAGCTGATAGGAAACGATACAACATTAACGATGCAAAAAAAAAAAATATAGAGAACAATTTTATGAAAACTATATCGTGTAATATGTTGTAAAATAAATATCCCTTCGGGAACGCCTCAAGCTTAATCTGAAAATGGTATAGTATTTCTGTTTCGAATCTAAAATACTAAAACGAAATTTTGCTAGACCGGAAGTGAGCTATTGCCAAGTGTGCAAGAAATTTGCATCGAGTCTGTAGGTCTAGGGTTTTCTTGATATATTAATTTGAAAAGAATAATATTAATGAATAACTAAATTCGTAGATTACGAATTATTATAACTTTAAAAGATAAATAATTCAAATATCCAAATTCCAATTCAGTTGCTTCAAAGATTTGATCTAATCTTCAGTGTTTGGTACATGTATTAATGTTAAATGTTGTGTTATCGTCTGCAAAGATTCATCGTCTCCTGATGATTCGGGGTTCATATTTAGTACTAGCACCACGTAGTAAAAAAATTGTCTGGAATATATTTCGTAGACCATGTTTATATCAGTACACATTCTTTCACATAATGTTAAAATTGCACACATACCTGATATTGTTACCATGAGGCTATAAATCTTGTGATCAAGTACATGACCACAAAGGAAAATACAATATTTCAATGTACAATTTGTCAAAAAATACACAAGTACATATGTTTAAAATGGAAAGATCTATGTCCCTGTGATCAAGTTCATGACCGCCAAAGTAATATACAATATTTCAATGTATAATTTGTCTATATACAAAAGTACATATGTATTGTATGGACAGATCTATGTTCCTGCAATCACATACATGACCACAAAAGAAACATACAATTTGTAAATGTTCAATTTGTTTACAAAACACAAGCACTATCTACTACAACTAAGATCTATGTTCCTGCGATCAAGTACATGACCACAAAAGAAATAAGTGCATGTGTATAAGATGCACTAGCACATTGAAAGTTAGCACGCTAAAGGTACCATAATGTTCAAAAATCATGTTTAAGGTCTCCGAGCTGTTCACAGTTTTCGAATTTGAACGTTTTTGGAATTAGTATTCAATAGAAGATAAGGTAATTTTTGCTTAGTTTTCACGACTTCTGTTTTTATATCCAACTACTAATCAAATAGAATACATTTCTTGCAACACACTTCCATTCTATAAGGTTTTAATTTAGAAATTATTCGCTGCATTCGTTTGTAAAAGAAAAGTGTTTCGTTTATAAATTTTCACAACGTTATTTGAAGATTCCATTATACTGAAAGCATTTTTCTTAAAATAGTTTACTTCAGTATGAGCTACTTTGCCTCGAGCAAGTTGTCTAAATAATGAAATGTTTCTTTGTTACAGAACTGATTTTTCATAGGAAACGACACATTTTTTTATGTTATATTTAAGAACATTGCTTCGATGAGAATGTTTTTTCTTTAGATTCAGTATAAGTTAAATTGCTAGTCAACATAACAAACGCTAACAGTATGGAATAATATGCTTTGAATGACGAAACAAGCACACCATACCACGTATGCATGCAAGTTGTTGTACGGGCAGATGGAGGCCACACAAATATCAGATACTAGTACTCAGAGAAACTTCAATAAATACCTGTTTTGAATCATTATTTAGGTCTTATCCATATTTATTGTAGTTTAGAAATAAACTTCGAATTAAATGCAAACAGACCTATAGCTACATACCAATCAGTGGGAATAGACTGTGTCACACCTCTACCCGGGCCTATGAAGGTTTTATTGGTATCCATTTATCAACGTGTTGTTGGTTACCATTGTATTAGGAGAAAGCACTGTTCAATGATGCCGATGAAAATTAATAAGTTTAATGGTAAAAGAATAAATAAAACATCCATAAACCAACTATTCATATCAATTACACTAAAAGTTTCGATTTCTCCAAAAGACTCATTTGCATATACTATATAGGCATATAGGCACTTCATTATTTACGTCTATTATACCATTAGGTCCCAATTCACAGAATACAAATTGAATGCCAAAAATAACTAGAACTGTGAACAGCTCCGAGCGTGGCAACTATGCGTTATCCCATGGATTTCGAACATTTTGGAACTTCTAATCTGCTAGCTTTCAATTCCGGTACTTTTCAGCCTACAATTGTAAGCCTAAACTTTCCGCTATATAGGCAATTTTTTCTACTATAAGTTTCTACTATCAGTTCCTTATTAGATTTTTGTACATGTCTAAGATTTCGGTAGGATATTTACATAAATTCCAAACCAAAATTTATGTAGGTAGTAAGATGACAATTTGTCATGAAATTTAAACTCTCTATATTCAAATTTAAACATTATTTTGTAACTTTGGTTGTAATTAACATAGAGAGAAAATTCAAGCTATGTGATAATTTGCTAATTCACAGCTTTATAAAGAGATATTTTTTGAATTTGTATGCAAAAATTTTACAATAAAAAGGGTTATCAGATTATATAATTAGATTAATTTACTCTTTGGCTACCTGTGTGCGTTGAACCGTGACTAATGTGGTCAATAGTTCATCTGTGTTTTATAAGACTTATATGTCTGCTACTCTTCACATGACTGTATTTGACATTTTTTTATAAAATCATTTCTATTTAAGATACGAACAAAATTCGAACTGATCAATGACAAGCGAATTTACTTCTTTAACTTGATGTATGTTTTGAATTTGAATGGAAATATTTTGCCAAAAAAATAAAATAAAATAAAATTTCGGGTGTTAAGAAATTACATAAGCAGATTAATTTGTTCCCCAGCTCAGTGATTTGACAAGTAGGTGTGAAAATTTAAACCACCAGTTTTATTGACATGTTATATAACAGGCTTTAACACCCTGACTGATCAATTTGAAACAGATTTTATGAAATAAAAAACCCAAAATTGGTATTTATTTTGTTAATTTATCTAAAATTAGTGCTTGAATTTTCATGGTAAAACAACCATGTCGCATATCATTTAAGAGACAATTTAATTTGGAGTCCAATGATGTATACCACATTAATGTGGGATGAATATATTTTATGTTAGTACTGGAGATGTACAATTTCATTTTGCTTTTTTATACGCCCACATGAAATGGGGGGCGTATATTGTCGTCACCCACATCCGTCCGTCCGTCCGTCCGTCCGTCCACAATTGCTCGTAAACACTCTACACGGTGTAATTCTTGACGGATTTAGATGAAACTTAATATGAGTGTTTATGATCACGCAAGGATGAACCCTATTGAAAATCAGCGAAATCGGAAAAAAATTAGTATGAGTTCGTGCCCTTGTTCTTGAATGGCTCGTAAACACTCTACAACGTGCAATTCTTGACCGATTTTGATGAAACTTGGTGTGAGAGTATGTTATAACTCAAGGATAAACCCTATCGAAAATCAGCGAAATCGAAAAACATTTAGTATGAGTTATTGCCCTTGTTCTTGAAAACGCGTTCAATTTTAGCTTGTAAACATTCTTGAGAGAACAATTTTTAATGGATTTTAATGAAACTTGGCCTGAGTATTTGTTATCACCCAAGGATGAAGCCTATTGAAAACCAGTCAAATCGAAAAAAAATTAATATCAGTTATTGCCCTTGTTTTTGAAAACGCGTTCAATTTTTAGCTTGTAAACACTCTACAAAGCACAGTTATTGACCGATTTTGACGAAACTTGCTGAAATTGTTTAATATCACCCAAGAATGAACCCTTTTGAAAATAGCACATATCGAAATATATTTAATAGGAATTATTGCGTTTGTTCTATAAAATGTGTTGGATTTTTGCCTTGTAAACACTCTACAAGTCACAATTCTTGAGCGATTTTGACATAACTTGGCATGAGTATTTGTAATCACCTAAGGATGAACCCTATTGAAATTCAGTTAAATCGAAAAATATTTAGTATCAGTTATTGCCCTTGTGTTTGAAAACGCGTTCAATTTTAGCTTGTAAGCACTCTAGAAAGAACAATTCTTAATGGATTTTGATATAACTTGGCTTGAGTATTTGTTTTTACCCAAGGATGAACCTTATTGAAAATCAAATAAATCGAAATATATTTAGTGTCAGTTATTACCCTTGTGTTTGAAAACAGGTTTAACTTTTTAATAAATACTCTAGAAGGTACAATTCATGACCAATGTTGACAAAACTCACTGAAATTGTTGGATATCGCAAGGGATGAGCCTAATTGAAAATTAAAATTATCAAAATATATCTAATATGAATTATTGCCCTTGTTCTTTTAAACGCGTTCGATTTTTGTCTCGTAAACACTCTACATGGCACAATTCTTGATGGATTTCGATGAAACTTGGTGTGAGAGTGTGTTATAACTCAAGGATGAACCCTATTGAAAAGCGAAATCGAAAAATTTTTTAGTATGAGTTACTGCCCCTGTTCTTGAAAACGCATTCAATTTTAGCTTGTAAACACTCTAGAAAGAACTATTCTTAATGGATTTTGATTAACTTTGGCTTGAGTATTTGTTTTTACCCAAGGATGAACTCTATTATAAATCAAATAAATAGAAATATATTTAGTGTCAGTTATAGCCCTTGTTCTTGAAAACGCGTTCAATTTTAGCTTGTAAACACTCTAGAAAGAACAATTTTTAATGGATTTTGATGTAACTTGGCTGGAGTATTTGTTGTCTCCCAAGGATGAACTCTATTGAAAATCGAAAAATATTTAGTACAAGTTATTGCCCTTGTTTTTGAAAACGCGTTCAATTTAACTCGTAAACACTCTAGAAAGAACAATTTTGAATGGATTTTGATGAAGCTTGGCTTTAGTATTTGTTTTCTCACAAGGATAAACCCTATTGAAAATCAGATAAATCGAAAAATATTTAGTGTCAGTTATTGGGCCTGTTTTCAAAATCGCTTTCAACTTTTGGCTTGTGAACACTCTAAACATTCATTTTTGACAAAACTCGCTGAAATTGTTTAATATCAACCAAGAATGAGCCTTATTAAGAATTAAAAATATCAAAATATTATTAAGGGTGAACCCTATTGCAAATCATAAAAATACCGAAAAATATTTAAGGAGTTGAGTTAGGTACAATTCTTGACAGTTTTTAATGAAACTAGAGACCCTAGAAAAAAATATATGGTGGAAGGTAGAATATTTCATTCCACTTTTGTAACCTTACTGAAAAGTTTTTATTTGAAATAAATGCTGCCAGTGGGCGTATATTACCTTGCCTGGCAAGCTATCTTTAAAATATGCTTCTGCACTTTTCGCATATATCCTTTATTGAAGAGTTTTGAGGCTATTATAAAACAGAAAATCTCAAGTCAATGTGTTCATAAGGAAATGTGGTATTGCCGTTCAAAGTTTCAAAAATGTCAGAATTCGGTTGGCTATAAAACCCAGAAGTTGATATTTTTCATTCAATATTGTCATATCTATAGACAGCTGAGGTCAAGGCCATTCTATATGGAAAATTTCAAGGTCATTGAAGGTGAAGGTCACAAGATATAGAATTTTAAATTTCCAAAACATTCAAACGGACATAAAATAAATTTAAGTTCGAAAATCAAAATTCTGTTTCAAACATCCTTTAGATGAGGGAGCAAGGTTTTGATAGATACCAAAATCATACAAATCGGAAAATAAATGACGGACTAATTAAATTTTAAAGTAAATTTGCCATTCTCGGAAAAATGGCGCATGCGCAACTAGCAATTGAAATTTGTTTCTTCTCGAGGGATGCAAATTATTTTGTATAGCTAATATATACTGTTTTTGCTCACATTCTTGAATTACACTTGATGTAGGGTCACCTGAAATGAGATAAAAAAAAAACGTCCCCACGTCCAAACCGGAAGTGATAAAAAAAATTTGATGATATATTTTTAATCGTGTTGCGTATCTATCTATATCCTGTAAATTTCAGATCGATCCGAACATTAGAGACCGAAAGTGTAACATAACCATCCAAAATTGCAAAATAGTCAGATTTCGATGGGCTATAAAACCGGAAGATAATATTGGCATGCAATATCAGCACATCTATAGACAGCTGAGGTCAAGGACATTCTACATCTCAAATGAGTTCTAAATTTTCGAAAAATTCGAACAGGCATAAAAAAAAATTCAAATTCGAAAATCAAAATTCTGTTCCCAACATTTTTTAGATAAAATATCAAGGTTTCGATAGACACCAAAATCATAAAAATCGGTTTATAATTGGCGGAAAATTTGCCATTTTTGAAAACTGCGCATGCGCAACATTCAATTTAATTTTTCTTCATCTCAGGGGATTAAAATCATTTAGTATAGCTAAAATATACTGTTTTTGTTTAGAATCTTGAATTACATGGGAAGCAGGGTCGCCCGACATGAGACGAAAAAACCGGAAGTCCCCACGCCCAAACCGGAAGTGATCAAAAAAATTTTGATGATGTAGCTTTAATTGCGCTGCCTATCTATCTATATCCTGTAAATTTCAGACCGATCCGACTATTAGGGCCCGAGCTAGCTGGAAATCTTATTTGCATATTATGCAATTAGCCACTTTCGGGTTAGCGAAAATATCATGTTAGATATTCAGTTTTGATTCCAGCCCATATAAAAACCATTGGTGAAAACAGAAATAGTCTATCTTTTTCCGTTTGGGCTAGAGAGCTTCCAAAAAAAAAAAAAAAACAAAAAAAAAAACAAAAAAAACTAGCTCTGTGAACAGTTCCGAGAGTGGCAAACAACCTCTATGGGTTCAAAAAATATACGCGAAGTTTTATTATGTAATATTTTTTCACACCACAGTTTAAAGTTAAAAAAAATATTTAAGGTCAGAATTGTCAATAATATTTATTTTTGTGAATAAAACAAGAGGTTGAAATTTATCTACAATATCAAACATGGATAGATGTTGTAGCTTGCAATTCCACTAAATCACCGACTGGGGCTCAACAGGAAGCTTCTATTGATATCTGTGCAGATCCCAGCAGGGTTCTAAAAAACCGGAAGCTCTCACGCAGAAACCGGAAGTGGAAGAAAAAATTTTATGATGCGGTTTTAAAATTCATGGTCATTGAAGGTCAAGGTCATTTGATATAGCCTTGTGGATTTTCAAAAAACTAAAACGGGTACCAAAAAAATTGTTGTCGATCATAATAGGCAAATGTGTGGATACTTTTGGTCAAGAAAATTCTACTTGAAAAAATTCAGGGTCATTGAAGGTCAAGGTCATTTGATTTGGCCTTTTGAATTTTCAAAAAAATTCAATCGGGCATTAAAAAAAATTAAATTTGAAAATCAAAATTCTGTTCCCAACAAGTTTTAGATAAAGTAACAAGGTTTCGAAAAACACCAAAATCGGACAAATCGAATAAAAATTAGCGGACTTATTAAAATTTTGCTGAATGTTACCGTTCTGTGATGACACATAAAGTATCACTTCCGGTTTGGATTTTTTATTCTAAAAGGGTTCTAATTATGCCTGATAGTATATATGCATAGCTTTTGTACTGATTTCTTACATACACCGGAAGCTGTGTGACCCAACGCGGTCCTAAAAAACCGGAAGTTCTCACGCAAGAACCGGAAGTGGTAGAAATTTTTTTATGATGCGGTTTTATTTCTATAGGCGACTTCTCTATATTCTGTAATTTTCAAAGCGATCGGATAATTAGCAACAAAGTTATGCAACTATGCATATTATTATTATGCAATTACTAACTACTGACGCGTAAAAATTTTAGTTTTATATATTCATTTTCTATTCCAGTACGTATCTTATCGTACTTTTCAAACCAAATTTATATACCATTTTCGAGTTGGGCTAGGGAGCTTCCCGAAAAAAAAAAAAGTCTAATGAAAACAAAGAGTGGCAAATTTCTAATTTAAATTAGATTATTAAAATTTTGCTAAATGTCACCGTTCTGTAATAACACATGAAGTTTCACTTCCGGTTAGAATTTTTTCCTCTAATTGGGTTGTAATTATGCCTGATAGTTTATATGTATAGTCTTTGTAGGCCTACTCATTTCTTACATACACCGGAGGTTGGGTCACCCAACGTGGTTCTGAAAGTCTTATGAAAACAAAGAGTGGCAAATTTCTAATTTGCCACTCAAAAACCATGGGCTGACCGACACACTAGCTTGACATCGTAGTCCAGAGGCTCTCAAGATCAAAATAATGTTCAGGCGGATATAAATAACCTCCACGTGTTGCATTTAATAAGTTGCATTCGTTAGGTTAGAAAAGGGCAGAAGTCTCACAGACTGAGAAATTGGTATAATAACTTAAGAAGCAAATTCGTTCGCATTCTCGGTAAGAAATCGGAATATAAATGTCCATACTAAATCTCATTGTAATTAGATGAAACCATACCGGGGTTAAAAGAAAATTTCGACTGGGTGAAGGAATAATAATAATAATTCATTGAACAATCGTCAATTCCACTGTATATTAAATCTGTATACGTCCATACAATCTTTCATCGTGCACAGACGGCTTCAATGTGTCCTAATCTACACTAAGTAGGCTACTTAAGATAGTATTTACACTATTAGATATATCTGTTAGCAGAAAATAAATAATATATTAACATAATGAAAGAGAAAGTTTGTTTAATCTATAAAAATCATGCATAGGCTTGTTACTATTATCATTATCACTATCTAATCGGGACAGGTTATTGGACCACTTATGAACACTGATGTATAGATATAATAACTAAATACCACGAACTTGCATGCTGTCAATCGCCCTGATACTAGAAAGCTTGCCAGGCAAGGTAACATACGCTCACTCATCAGCATTGTTAAATCATTATTTTCCACCCACAATAATATTTGACGCGATTGTACTAAATCTAGGGCAATAACTAAAAAAAAAACGTTCATTGAAAAATCGTCAAATACAAACTTGACTACCATCAATTTCAATGCTCACAGAAGTCTCATCAAATCCTATTGAATATTATAGCTTCTATTTTACCTAGAATAAAATTTTGATGCAATTTTACTATTTCAAGGGCATAACCAAAAAACCGTTCATCGAAAAATCATCAAATTCGGACTTGACCGATGTCTTATCAATTCTAATGCTTACACCAAGTTTCATCAAAATACATTGAAAATTATTGTAGCTTCTATTGTGCCCACAACAAATGTTGACGACCAACGACCAGGGTGGCGGAAATACAAACGTCTAAATATTCATTCGTATAAAAATGACATTTATCAACGCCGACAGATCTACGAAAAAGAAAATAAGTTCAATTAAATTAAATTTGTTTTTTAAGTCACACCATTTTGTTGTATGAAGAGACAATATGCGTCGCGTGCTACAGGAAAAGCTTTTTCAAGTTCCAATCAAGTTTGCTTCTGAAGCCGCTAGTCTTCGTAAACCTCCTAAAGATACAAAACTTGCTTGACATAAATCCACCCCTTGAAGAGTCCTTAATTCAATTCTATGGCGATTCTTGATACATCTAATGTTTACTTGTGTCTGTAGAACAAACTTAGAATACAGTTCGTCATTTACTCAGTAAACACATTAATCAAGGAAATCTATCACCCAGTCATAAGTGAAGTTAAATCGGCGACAGTGGTATAAACTTACATTAATGGCCTATTCGTCATGCCTTACATCTGATGTGTCTTCTGCGGATTTCAGATTCTAATAAGGTCAGTGCTCAACTATCCCATATTCTCAGCAAAGAGCATTGCATTAGTTAGTAGCCCAACCACTTTCACTGCCTAGAACGCTTTTAACATAAGAACAAATTTTGCATTCGGCACTAAAAAGAGTCTGTTTTATAAAACATTGACTGGAAGATATATTATGTTACATGTCTGGAAAAACAAGGTCTTCGTAAACGTAAGACAGAAATTAGCACTTTTAAGCCGATTTGAGGTTGTTGATATCCTGCGACTGGTATATTTTATCATCATTATACTAGAGTACGTAACGAGCTGTTTATCAAGTGATGGCTAACGGAAGTGACAGCTTGGTGTCGATTTGTAAATATAATGTAGTCAAATCACGAACAAACCGTCAATATTGCTATCTTTATTTCATCGAATATTATTAACTGTATGTCTCCAGACACGGTATTACAATATAGCTGCTCAGACGGATAAGATGAATGCAAACTATACAATAAATAAAACATAAAATATACGAAGAATATAGACGAATAACAATACAACTGCACAGAAATCCTAGCAAATAAGGTAGTGGGTAGGCCTATACTGCTAACCATAATTAAAAACGGCGACAGTGCTGCATCTGCAACGAACGGTTGCGAACCAGACATTTGGAGTCGTAATCCCTAGTTTATTTTCGTAAAACATATCAAATTCGATGTTAAGTGGAAATTCATTTAATTTTTTGCATTGTATTAGCCCGGGAAATGTGGTCCAACTCATTCCATGGTCTCAGTATGAGATTATATGAATTAGGATTATGATTATTTGAACAGCAATTATTCTATCATTATAACAGTTTACTGACAAAACATACCGCAACATCTTTGAGGATAGCGTATATACAAATCGATAATACTGCTTCTGTGAGAATAAGACTCGTATCAAACCGAGGTGATGCAAGTGAATTTGATTTTTAATTAAAGTTTGTCGTGAATTTATTAGAATAATTTATCGAGGAAGGTCTAGACTATGTTATTCATAGAACTCTTATCAATGCTTGCTTTATAAGCCATTGAAGATACCGGTCGTGATCATCTAATTATATTATATTACTTATTAAGTCGTCCAGTTTTTTCAGTACAAACAAAGGCATAATATTAGAACGATGAATGACAGGGTGGAATACGTCTAGCACCAGCAGAAAAAGCATCTATAACCACCCCCCCCCCAAAAAAAAATGATAGGGGTCAAGCACCTATATTATAATAATTCTGTCAGGAATTAAATACCTGAAAATGAGTGATAATGACCAAATTTAAATGAGATCACCCCTACTTTGAAAAATATCCCTCAATAAAAATTTGTTCTCTTTGTAAGGTACACAGAATATTTTGCATTTTCAAGTATTTAAAATTGTTGAAATATATTTTGGTCATCACCAAAACCGAGAGAAATTAATCTTACCTATAATACTGAACAAACAAAGCAAACATAAAAACAATCAATGTAAATATGTATTCTGTTGAGTGAAAGCATATCATAGTACAGTTAATTTATACCATGTGACAGATCATCATCCTAAGTGAATAAGCTTAAAGGGGCACAGTCTTGATTTGTTTCAGACAATCATCCGACAGCCTCAAACACATGAAATCTTTTGTTTAGCTAATCAGAAATAGTCTACAGAGCTTACCTTTGAAATTTGAGCCTTCAAATCCATGGGTATACATAATTATCCGTGTTTGAAAATCATAATGTCTTAAGATATTATGAACGTCCCGCCATATTGGGAAAAACAAAGAGTTATAAATAGACTACTGCGCAGGCCCACACTGATAAAACAAAAAGAAAGTACATGTAATAGCAATTGTAGATTTTGTCAACAGGACACACAATTTTCAGACTGACTGAAGACCAGCCGCGTACAGCACGGAAAAAAAAAATAAAAAGTGAAATTTTTTAGGTATATTTCAAGGTATTTTGCGATTTTCTTAAAGCTTGAGTATTTCTGAGGACTGTTTAAATGTAACAAAGGCCCAAAACGATCCCTAAAAATCAAGATTGTGCCCCTTTAATCTCAGCCATAAACTTAACTAAAAAAAAATATCGTACATCATACATCGTTGTTCATGTTAGAGCTAATTGTCAGATAATCTTCTCTTCATAAGATGTAGACAGACACAAAGCTCATTCATTTTATAACATTACATTTTATTTTTACATTTTTGTCATTTCTTTTTTTTTTCATTTATATTTCATTTAATTTCATCGTAAGTGTGTTTACCCACCAGAAGGAATGCAGAATGAGATGGAAACTTTTGCCATTGTCGTTTGAAAAAACAAAAACAAATTTCAATCCATTTTTTATTAATTTTGTCATATAAAAATGTATTTCTCCCAAGATTATGAAACATTTAAAAAGTGGAGAAATTGTATGTAGACATTTTTCATTCATGATCCTCACTGCACAATATATGACTAATTTGAACACATACATACAATATACAGCCATATATGATGTATATATATATATACAATGATACAATATACATTCAGGATCCATCTCACAAAAACTTCACATTGTGATCATATTTTCAAATAATACAACACTCTGATTTGTCAAAATCAATTCAATAAATGACCAATCAGATGTTTTGATTTTAAAATAAAGTTCAGTTTTTGTAAAATAGTGCCCAAGTTTATATACATACAATATACAATTGAATATTTTAATCAACACCGGGTTGATTTATGTTTGTGTATATAGGGTCTGTGGTTTACATAATCCAATCATAATTTGTATCTAACAATTTTCTTATTTTATACCAAATTTAGAAATATGACACTTGTAAATTTATCTTCGATAAGATTACCAATGAGTTTAATATCCAATTCCTGTGATGAATATAAATACTATTATATTTGATTTGAGTATATGTACAATATTGTGCGTTGTGTATATACTAATTAAACTGGAAACAGGACAAATTATCACATTATACACAAGATATTGTTTTAAAGTGGAAAATATCAGTGGCCAGACAATACCAATTAGAATTGAATTTATGTCAGATTATTTCCCATGGTTTTGCTTGAAATGACGCTAAAAGCACCATGGTTTTGACCAGTGTTAATGGCCTAATGATCTATTCCATATAGCAGGCTGGATTAGACAAATGAATTATTTAAGTATTTCAGGTCATAACATATACCATAACTCATCATAGCTTTCACCACCTTCTAAAACATGACAGCTTTATAACCATTTTTCATAGAAACTTTCTTCCAATATTAATATTTTCCAGTTAAAACAATATTTTCTATCAAATTGCACTCAAAATCTATCACAATATATAACTATATAAATATTAATTCTCTGATTCCAACACATTTTTAACTTATTGAAAGTCAGCAATTTGTCATAAATAATGACCACTTCTGATCTATTTATGGTTATAATAATACTCAGAACATGGAGTCAAATCTAAATATAATCCATTGGAACTCCAAATTGCAGGATTTAAGCCAACAAATCAAACTGATTAAACATATCAACTCATAGAATAGAGGTCAGTTCCGATTGGTTTGTTTCTAAGTGAATCTTGAAGCCAGAGTCAGAAATAAAGACTTAATATTTATATAGAGTCAATAAGTTATCACTAAATGTGAAGTTAATAAACTTCTTGTCACTAACTTTGAAATCTTGAAAAATAAAACCCAGGTATAAATATGTTAATATCACAAACAATTGTAAGTCAGCTACTGGTCTTAATTAAAAACTATATTAATTAATAATGTAAGTGGTGAATAATATTTAAATAAAAATTATCAACAGAAATAAAAAATTTATATAGAAATAATATTGTTCAGAAAGGAGCTGAAATTGAAGTTGTAAAAGATATTTTAAAGGGGCCCAGGCTTTATTTGTTTCGGACAATCATCCGACAGCCTCAAACACGTGAAATCTTTTGGTTAGCTTATCAGAAATAGTCTACAGAGCTTACCTTTGAAATTTGAGCCTTCAAATCCATGTGTATCCATAATTATCGGTGTTTGAAAGATCATAATGACGAACGTCCCGCCATATTGGAAAACGGTTCGTCTTGATAATCAAAGAGTTATCCTTCCCGTCGTGCAATAGCGGTCATCTATATAAACAGACTACAACGAATTTTTAAATTGTAGACTGTGACACACAATTTTCAGACTGACTGGAGACCAGCCGCGTACAGCACGGAAAAAAATGAAAAGTGAAATTTTTTGTTTGAGGCATATTTCAAGGTATTTTGCGATTTTCTCAGAGCTTGAATATTTCTGAGGACTGTTTTAATGTAACGAAGGCCCAAAACAACCCTAAAAATCAAGCCTGGGCCCCTTTAAACTAGCTAATGACTAAAATATCTGTATTACTCCATCAATAATAATATCTGTTATTTAATGAATTTTAAAAGTTAAGTCAGCTGCATTTGTGTATCTTAAAGAAAATCAGAATCAGAAAACTCTCAATTTCCATAATATACCCAACTTCCCTGTTGTTGACCTGACCAGCAGTGATATATAAATAATTCTCATAAATATATATTAAATATAAATAAAAAAAATAACTAAATTAAATAATTTGAGACCAAATGAATATTGCACAAGAATTGAATAACTAACTGAATAGATCAGTAATTTGACATTGTTTGTAAACCTTATAAATCTTAGAGTAAATTGAATTCACTACTTAATAAATAACAAAAAACAAACTAAAATAAATAAATGATACAAAACAAATTCCAAAAACCTATAGACCCATTATGTTATAGAGATTACATTACTGATATTAATATATTATAAGCAATATATTGTAATGCTTTGTAAGAGAAGCTAGCTATCTGAATTTGGCCAAAAGTTCTATTTTAAATAACGCAACCCTCTTGGATAACCAAGTAAAGAACAACTAGTGTATATTACAACTATTTACCCTTTGTCATTGTTGTTTTAAAGCTATAAATATACACAATGCATACATAAGAAAGGCATCAGGTGAGAAAAGATACTGGCAACATTGAGTTTGTAGACTAAAATAAAGTAATAGTAATATTAGTAATAATAGGCAATATTGAACTGAGGGTAACAATGACCTCACTACAGCTATAAGTAGTGATACATATTTCAATATATATATATTGTAACATCATCAATTAAGTGCTAAAAATACATATTTTAAATTCACTCGTTGATAAATTTTAAAATCTTTATCATCTGATATTTTGATAGAACCACTTTTTCATCAATGATGATATGAATGTTTTAATAACATTTTACATTAAGGAAAGTGAAGATAGGAGAGTGTGGAAAGGAGAATGTGGAAAGGAGGATGAAATATGTACATAAAGTTTGTGGAAGGATCATTCAGGTGGTGCATAAGGCTTGATAAAATCACATTTACTTTGTCTAGGCTATTCATAGTAAATACATTCATATTATGTACAAAAATTATGTAAATTATGAATTTCTTATTACAAATGCATAATAAGATAAAAAAAAAAATTATATACAATTTGCATACAACACAATGGAATATAATCATAAATAAGTTTTTTTTACAAGAAAATGATTTTGATTTTTGGCTACTGGTAGACAATAAGTTTCTTACCAAAGTCCACATAAATGGAAAACTACAAGATTTTCTATTCTCCTAAATAAAGATAGGTGGAAGCTTACATTCTAAAAACATACAGTTATAGTGAAATTAATATTAAAACATTAGTAAAGTCTATCAGAGTTTGTTAAACACATAAAGTTTTGACTAAGAGGAAAGAAACTAATACTGCCTAATGCCTTGTAATCAATAAATATTTTAACTGTAACAATAAGTTGTATTTGAGACTGTAATATGCTTATGTTATCTGTTCATTCATGAAGGAAAGACTCAATATCTATTCAATAAATTGTAACAAATTATCACACAATACTCACATAAGTATCACATAAAATCAAATCACATAACTCACAGTTCTCATTAAAAAACAACAATAAATAAAAATCTTTGTACAAATAAATATTAAATTAAAACAGCATACTTCCCAAATATGCAGCTCTTGCATTGGATCCATCTCATCTAATCAGATCACTTGTTATATACAATATTATACTAAAATAACATATTAAACAGCATCCTATTTGCTGTTCATCATTCACTTCAAATAATGTCCTTTAAGAGATTCATTTCTAAACATCACACCTTCACAAGCCACATGCCACATCTCAAACTAGTTCAATTCACGCCCTCAGTTGCAAACATTAATACAGAAACTAATTGCTAAAGGAAAATGACATATCAAGGCTTGTTAAAATTAAAAGTTTAAAATATATCATAATTTAACCAGTCTATCTGTGTAATGTGATGAGATCTTAAAAAGAAACAGGATAATGTCTTTTTATTCCACACTGTATGCAGGTTAACATAATACATAACAAAATTAAAAGTAAAATTTTCGTCAGACATATTCCTGATGGTCATCCTGATCAGAGTCCAGATGGTCTATTAATGAATGTGAAGACCGAGATATCGTATTCACTTCAAAATGTTTTGGAATATTTGGAGATTCTGAAGCACTTTTAGCAGAATCAGTATTAAACTGAGCACTGTCTCTTTCATCTTGATGTTCTCCCAAATCAAAACTAGAGTTATCTATCCCTGGCATGGACAAAGGATGCCCAGAATTGGAAGTGTTTGTAGTAATCGGAATTTTGGCACTGGTTTGAAAGAATGAACTAGTGTTTTCCTCCGTTAAGCCACACGGAAGATGCAAAGAGTCATCAAGGGAATCACTTTTAAAATTTGAGCTAGAGTTGGATGATACCAAAGGTTGATCTTCTGAATTATCAGACATTAAAGTTGGTTTGACATCATCTTCTTCTTCTTCATCACCCATGATCTTTTTTACCTCGAGATCACACACAGCTTCTTCAGCTGACCAATCATTGGTGAGAGAATCTTCCACATCAGATATTGTATCACCACTACTTTGGTTTAACTTCATGTTTTCTGCTGATCTAGATTGTTTACTCTTGGAATCTGTTCCTAAACTGGACGTATCCGTGCTAGATTTCGATTTTTTCATATTGTTATCACGAAAACGACTATATTTAGCACCATTACTTCTTGTTCGTAACAATTTACGTCTTAATCTCTCACGTGGTGGAATATTTTCCTCATCCCGAGATGGTCTTGTTGATTCATTTGAAAGTCTTAAAGAAGGTTGAGATTTAAAAATGCTTTTTGATTTTTTTGAAGAAGTCATTTTTGACTTTTCGGTCTCAACCTCAAAATTTTGCCATACTGATGGAACACTTTTATGATGCCCACCTATTGCGCCTTTTATATGCTCTTCAGGTGGTGTACAGTCAACCTGTTCATTCACAATACAAGGAGTTTGTTCACAAGCTGGAGAATAATGCTCTAAACGGCATGGTTGTTCTGGAGATCCAATATCAACATGGGGTTGCTTTAAAAGAGGTTTACGGCAAGTAGAATGCGGACGTGAAGGGGAATGAGGTGATCTAGATGAACGACTTTTTAATGAGGATTTCCTTGGCATTGATGATTTTTTGGAACTGCTTCGTCTCGCAAGAGGTGGCTCTTCTGATTTAGGTCTTTCTATCTTGATGTCAACCACACATGGTGAGGATCTCATACCTTAAATTTATATCAGAATGAATTATAAAAATAACATCTTTCAGAGTATAAGATATGTTCCAGGGTATATCAATTATATTGACTCAGGAGATCATTAGTCATCTGTTTTTTAACATGAAATTTGATTTACTTATGAAAAAACCAGTATCAAGCCTTTATCATTGGAAACATTGGCATTTACAAAATAACTTTTTTGAGCTTTCAATTACCGGTAATGATTTTAATCAACAGCATAATCTTCAGCTCTTAAAACTTTGAATTCAACATCAAGCCCATGAAGGCAATGTTCATTCAAATTTTTTCAAAAATGGTGAAAAACAAACAATTGATGCTTTATTGCAATAATTCAGTTGCCATAATCAGAATTTACCAGTCCAATTTCTAATTGCAGCCTTTTAAAACTTAAAATGACAACAAAATCATTCATTGAAAATCATTAAATACAAGAATTTGCTAAAAGGATTTTGAAGAGATGGATCTACTTACTACGAGATTTGCCATCAAGATGATCATGGAATGGTTCTTCACTGGGTGGGCGTATATTAAAGGTGAAACTTGGAGCACCCTGAGAGTCTTCTGTACTTTTATGGCTGCTATCATTTTCATTGCTGGTGGAACTGCTCTCTTCTTCACCTGTTTGACTCACCTAGAACAAGTCCGTAAGTTCAATGTAATGAACAGAATGTAAGCTTTCTTTCTGTGATGTTTAATTAACCTTGTAATTCTTTCTTATACATCAATAGTGGGGATCACCCCTTCATTTCTAACAAATTTTAAAGATATGATTTTAATACGATTTTGCACCAAAATAAGTGTCAGAATGACATCAATCAAAAAGTTGTCTCCAGCACTATGATGGGAAGCTTGCATCTAAGCTGTTTGCCACTTTTATGCATAATCATTGACAAATTTGGTTAATTTTAGATTGTGAATTTACCTTGCTCTGTCTTCGTTCTTGTTGAGCTGCCTTTTCTCTTTCTTCTGCTGAATGCTCTTCAATGATTTGTTCTGCTGCTCTAGCCAAGGCTGCTTCAAAAGCTAAATCTTCCTCATTGATACGATTAGATTCCTACAACAACAGAATTAATCATTTACTTTAACATTAAATTACTAAACAAGAAAAATGCTTTCTTTGCACCATTTCATAATTTATCAGAATGATCATCAAAATTTTTCATATTTCATCCAAGAAAGTCTCATCTTTTCTGTTGATAGAAAAGTAACACATATGCTTCTTAATAAGTTCTTTGAGTTAAGTTATCTGTCTATACAATAATTACCTACATATTATATTATACTCATATTTTTGGGCCAATAGTATTTAAACAAATTTATGAAGGGTTGTGTAAAAAAACAAATATGACTGGACAAACACAGGAGAGGGTAAAATTAGAGAGCCAAGTTCAATGGGGAAAGCAGGATGAGTAGAATAAGCTGATGAAAAAATCCTTAATTCATAATGAACTTCATTTTAAAATACTAGAAGGAAATCAACACAGAAGTTTGTTTTTAATATATCTGTGTTCCATCATTTCTTATTTAACAATTCAATATCATACATAATTACAATATATCTTTAATATAGGCAAATATCACCAACTGATTATTATATCAAGGTTATCTCCCTTGGATTAAGGGACATAACTCAATCAAACAGTGTAAGATATGTGCAAATTAGTGCAAGAGTTATGGGTAATATCAGTGCAATGATGCTTTACTAAAACAATTCGCTTGCGCTGAGCTTGAAAGCAACCCACAGATAGATAGAGGAAAATACTCTTTGACTCAACTGTCTCAAGAAATAACTCACAGGTGAAAATATGTACATATTGGACAATGATTTACCAGTTGTAAATCCTTTCATTTTCAAAAATATAACAAGGGTTTGAAAGGTTTAAAGTGATATACCTAATAAGCTAGTAATGGAAAGTGTTACAACCAGATACTCATTCATGGTCTATTTTAAAACTTTCAGGATCATCACATGTGAGAGTGTGTAAACACATTTTGATACAGTTGAAACCTAGTGTATTTTACCACAAACTACCTGCAGATAGATATAATAGCATGCTCACACTTTGAGTGTGTTTTACCTTCATTTCAATAATTTCAGCTTTCTCTGATGCCCTGATAGCTTCCATTTCTAACCTGAGCTCCTCCTCCACTTCATCATCAAGTTCTTTATATTTATATGTTTCCTATGAGGTTATGTACATGCATGTTAAAAAGCTCATTATTATGATATACATGTACACCACAATGTCAGGCATAATATTGTTAGTATTGGAATATAGTGGCTAAAGGATTACAATAATATATGATGTCAATTATCCATAAAAAGGTTTTCTCAGATAATTTGTTCAGTAGGCTATCTGTCACATATAGGAGCACAGTTAATCTGTGTCTATAACAAGTGCTCAAATAATATGTAATTTATGAAATGAGTTGCCAGATACTATTGCATATTATACTTTAATTTTGATGGAACTTTTGAATGAATGTCCTTTCCCTTCAATTTAAACTGAGTAACCTACAAGGTTCTTTCCTACATGACCCATGAATACAACTAATTTACATACTTTTTTAACATGTATTTAGCAGTCTGTGTGAATGAACTCGACACAGTACTGTTGTGTGATAATATCTAGATTTCATTAAATTTAAGATAAATAAATATAAATAACTTATATCCAAAAATTTAGAAATAATAATGCCCTGTAACAAATCTTTGGTTGCCTAGTCTAATTTTTACTAGAGGCGTCTCAAATGGCTATGTCTAGCCTTACTGAAGAATATTTAAACCTTTTTATGAAAATATTGAATAAATTGTTACAAACAAAAAATGCAAAATGATAACAAACAATTACTAAATAAAACTGATAATTATTACAAAATAAATTTCATCACAATAATTACTAAATAAATGCAAGTACAAAAAATAAACATAACAAAAAAATTATTCAAAATAATTTGATGGAACACAAAATATTCAAAACAAAATTTAGTTCTATTTCTATTTGAAGAACATAAAATATTCACAAAAACAGTGATGGTATCACTGCTGTAATTTCATAAAAATATGTTTTTTTCTGGTATCAGTAAGATAGAATGATATCAAATCAAAATTGAATTTGCTATATAACTATAAATTATGACAAAGAAAATGAAGGTTTGTTTGAAAAACAACAAAAAGTTTGAAATGATAATACATTGAAGAAAAAAGAAAGATTTTCAGCTACAACCTTTCTTCAAGAAATATATAAGTGGTAAAATTGTGTAATTATATATTATTCTGTATCAGATTGAAAGGACTTTGATCATAATCATTCTAATCTGAAGCTTTAAAAGCTTCAAACCCATATACATTGGGTGTCATACAACTATTGCTTCTGTCTTGAATTTCAATTTCACATTGTAAAATATTTTAGAAATTAGGACAATTATTGTTATTACTAGTATTGAACATCAAAGTTTCGAATAAAATAATTTCTAAGTCCTTCCAATCTGTGCACTATACAAGTAGATCATAAAATCAGGATAAAAATTGTTGCTATGTGCATTAGTTAGTAAAAGCACTGTTCTGTTGTTAGTACTGTACTGCTAGTTGTTCATTGATTGCAGAAATTAATTAAAATAAGATAGGACATACATTGAACAAATCAAAACTCAGTTTAATCACTGATCAAATAAATTTGGGTATGGAAATCCTGGCTATTTTAGGGTTTAACTAAAATTGCTAAAAAGAAATTTGGAGGAAGTTTATGAAAATGAAGGTTTGAATTATATTCTTTATTTGTTCAATGTCTGACTGGACAGAATGGAAAGATGCTGTAATAAAGTTCAATAAAATAAAACCAATACCTCTAGGTGTTTCATGAGAACAGCAACAACCACATTGACTAGCACAAACTGAGCCATCAACACAAAAACCACAAAATATACTGGAGAAATAAATGGACTGACGCAGCAATTAACCAAACAGTTGTCACTTGCATTACAATCGCCTCGTAATGTATCCTGAAATAGATAGTGTTCTGATTGAAACACAGTGTATGAGAGTGAAGGAAAAATTTTTTTAGGTGGAATATCAAAAAGAATATCAGCATATTTGCACCTGTAGCAATATGTTAAGATAGCTTGCCAGACAAGGTAATATTCACCCACTGGCAGAATTAATTTGAATTAAAACATGACAGTACAGTAACAATCACCAGAATGAAATATTCAACCTTCAGTCATTTACTTCATTCCTAGGGGATAAATGTACAATATTACTAAGTTTCATTAAAATCTGTCAAGAATTGTATCTTATAACAAGGCAATTACTGATACTAAATATTTTTCGATTTGTCTGATTTTCAATAGGGTTCATCTTTGGGTGATTACGAACGCTCACACAAAGTTAAGTCAGAATTATGGATGGACGACAGAGTGTCTGACAGACATGGGTGACTGCAATATATGCTCTACATTTTTTATGTGGGCATATGAAATTGACGCTAACATTTGCATTCTTCTGTCTTACCTTCATTATACCATTCCAGTTGTCACCAGTAGCAACACGGAACAATGTTAAAAATGCCATACCAAAATCTCGGAAATGAGCATGTTCACCTAAACCTTCACATGGGTGTTCTTGGGAGCATTCTGAAAATTAAAGTAATGTTTTAAATATTTTGAAAATCCATACAGAATTAGCAATGTAAAAACAACATTTCTATTCATTTTCTAATTTAAATGTTGAATATTGTCATGATATACAACAAATGTGTTAATGCTTTACTTCTGAACCATAATGATGATAATCTTCAATTCATATTTTTATGGCATGGATAAATAACCCTGTGTCAGTGTCTCCTGTTTATAAGTAGCCTACAATAGCCTTTTTCCACCATAGAAACTCTGTAACTTACCTAATCTACCAAACAATTCAACTCCCAGAGCAGCAAATATGAAGAATAGTAGAAAGAAGAGGAGACCAAGATTACCAACTTGAGGTAAAGCTTGTATAACAGTGTCCAACAAAGCTCGTATTCCTTTAGCCATCTTTAATAACTTTAACACTGAAATCATAAAACAAACTCCAATAATAAATGGTGTTGGTTTCATAATATATTTCATATATATTATAGAAATCAAGTAAAAGTAAATCCATACTTCTTATTCTATATTTTTGTTATGATGTATAATGTATTTCTTCAGGAGACAAATTACGTTTGTAACTTATGTTTTACAAGGTGATAGTAAATGAAACAATAAAACTATATTGGATCTATATGTAGAAACAAAACCCTAACATGCCATGGTCGCGATATTACTTGTGCAGCTGACTGCTGTTATTTAAATAAAAAAGAGATAAATGGCTAAAAGAAAGGGGTTGTTTAATAAAAACTAATGAAAATCAAATTTTTTTAGAAAGACAAGAAATTTCATTTCACAACATGATGACGTAAGTTATATCAAAAAGTCATTTACAATGGCCTAAATGTGCTATTCGGATATTCTTGAATTTCAAGTTGTAAAAAAGTCACAATGATGCCACAATATGGTTAAATAAAATAAATATGAATGATAAAGCTGTGATTATTGGTCTGTAATAAAGATTATAATGACCTACCTCGAGCTATACGTAAAACTCTCATGACTCTAATAATCGTAGGATTAATAGGTATGACATTGGTTTCCATTTCCTCTAGTATAATACCCACTATAGATAAAATAACTATAAATATATCTAACTGATTCCAACGATCTTTAATATATCGTATAAATCCCAATGCTATAATCTTCATCACTGCTTCCAGAATGAAAACACTGGTGAAAAAATAGTTGAAAATCTTCAGAGCAAATTTCAGTTCCTGAAAAAGATACAACGATTTGGATGAGAAATAATGATTCCAGCTCATGATCTATTAAGTTTTCAAAACCAGTCCATTATATGATATTAATATACATACGAAGGTTCAAATTCATTTGGATAAAAAACTTTAAACAGAAACAGAATATTTGAACTGACAACATTATAGTTCTAGATATTTGGCCCATGTTTTGATATATCTGCAAAAAAACAGAAATTGTTATCTAAGAAATTCTTAAATGATGAAACTTACAGGAGGCATCATATAGTATTCCATCGCCATAGAGATGACATTGAGACCAATGACCCCAGCTATAGCAAGGTCAAAATATTTACTATTTATAACTGTATGGATAAGAAGTCGACATTTGGAATATTCTGCCCAATAAGGTGGTTCTCTTAATCCTAAAAAAACATAAGGATAGAATAAATAAAATTATAAGGGAATTCTATTCAAGCCAACATCCAATCTATATATCTAATATGGAAAAACAACATCCAAGTCAACTTCTAACAGAAAGTCAACAATTTTGGACAATATTTTAAAACAAATGCCTTTACTGATCAATGAATTATTATGAAGCTTCCTGAGCAAGGAAATCATTTTGTTGTTCAGTGCCCTCTGTAGTCTGCAGAGAATATCTTTATGAAGGTATGGCAAATAGGCGTACAAGATATAAAGCATATAGCAATACAAAATATATACTATATATACAGATAATATTATAAAGAGTTCAATAGTATTACCGATATATATTTAAACATAAACATCCATTTTGGATCCACAAAGATTATAATATAATCTCATATGAGGGATGTAATTTGTCCCAACAAATGATTATCATTTTACACTATATATGGACGGTACTTAATATGCTTAGTCTTTAACTCATTTGCTTCAGGAAACTATTGTGCTCCACTCTTTAAACATTGCAACTCACAAGCTATGCTGTTCATGCATTCAGGAAATTGTAAATCACCAGGACAAGGTATCATGACCATATGCAGTGCTGATAAGGGAGGGTATGATATCACATGTGATGTCATATGTAATGTTATCACTTTGACAATATCTTAAAATAAAACATAATCTGTAAAATACTGAGTCTGGTTAAAGTTATACTGGTAATTTGCCATGCCACATTGCTATATGTTTCGTATACATTTTACTGATTTTACACATTTAACATTCTACAACATTTATAAGGTACTCCCAAAAAAAAAAAAAAAGACAGCTTGCCAGGCAAGTTAATTTACACTTACTGGCAGTATAGAATTTGAATAATAAATTGGGTGATTTGACTAAGTCAAGGCTCAAAACCTGTTCACTGAAAAATTTTCAAATTCGAACCAAACGGTCATCTTATCTATTCCAATACTCACACCAAGTTTCATTAATTCCATTGAAAATTGTAGCTTCTATTGCACCGTCAATAAAATTTTGACGCTATTTTACTAAGTCAAGGACAATAACTCAAAAACTGTGAAATTCAATCATTACTGCCTTCTTCTCAATTGAATGCTCACACCAAGTTTCATAAAAATCCAGTTAAAATTGCATCTTCTACTTCACCAACAACAAAATTTTGACTGTTCGACTGACAGGGGCAACAATATATGTGCAGATATTCATGTGGCCGTATAAAACTGAAATAATCTTAATGTTTATATATCTAAAATGACAGGAAGATTTTTTTGTTACTTCTGGTAATCCAATAGAAAAGATAGCTTGCCAGGCAAGGTAACATACGCCCACTGGCAGCATTGAATTTGAAAAATAAATAGAGCAATAACTCAAAAAACATTCACTGAATTAATATTGAAGTTAAGGGCAAAAACTCAAAAACTGTTCATGGAAAATTGTCAAATTAGAACTTGACCACCATCTTATCTATTTAAATACTCTTACCAAGTTTTGTCAAATCTATTAAAAAATTGTAGCTTATTTTGCACCCACAAATATTTTTGACGCAATTTTACTAAGTCAAGGTCAATAACCCAAAAACCATTTGTTAAAAAAAGTCAGAAATTCAAACTTGACTAATGTCTTATCAATTCTGATGCTTACACCAAGTTCCATCAAAATCCTTTGAAAATTAAAGCTTCTTATTGCAACCACAATAGAATTTTGACACAATTTTACTAAGTCAAGGGCAATAACTTAAAACAATTCATTGAAAAACTGTCAAATTCAAACTTGACTGAGGCCTAATCAATTCCAATGCTCACACTAAGTTTCACCAACATCCTCTGAAAATTGGAGGATTTATTGCATCGAAACTAAAATTTTGACAAGTCAAGGCCATAACTCAAAAACCGTTCATGCGATAATTTCCATTTTCAAACTTGACCGAGATATCATCAATATATACAGGTATACCAAATTTCATTAAGATCGGATAAAAACTTTAGCTTCAATTTTGGATACAACCCGAATTTGACGCGTTTTTACTAAGTCAAGGGCAATAACTCAAAAACCGTTCCTGCGATAATTTTCATTTTCGAACTTGACCGAGATATCCTTAATATATACATGTATACCATTTCATTAAGATCGGATAAAAACTGTAGCTCTATTGTGGATACAACAAATGTGGACGGACAGGGGGGCGACGGCAATATACGTCCACATTTCCATGTGGGCGTATAAAAACAAGTTTAGTTTAAAAAAACAAATAAGACAAATTAGTTTTTCCAGTGGAGAAGAATTTAACAGTATCTGTTTGTAATTTTATTATATCAGTAAACAATATGTTCTCTCAAACTACAGTGAAATGTAAGATAATGGAAGGGAATAGGATTTAAAGAAGGTTAACTAACACCAGTATGAAAACTGAGATTTGCTGAGGTTTTGATAAAATACATAATATAATGCACATCTATTTACAATCTATATTCATGCTAAATGATAGACCAGAAAATTTCCATTACATCCTAGTCTTATCTTATATTTATGCTTAAGGAAATTTTGGTATTTTTAAAACCGTGAATAGGTTGTTCAGATGGTATCTAGTCAACTCGTCGACACAATTGACCAACTCGCCGACACAATTGACCAACTCGTTGACACAATTGACCAACTCGTTGACAATCTTCAGTCAACTCGTCAACAAATCAAAAGACGGACTCGTCGACACATATTAATAGAGTAATAAAAATGTACTACAAATCAATTAATTATCGTCTCAACACTGAAAAAAAGGCAATTGTTTAAAATATTTGTGCGGCATTCGACTATCTGAGAGACATTAATTATGCAACCACTGACAAATTAATCGAATTCTTTAATTACATTGAGTGTACGTGTATGACCAGTTCGGTGTGGGATGTTGAAGAATGGTGTGTGTTTGGGCAGTCAATTAGGACAAACAATGACATTGAAGGATAGCACACACGTTTAAATCAACGTGCCAAGCGTGTGTGCTTACCTTTCTATATGCTCGTACCTTTGCTACACAAAGAGGCAGAACTAGTCAATATGACATGCAAATTACTGTCGGAGCGAAAAATAAGAAGAATGCAGTCGAAACACGTAAGAACACGGCAGGCTCGAATTTTTGAAATATGGGCAGAATATGATGCTGGTAGCATGTCTATCAATAAATTATTAAAAGAGATTGGTAGAGTATGATGATGTGCTATATGATTGTTATGATAAAAAAATGTAAAAAAAAATTAGAGTTTCATATGAACTCTCCTAATAGGAGGTCAAATTGTGTAGGCGAGTTCTCTTGTGAAATTGTGTCGACGACTTAACTCATGGAATTCTGTCGACGAGTTGAATTTTGTCGACGAGCTGACCAATAAAATCTCTTTGACGAGTTGACATGTCAACAAGTTGATTGGTATTCGTGCAGATTATTGCTATAGGAAGAAAGCTGATAAAAAACATCAAAGTAAACAATGTGACGAGAGTTTAAAACCCACACATTGGCATGCTTTTAACAAGAAAAAGGAAGGATTACTAATTTCTGTTAGTAGATATATGATCTAATTGGATGAATCTCACAACCTTTCATAATAACACCCCAAATATCATACGTTGTGAAAGACTACAAATAGCCTTGATTAACAGGCCAGACTCAGTATATTACAAACCATCCTTGTTAGTGGAAATTCCCTCACTCTTGCGCTTCTTCTCTAACTTCTCTTGTCTTTTGGCAAACCTGGCAGCTCGTTCTTCAATTTCCTGTGATTCTCGACATTTGTGAAAATTTTCCACCACAACTCCCACGAACATATTTAACACAAAGAAGCCAACCAATAGGAGAAATGATATGAAGTAAAGCAGACGCCATTCACTGTAGTTTTCTTGTGGCTGGAAAAAAGTTGATAATAAAAGATAAAAAAATTACATCACAAGTATTAACTGGAACATGCATGCTGTTATAAACTTTTGCAAAGCATAAATTTGATTAAGAAATTCTCAGGAAAATCCACAAAAAATGCTGAGATTAAAATATGTCACTCTAGGAGTTAGAGATGGACATCTAAAAACATTTTAAAAAGTAATTTACAAACAAACCTGTTGATCAACACCTACAGCATCTAATCCGGTATACATGATACTGACCCAACCATCTTTAGATGCTAACACAAACAGAGCCATTAAGGCCATACCGATATTATCAAAATTATATTTCTGGTTGATCCAGATATTACGTCTATCTGCTAGACAATGTGTTTTATTCTGGATATGTGTTACATCTGGTCCTTTACAGTAGTAGAATGAGCCTTTGAATAACTGTAACAAAATTCTTCTTTAAGTATTCCTCTAATACAAGTTTGGATCAAGAGTTAATGTAACTTAAATAATAAAGTTGGTAATATTGTGTAGCATCTTATGAACACAGGAACACACTTATTATTCAAGTGCATTTTCAGCGCTGTGCAGTTGTGACGGTGCATTTAAGCAATTCCAGTAATTATACTGAATGGTACGTTTAAACCCATGGCGAGCTTACCCTTGTCTAACTTAAATGGTATTTTATCATTCATGCATTACCCAATCTATTTATCCTTGACCTTCCAATCTACCAAATTAACCTCAACCATTATCATACAAAACAGAAACACTAATATAACGGTATAACTTACCTGTACACCAAGAATACCAAATATAATAAAGAATGTACAACAGATAAAAACAATATTTCCAATAGGACGTAATGATGATAATAATGTTTGTACAACCAATTTTAATCCTGGGGCTCGACTTATCACTCTGAAAAATATATTCAGAAATTTGTATTCTTTATATCAATAAAGTTTGGTCAATGAACAGATAAAAAAAACCAAGTCATCATCTAATTTCTAGATTTTGCAAATAAATTGATTTATCTTCTTTAATGTACCCCTGTGTTAATATAAATCTTTTTACTGAACAATTTGTCATCTTATACAGATGATATATTAATATGACACAATGGTTAGAAATATTAAACTCAGGTCAATAAACAGATTATTATTGATTAAAGGTCCCTATAATACCTAGAACAACAGAACAACTTGTCTTTAAAAACATTACATTTTTCATATAAAATTTACCTGAGAGGTCTTAAAGTTCTCAATAATCGGAAAACACGAAGAATGCCGAAGATTTTAGGAGAACTGGAGGCACTAAGGGAAATAATCATATCCACCAATGATATAACAACTAAAAAACCATCCATTACATTCCATCCGCTCTTTAAATATGCATGTTTTCCTACTAATACTCCTTTAGCTATGATCTGAAATAGGTAATTCAAAATTATACAGATACAAAAACTGTTTTTTTGCCAGATGTGGTGATTAAAAACGTATCTATGGTCTGAGTTGTCTGATTTCATGCATAAGTTCCAATCGTTTAAATTATGAAAGAATGTATTTTCTTATTTCAGTTACCTTTATAACCATTTCAGCTGAGAAGATAGTAGTAAACATGTAGTTAGCGTAGATTAAAAACTGCCTTTCCTGAAAAATTATATAGATTAGGATTTCATGTATCACACATAGTATAGCTTTTATTTCAACCGTTTGTTTTTCAACATAGCATACATCTAGCTTATATGTATTTCAACATAGCTTACAGGCTCATTAAAGCCCCCAAAATGTTTTCTCATTTTAAGAAAAAAAATAATACATGTATATCAGCAGAAATCTATCCCATAACTATCCACATTTCATAGCCTCTGAACATCACAAAAATCCAAAATCAACAACATGATCAATGAAGGGACAGAATTGATTAAATATTTGTTGTGCTGTGTTCTCACCATTCAACTCAAGGAAAGGGTACTAGTCTTGGAAAATAAACCTCATTCAAAAACAAGCATTTGTCAAACAATCTCGGGCAAATCTAATCTAAAAGGAAGCTGAATCCACATCTCCGAAACACCGAACGGTATGGTGTGCTAGTTTGAACTTAGCCAAAACAACCTGTGGGATAGGCTTATAGCTTTTTCATGGTTGATAGGGAGTGCAATACAATTCCCCTACCCAGCTAAGTGATCATTATTTAAAATGTTTTTGTTTTCATTCACTTTTTGTTTAAATTAAAATTTTCATATGGATTTTAAAAAATACATGTCTGGTCAAAAATACAGAAATTGTCTCTCTGAAATTTATCAAAGACCAAACCTCAAAATGGAATTGCAATTGATTTCTGACTAAATGATATTGACAAAAACCAATTACCAAAAGATCGATTAGGCTATATTAAACTGATTGATCCTTAATGATTTTTTTTCAAAACTGAATGAAAACAATAACAGTTTTTTCTATTTTCAAATTTCAAATTCATTCATTCATTCCATGTCATAATTACCCCTTCTGATTTCTGTAAAAAAATTATAAGTTACAAATTACAAAAATGTAGCTCAGTATAAAAGAGCATGTTGCCTTTTTATATCCCAATGAGAATGAGGTATGAATTTAAATCAAATATAGAGTTATTTCCCTTCATTACAACCTGACTTAAATATACGAGCACTGGGAATAGAATTTGGGAATAAAACTTGGCAATAAAGATAACCAATCACCTTTGTAAATTTGTTAAAGTTTATTAAAAACTCACCACACTATCTGGAGGAATATCTGGTCTTTCCATGGCTAATGTTATACAATTTAACGCAATAAAAAATAACACACCATTATCAAACCATTGTCGTGATATCAAATGATGACAGAATTTTCTCAACCTAGAATATTAATATACAAAATGGCGATTGATATTTACAACATATGCAATATCCAAATTGAGTTGTAAAGTCAATTGCAAAAGGCTAATATATATATGGCACATAGCGTGGCTATAGAAACTGTGCCACATGGGTTGCAGTAAATAGTGTTATCGTTCTCGAGGCTTTTTCAATGTGAGCCCCTTCGACATGCATCACTAGCAAAGGGAAAGAATGTAACTGATAATATCTAACCTGTTATTATGAGAGAGTAAATATAATGAATGTTCATGTCTTGTTTTAAAACAACCAGTTGGTTCAGGAATACAGGAACAATTCCAATCCTAAAAATACAAATAAATACTCATGATTAAAACCATATATCCAAGAGAAATATAACAAACAGTCTGTATTACCAGTAACTGACATCAACAATGAAAATAGTTTGTAATTGTTTCTTATTTAAGGATTTCAATGTGTACCAAGACTTGAAACATGAAGATAACTTACTGTTTCATCCATAGCATCTGGATCAGGTTCATCTGCTGGACTTTCAGATCCTGATGGTGGATCATTTAAATTATTTGGTTTATACTCTTCTTTAGATGTACCACTACCAACTGAGGTCAATGTCCGATGACTGGTGAAAGAATTTTGGCGACTTAATTCAAATGAATTACACACACTTCTATTACTAGTCACAGAGTTATTCCTACTCCAACTATGATTGGATTTTATTGAGTTTTTTGGCGTAAGAGTTTGTGTCCTTTGACCTTTTATGGAATTTTGAGGACTCAGTGTTCGTTGATTGTTGAGAGGTGGATGACCATTACAGTCCCTGCTGAAAAACAAACACCAGAAAATATTGTTGTTAAAATATGATTATTAAATAACAAATAAGAATTATTGAATAACAAGAGATTTCTGTTCTAAACTTTGAACGGCTGCCACACAAAAACTACCAGAGATGTAAAGTTGAAATTTGAAATGCAGGTAGCCAAATATCTGAGGTTGATGAAATTCAAGCGTTTCCATCAACATCAATCACTCCATTTAATACCAAGACAATCCACCCAAAATAATTCAAAAATTATATTTTTTAATTTTTCGATTTGCAATACAATTTAATAAATTTACTATTTTTTATATATGTATCAATTCACTGTTTTTTTTTCAAACTCTTTAATTAAAGTTAACTTGATTCAACACCAAACCAGGTCTCTAACTGGCTGCAAACAAATTAATTATCAGAACATTGATATGTTGTTTTGGGTTTGTATTTTGTTTTACTATAATCTCACTAACAATTTTTCATGCATATAAAATGATTACTCAATCCCTCAACACCAGAAGACATTCACCATATACATGTATATTAGTACTATCTTAAAACTTATTACATGCTCCATTTCCAAGACATATCTTAGATAATATATTAAAACAAATGCAAGCCACACTGATCATCACATATAGTGATAAAACATGATTAATATTTTCATCTGATGATCGATGATCGACATGAACAATTTGATTTTCAGCTGTTAATAATAGCAAGTGTTTATTATATTTGTATTTTATTAATCTGTACAACATCAAGGATACAACATTTTATTTTATTTTTTAAGTAATTTTAAATAGAATTCAGAACTTTTGAAAGACTATCAGTCATGATAAAAGTGGAAAGTTTTTCAACAATTTTCAGTGTATGTATAATTGTGACAATATTTTTTTAATTTAAATTTTCACAAGAGGTTCCTATAACCAACAATGACTTTTACAAATACAAATGATCACTAATGGTTGCAGGTCTACAATGGACTAACCCTTTCAAGAAACCACAAAGAAACAAACACACCAGCACATGACAAAGACAGATATGGGTAAGATTAAAACAATATGAAACACACATTGGAATAGGTAAGGAGGAACAAAATCAACAAGGAATATGGCTATTTATTTAAATAAAGAGACAATACATAAGACACATCTCATTGGATGCAATATATACCTGAAGACATATGTAACAGAATAGCTGTATGGTTGAAAAAGATAGAAATGAATTAGCCAAAATATAGAAACTGAGTATCCATAAATTGAAACATATTACAGACAACAGAAAACTCATCTGTGATTCAAACAGAAATAAAAATAATTCAAAGAATCAGTTGCTTAATAAAAAAAACAAGCGGTTGCCTAGCAAGATACGCCCACTTTAAAATATATTTTCTGTTTTAACACAGGCAAAAACTCTAAGATTATTTAGGTCTAACCCAAGTTCTCATCAATATAAATGTTCACACCAAATTTCATTAAAATCAGATGAAAACTGTATTGTCTATCGCAATCACAAGCCGCATTATGACTAAATAACTCAAAAACAGTATATCGAAACGTCAATTTTGAACTTGACCAAGATGACATCAACATCATTGATCACACCAAATTTCCTTCAAATCAGATGAAAACTGTTGTCTCTAACGTGTTCACAAGTCTATTTCAATGCAATTTGACTTACTCAAGGCCAATAACTCAAAAGGTTCACCCAAAAATCGTCACTATCAAACTTGCCCAAGATTTTATCGATATAATTGATCACAGTAAGTTTCATTCAAATCTTATGAAAACTGTAGTCTCTATCGCGTTCACAAGCCAATTTTGACGCGTTTTTACTAAGTCAGGTGCAATAACTCAAAAAACATTCATCAAAAAATTGCCAATTTCGAACTTGTCAGAGATCTCATCAACATAAATGATCACAGCAAGTTTCATTCAAATCCGACAAAAACTGTAGTCTCTATTGCGTTCACAAGTAATTGTGGAGGGACTGACGGACCGACGGACAGGGTTGACGACAATTTACGACCACATTATAATGTGTACACTCTCATTCATTAATGTTTTGTCTACAGTAGACCAATGTTTCATTTCTTATAACTGTCAGACATGTCTTACTGACAATAAAACTTCTAATTCTTCTTGTATTCAGATTCTCTGTTACTATAACAGAAACTAAAAGTAGCTATATTTTTCAAACATTACCTTAGACAACTATATGCCACTAAAAGTGTGTTTTGGAATTAAATCGGAGTGTAATTTTGAATTATTTATGAAATAATTTGATTTAGGACAGTGTTTGTGATTTTGATGTTTTATCTTGGATCACAGACAAATAAGTAACAAAACAGTGAAAATATAATGGATAAAAGCAGTTTGTGATTATATTAACAAATCAAATCCTTAACTTTGCATCACATATTTAGAGCACTCATGCTTGAAATAAATCAAATTAGATTCAAAAAATTAAAACCAATTCAGAATTGTTATTATATAGTGATTTGAAAGATGTTATAAATCTTCAAGCAGAATTTATATCAATGAATGATATACATACAAAAAACATTTATGAGATAATTAATACAGACAAAACAACAATCAAAAATTCACATACCTATGATTATTAGGAGTTCTAGGCGTACCAGCGCTGTAATTTGATGATTGGGAATTTGGACTTGATAAAAATACATCATCTTCAACGTCTTCACAAGAATCTGATTGGCTATCTACAACTAGGCTTGTTTTATCACCATCTCTTTTCCGATTTTTCAATCGCCAGCTACTACTTCGCTGACTGCCCTTACTGGAAGTTCTACGTAATCTAGGGGACGGTCGTGGAGAACCTCGAAAACTGAGGCTTGTCTGCAAAAACAGCAATACAATGATAACATCTTTGCGGGCCATTAATGAGCAGAAATAAAGTTAGAAATTTCTTAATAACTAGACACAAATTTCAGGAAAAAATATTTCAATCAAAATATCTTGTTTCCAGGAACATCTGAACTGAAGAAAATCTATTTTAAATGTTTATTCATTTCATAATATATCTATTACCTAAACGTATGTTTTTACAAATATTCAACAAGATTTTTTTCTACCTTTGTTGGTGGATTATACACTATACATGCTAACTTTTCTATAAAATACTGAATGGTTAGCATTTCTAGCCAATGATATTAATGTGAGGCTATTCTATGGTGCATAATAAGCTATGTTGACTAGATATGAGGTATCTACATAAATGCTTTCGTGAATGGCAGATGGAAGTACAATGAAATGATATTGTGAAATGAGAGAAACATAGTCAGTGAAAGGTTTCTATTGGAACTAAATCTGCATAAATCTTTCCATTGTACTTCAATTGGTAATACAGTGATTGTAATGTAGGATATTATAATGATAATATATTCTAGTAACAATTCCAACCTTTAGGTACTTACAAAACTAATGTATGTACCAGTGCCGAAAATATCTACTAGTCATTGAGCTCAAAAACTTTTTGGTAGTTTTTTTTATTAATTTCTGAGCTTTAACTTGGCCTATCTGGCAAATACATCATTCCTGGTACATACATGGTGATATATTGTAAGCTTAAACTACTAATACCGGTACCGGTAACTATAAAAGCTGCATGTGAACTGTGTAAACTTCATCATAAGTTAATCAAGGATCATAAAAGTTTGAAAAGAGTTAAATTCAATATGTAGGACTCCATAATTAAGTAACCATCATATTTTTTTGTGTGATTCAAACCTTCAAAGCTAGAAACCTTAGAAAATCAGTATCTGAAGTAAAATTTTAATAGATGATGAAGATTACACAATAAGAACTAAAACTATGGTGAAATAGGCCATACCACTGATCTATGTGAATCTACTGATAATGAGCTGCGTTGATACGAGCGATTAACGCTTACTGCAAGTTTGTTGTTGATATCTTTAAGCGCACTCTCATTGGGTGAACCTTGTGGTGTTGCCATGGGAGTAGCAGCTGTATGAGTTATGATTGGTGGGTTTAATGGACCATCAGGAACAGTAACTGCCAACACCTGACCTGTATTTTCTTCTTTGGTAACAGCTACTGCAGGTGGAAGAGCTAACATTTTTTTCTCTGAATGGAATATAAGTTTGGTTTTAAAAATGTACTTTTCAATTAAAAAATTCAACACTTTCTTTAGTAGATCATATGATAATATAAACAGAACCAATCAGGACTTCAAATGATCCATTTTCATTACTTAAATAACAAGTTGCATTGTTCAAGAACAATTTAAGAAGTTTTTTTTTAGTTTTCCTATATATCTATCAATCTATCTATAGTATGCCTACAACATACCTTTTTCTTTATTATTTTTAACATCTAATTCATCTGTATTTATTTTCTGTACATCATCAATATTGTTATTTTCAGCTAATCTTTGTTTTTCCTTTTCTTCCTTTTCTAATTCTTCCATTTCTTTGGCTTTTTCTTTCTTTTTCTCATCCTCCTAATGTTTGAAATAAAATATTAAAGTAAAAATTGAATTTCCTTCAATCAACCATATGTACACTATAGTTTGTTATCCTTTGGAAAATATCTAAGACGACTATTCCTACCAGATGAAAGTTCATTGAAACCATTTATAATTTCTTTCATTCCAAAGCTTAAATATGAAATGAATGTACTTACATCAGTAGCAAATCCTTCAACTAGGATAGCAACTAGAAGATTGAAGAGGACATAGTTTCCAAATGTCATCAATGCAATAAAATACAGTGAAGCCCAAGGAGATGTTTTGGACATACCATTATATAATACAGTATTCCAATCTTCTTGAGTTAATACCTACAAGAAAAGTACAATATTTTATATAACCTGTTGCTGTGCTCATACATTCATAAATTGATTATGGTGATTACTTTATTAAATAGTACTTAGTTGAATTGAAGTTGAAAATTTTAAATAACAAAATAAGATTTACTATTTAAAATAATAGTGATGGTGTGTAAAATTGTGATAAATTAAATTAAAAATTGTAAAATAAATAGACAAAGACATTACAGGACACTTAGTTAACTTCACAACAACTTTTACGGGGTTATAGGTACAAAACTGTGCGACTGTATAATGAAAGCCACATGAAGAGCGACAAGAAAGGAATGGATTCTGGTGTCAACAGGTGAAAATTCATTATTATTTCCTGAATAGGATTCAAAATGAAAGATAAATTTCCACGGAGAATGACAAGATTTTGAATTTCGTTTCCAACGCAGACAGTCACTGAACATCCACTTTAACAACTGTCCTCTCATATTATCTACTGACATTTTTCTGAGACTTCAGTTTCTCCTATAGAATTATTCATAAATAATAATCCAATTTATGACATTTTTTAAAAATTGGTAAATTTTCCCATTGATCAAACTTAAAAAAAAAAAAACTAAACCACATTGTTTACAAACTTTATCTACTGATCCAAAAGATTTTATGATACAGAAAATTATTATTCTTGAGTTAGAAAAATACAAAAATATCACCTTCCCCCCAACCCTATTACTTATAGGAAAGTTTCAAGGTTATAAAATGCACAAAATAAAAGAATTAATCATAACAGCCATTGAATTAAAAATCAAAATGTGAGGTAAAAGTTGATAAAAAGCATGGACCAGGCACCAAGCATGAAAAAAAAATGGTCATGAAAGCAGGCAGTGTTACCTGGAAGACTGTGACTAATGACCAGAGCAAGGTATCAAAGTTTGCTCTGTCACAAATACATACAATTGTTGCATTTTTCAAATCTTCACATGAACATTGTGTACCATCCAATCTCTCACAAAATTGACCTCCAAAAACACTCATCCCCAAAATACTGTATGATGAAACATTGGGGAAAAGAAAACAAACTAGAATAACTACAACATAATGAAACATAGAATCTATAATACTGGAAACACTCTCTTAAATTTAGGCATTAAAATATACCAATTCCTACATAGAAATCTCATAAAGCACAATTCATAAATGAACTCTGATTTGATAACCATCGAAACATTGTCATTGATAGGTACTTAATATGGCTTTACTTTAGAACTTTTTGCAGGCTTTAATACACAGAATAAGAATGTTTCCAGCTAACCTATCACTATTGAAAACAAACATTCTTTTAATGAATCATGATAACAATTAGAATGATTTCTCTACACTATAGAAGTTAGAAATAAAAATTGCACAAAATCAAAACATGGGTAAAGTATACTTAATTCTGGTCAAAAACTACATAAATTTTCACATTATTATTCTGAATATTAACTATTTGATCTAAGATTAAAATGGAAGAAAGCGTATTTCTAACTCCTATTTTGGCTAAGAAACTTGTAACACTGTAAGGAGAGATGTTATGTTAGTAAATGAGAACATAATATAAGCTCAGGGTCAACTGAGGTTTTTAACAAACAACTAATTGGAGGCTAAAGGTTCAAATCAAACTGGGAATACAAGTTGCTAAGTTTTGAATATTTTTTTTGGTACTGCTTAAAATTTGTAATCATTATTTCAAAATACATATGCAATTAACAAGAATGTTACAAGAGCTTAATTTAAAGCAAGCAGCAGACTAATTTGGTTTGATTATTAATATCATTTGTTATTATAATACCAGTCAGAACAAATAGCCTCTCTACAAGTATTAACTAGACACACATTGATATAAGGGCACAGAGAGGGCACACAAACTGCAACTATATTGGTTTGCCCTTTTCAAATACCTGAAAAACCGTTATCAATGCCCACAGTAAGGAATCAAAATTTTTGCGATCACATTTGAAAACCCCTTTCTTCGTTCCACAAAATTTACAACCAAAGAGATTCATACCAAGAATGCTAGGAATGGGAAACAAAACATATTAAGATTAATTAACTGCAATCAAACCTTGGAAAAATAAATTTTATTAATTTGTTAAATCAAAATACAAAATATTAAAGAGAGGGAGTAAATCTTATTTGCAGGTACAATAATATGGAGACTTACAGGCTACTTATATATTTTATGAAATATGCACCATGTATTGAATAATTCAAACATCATCCAACTCTATGTCATTGCTCCAATTTTTTTTTATAAATAAATTAGTGTGGGATGTAATAAATTACAATATTAAAAATGGTGGCACACATTTCATGAGTGTATAACGAGACCAGAGAGATCTATATTTTAATATTTAATAACAATTATTTTTTTTTTTTTTTTCTTAAAAAACTAGAAATCAAATAATTCAACTCACCTGAATATAAACATAAATAAAATAAGTAGAGCAAAAAATGTAGCTACGTTATCCATCGTTCGTAACATAACAACAAGTTGCCGTCGTAAAGCAGGCAGAAAGCGGACAAGTTTTAATATTCGTAGTAATCGGAATGTACGTAAAACTGATAATCCACTAGTCCCACCCTGAGCAAGTTCAATAATGCTGAAACATATGAAAAAATCAAACTAATTTAGAGTACAAATAACAATGTCGATGATAATTAAAACAAAAATTTGTGGGAAGACAATAGCATAGACTTTGTCATTAGTACTGCAGCAATGCATCACTTTTAAAGTCAAAGTTTCAGAAAAAACCCTTTCAAGAATCAGTTCTGCTTGTTCCTTCACATGTCAGAAAAGAGTTCAATGATGTTTGATTTTCTAAAAAAAGTAGTAAATCAAGATTTATATAAATTTTACATAATGTACCTGAGAATAACAATAAAAGCATCAAACACATTAAAACCATCACTTATATAACCAAACAAGCCTTCAGATACAGCTTTCAGCACCATTTCAATAGTAAATAATGCACAAAATACTATATTACTATATTCCAACACTTCTGTCAACTCCCTTGGCTGAAAAACAATTTTGGTGTCCAGTAACAGTTGAATAAGAACACATATAATTTAAATTTTCCCCTGGTGGTGTTTTATAATCTCAATACAGCTCCTTCAATATTCTGATTATTTATTCACTTCTAGATGAGTATTGAATGAAGATATTCTCTAATGCACTGGCCATGTAAAATACTTAATATTCTGTGTACAATTTTCTAAAAAATGTTTTTGTACACAAGTGAAATGATTAAATGGTTAATTGATAAAAGTGATAAATATGAAATAAAAAAATGTGCTCACCTGATTATGATGTTCAACAGCCATACTTAATGTATTCAATAAAATACACACTAAAATACCACGTTGGAAAAACTGAGTTTCTACAAATTGTTTGGTTTTATCTTGCACATATTGAATAGAAGCTACAAGAAATAATAAAATATATCATTGACAATTAGCCATAGATATAAAATATCAAATATAGAAGATGAATTCTGAGGATGAAATGGTCAAATGAGTTTCCAAGAATAAGAAGGAAATGAAAAATATATAGAAAGAATAATTTACATGTTTTTTTTTTGTACTGATATTTCAGGAATAAACAATATCTTTCTAACAATATCTCATTTTAGTGATTGCCATTTTCCAATTTCAAAAGTTGTATATAAAAATTGATTAACAGTAACAGTAATAGATATATAGATACCAATCCATTAGTAAGTTATTGGTTAATAATTACTGTTTAAGGGATTATAGACTAATCAAAATAAAAGAAAGATGATTTTTAAGAGGATGCAAATGATAAACAGAAATATTGAAAGCACCTTTATCAAAGTCATAACTAAGATGCTTTCTTTTATTTTTTTTAAAAAAAAATGGCACATCTAGAAATTAATTAAATAAACATTACCAAAGAAGAAAAAGTCCAATATAAAACAAGTCAACTAAGAAGGGGAAAAGAATATAATTACCATTACCACAAAAACAGTTTTTGTTTTTCTTTTTTTCTTCCTTCCAATCGTCCTCCGAATCGCTGTCATAATCTTTATCACTGTCACTATTATCGTATTCCGAATGGCTATTAGCAGTCTCGCAATCGCTATGAGTGCGGGACAGTTGATGCGATAATGAAACACGTTTATTTTCAGCAACGATATGATCGACCAATAATGTGTCAGCAAACAGTCCTAAAGTAACAAGAGCTAATGGAAATAAAATACATCAACACAAATGCAAACAAGAATCACTTCCTTCTTCTGAACAATAACATTCCAGAACATGTTATTTGAAAGAATAGAAATCGTGAGAAGTATGACAGAATCTAAAATAAAATGGTTTATTAAATACTGTAAACTATCGAAAAGTCTGTAAGTGGAATAATCATGTAGGCCTACATTGCTGATCCTCTGCTTTGTAATCATTCCCATATTATTCCAATGGGATACAGATCATCGTGCTTACTTTCTGCAGCACTACAAGGACTGTTGTTATTTGAATTCTGGATGTTAGTTTCGGTGAAAATAAAAGTACCACAGTTAACTACCAGTATCCTTGTCAACTGTTAAATTAAATGATAGTGAAAGATATTCAGCAATAGGATGTATGATGCATGTATGAATACAGGTAACAATACAAAGATTAAAAGATGAATAAAAATAAAACGATAAAAATATTAAAGATAATGGTATGAACAGTTAACAATGAAGATGGAAAACAAAAGAAAACTGCAGATATGAATGATTAAGAAGAGAAAGGGTTATCATTAACAGTAAGGGAATGGATTGGAATTGTTGATTGTGTAATATGATTATTTAAAATGTCATCAGAAGTTGTCGCCTGCACAAGGTTTATATTTTCTACTCTAAAACTATAAATGACACTTGCCTCTCATAATAATGTAAAGAGTTTAAAAACCAAAGACCATTTTTAAAAATAATTTGCTACCCATAAATGTTAAATTATTTTATAAAAAAAAAAAAAAAAAAATTAAATGGAAATACCATAATGAAATCAATCATTTGAGTAGAATCAATAGATATTCATCTTCAATATTATCAGTTATTAACCATGGGAGACAACTGTCATTGTTATAATGAAACATAATGCCTAATATGGTGATGTAACTCAGTGAAGCTTCTATGCTAAGCAGTGCTTGTCCAGCCCTTTCAAAACATGCATTGTGCTAATAAAGGTGTATAGCTACTAAGAAATAAGCATCCACTGAATGTGTTTAGACCTTAATCATACAGATCTGAAGCTGTATCTGAAAACACAATCAGACGAGAAAGCTGCAGTGTTTGCTTAAATATAAGCAAGAATTTAGCTACATTTAATTTAGAAAATAATCATAAAGAAACATTAAACTGCATATTAAAGTTTACAAAGATTTGCCTATCATCTAAATACCTTTTTAGCCTACAGATTGCCAAGCAGAATACTAGAGCAGTTAACATGGAAGAAACTAAGGTGTACTAGCAAAGAGATCAGAGAGTTGAAGCTACTATAGTCAGAAATCAGACAGAACATTTCAGAACACAGTAAAACAAGGGATGTTCTCTTGTAAAGTTGAATCAACACTGAGGTCATCACCATAAAGTTGACATTTATGAAAATTTTACTCAAAAATTTAGAGTTCATAAAATATTACACTCACAAATTAATATGAAGAATTTAAAATGGGAACAACAACTTTGGGTTAAAAATGAAAAAAAAATAAAAAATATAGAAAAAACTGTGTTATGAAGTGCTAAGGGACTGAGAAGATACATTCACCATCTTGGAATTTTGAAACTACATGTAGTTTACTTTTTCAAAATTCCAGGATTGTCAGAATTACAAAAAACAACCATTTATCAGCTACATCATAAACATTTTCAACTAATTTGAACTTTTTGCATAAAAAAACAATTTTATTGCCTCATATTAAATTTTTTTTTTAAAATACTACTTTGGTTAAAAAAAAAATTGTATATAAATTGTCCTATAATTAACATGCTAAGATAAATGGTTTTTTTAAAAAATCTACCACAAGCAGAGCTAGTATCACAAAAAGGTCAACCACAGTGCTGAAAATCTTCAATATCAATTTCTCCATAAAAGTATCCAGTTAAAACAATTTAAGACCAAAATAGAATAATAAATGATTTTCAGCACAGAAACTAAAGGGTGGAGCTACGGGTTGAACTCAAGGGGAGACTACTCACCTTTATCAGCTAAGGATTGCAGTTTTGAGGGCTGTGTGTCGGCATTCAGTAGCAAATTAGAGGCAGCTAGTGCAGCATTCTTAGCACCTTGTGCAGCTAAAACTTCTGGCAAAGAAACTAAATGTTTGACACTCCTTTGGCTGTTAATGGACGGAGTGCGACTCAAAGCTACATGTGGAGTGAGGTGATTCGGGGAGTGCTGACATGATTTAAAATATGATGGGGTCAAAACATCAAGACCACTGCCACCACATGTATTAATAGACTCAGTTGAAGGATTTAAACTATTATTGTTGCTAGGCAACATCAAGAAATTAGGTCGTCTAGGAGATGAGAGTGGATCTACGTCAGAAAATTCGGGACTGGCTGTTGGTGCCACTGGACTTCCATCAGAACGTAAACAAACATCTGGATTCATCACATTAAGATGATGATGATGATGATAATTAGGATGTGGATTAAGATAAACTGTTGGTTTATTTATACCTTTCCGTCGATGTCTTTTTCTCCGTAGAGATATTGCTTTCTCTGGATTTATTTTTCGCTGTCTTTTTGCACTACTTTGACAATATCTATTTATCACTTTTCGTTTAGCACGCCGAAATAAATGTACAATAAGTTTTAAAATTTCTGTGTAGCAACCAGCTGGTTCAGAATTGCTTGCAATCGTACTGGTTGATTGATATCGTTTTCTTTCTTGTAACATTCTTTCAGTTTCACGTTTTTTAGTTTCAGAAAATTGTGTTGCTATGACAACTAAACACAAATTAATCATAAAAAATGAGCCAATCTGAAAAAAATAAAATCGTCATTGTAACGTCAATCATTAAAATATTACAATTGGTAACTAGACTTCTACCTATAAATAAACTTTGTTATACAGCCCTTATGTTTTGTGCTTTTGCTACAACATAGCAAGGTATTTTTTTGAAAAACATTTTAATAAAATCAAAAGCTATGATGAGTAAGATCAGGCAAATATCTTCTCAATCAAAAATCGCTATGATTGTTGTAGAAGGAGGAGGCTGTTCTTAAGATGTTCATCTTTGTGTTATTTGAAAAAAATATATATTTTAGAACAACATTATATCTTTTAATCAAAGTTACTTACAACTATAAGAGCAACAAAGTAAGCCCAGTCCCAGAATGAATGAGCATCTTGGACATAATACATAATATTCACCCAACTTTCTAAACTTATCACCTGAAACATATTACAATAACACATCAGTACTGTCCTTGTAATAATCTAATCAAAATGAGGGATGCTATAAACAGTCATGAGAAGGTTCAATTTGACAAATTTTGTGATTCCAATCAGTAATCACATCAGTAAATAATAAATAATCATAATCTGTATTACAGAAACAAGAGAAAAGGTTTGGAAGCTGTTTCTGATATACACACAATTACTAAGGAACATTTCTAATACCTTTAAAATTTATCCTGTTTACTCCTACCTATACTTACGTTTATTGAAATATATTTGAATATTGCATGTTGTATTAATGAATGTTGTTTTATGACAGATAAGGTACACAAGTAATGACAAAAAAAAAAGGGTTAAATTAATTGAAAATGAAGTATGACCAAAAAAAACTGTCAATTATCTCATGTGTACTCAAGATTCTATGGGTATAATAAATATGTGCTTTAATATTGGAGGAAAAGTCAAAATTTAGATACTGAAGTATATTTTATATCTAAATTTTGACTTTTCCTCCAATATTAAATGTCAGAAGGTGGAAAATTTTAAGATTAAAGCCTTTGTCTGCGTCATATATTTACGTACATCATTCAGAAAAAGAAAATGTATGACGTATTCTAATAGGTTATAATGTCTTTTTAATTTGTATCATATAACCAGACATTATGACACCATATGTCATGGACTGACATGTCATCAGTGGGAATAATGGCTTCCTGAGTAGCGATAGTAGGTGGAATTTTTAATTATAATTATTACACATTTAAATAATCTTGAGATTTTCATGCAGTTTTTGGAATGAATATATAATGTTAAAAGAGTGGGTCTATAAATTTATAAGTAGAAAGCTTAATTCAGACTTACTTGAAATATAGCCACCCAGGCAAATCCTATATTATCAAATGATATAGATCCTAGAAAAGGGTTCCTGTCGCCTGCATCACATTTTGTATAATATTGATTCCAATTTACACATGAATATGGTGTTGGTGTATTGTTACTAAATTCTTGAGCACTAGCATTACACAGTCTTCCCTCATATTGAAATAGTGGTAAATTTTTACAAGTTCGTATTCCTGATTCACTTTCTTTACTACAAATATAGTCACCTTTTAATGGCTGATAAAATGTTGGTAGAGTCCCTCTGAAATATCAAATCAAACAAATAAAATAAATAACTTGCTAATGGTATACAGGTGTCAATCACAACAAATAACTAGAAAACAATGATGCCAAATGCATTCTCAAAATTACTGTTGGATCATAATACATTCTATTCTACAAAACATGCAAATAAAATTTATCACAAGTCAAAGCTTTACTGCCATTTTTTTTAACCTTGAATAATTAAATTTTAAGTAACTCTTTGACATTGACAAAGTGGTTGGAGTACAATGTCTTGATGTTTGATACTCAATTACTTTGCCTTTGATGTTTGATACTCAATTACTTTGCCTTTTCCGAAATCGATGTAAAGTAATACATTTTATACTTACACATAAGATATATTATCACTGATATCTATAAAACATCGATTGCGTAACACACCAGCCCATAATTGTACCCCAATAATCCCAAATATAAAAAACACAAAAAAACATAATAATAAGACATTTCCTAACATAGGTAATGTGTCTAACAATAACATCACCAGTATACGCATACCTGAAAATACAAAAACAATACATTCAGATTGAATCATCCAAATCAACATTTGGATGGCCTAAACAGAACAAAATGAAAAACCTATTTTGATATGATGTAAATCAGTGTGAATTACCACAAAATACTTAGAAATATAACAAGTGCGTATATATTTTTCTTTACTTATTATTGTATATATTTAGTTTTAGCTTTTTTTCTTCAATATTTTCATTCCACTCTGGTACTTAATTACACCAGTGTAACCTAAATAAATCTTCAACAAATTTACTGAGAAATAATCATCAATAAGATTGATGGACTTACTTGGAATTCGATTAATAGCACGAAGTGGACGTAAAACACGGATTGTTCTAATGGCAGATATACTTAAATTTTCTGTATCAATTCCATATTCTACAGCTCTGTAACAAATGAAAATATTCAAATTAGTTTAAAATCACACAATAACAACCCATCACCAACATTCCAGCATTCAAATTCAAAACGAGCAAGTCAACTACTCTCATCCAAAGCACATGCAAAAGCCCATCAAAATCTTAAAAGTCATTCAAAATCAAAATTTAAGATCATGCAATGATTCTATATTTAGAACTTCCTGGTTTTCAGAATTCTGATTTTTATTTTTAATTTTGAAGTTCTACTATTTATTTGTGGTCACTAGTAATTGTGTGTAAATGTACATGTAAATGTTTTGAGTTGTTTTCAATTGGAATATCATTTGATATTTGGTCACTCTCTCCAAACTACACTTAGGTTGAAATGATTTTTAACCTTGGAACTTTGAAGACAGTAAGTTTCATGACATAAAATTCTTTTAAAAGAGTTTTGTACAAACTCAATTTATGACCCAACTCACTCAATTAACAGCAATAGAATAATTTTAGTTCAAATTTCAACCTGATTTATAAAATGTTTACCACAGACACAGAAGTTTATTTAAAATAACCATAAAAATACTGTGCCAGGCCCGGGTTAAAATTGACTGCTTTTGTTCTTGTTGTCTATAAGTTTATTGTAAAGTTGGACTAGTGCCCGCTCTTCTTTCAACGTGATTACTTCTCTACATGTTATCTGTGTGACGTCCAGCCACCCAATCAATACCCTTCTTTTGTTCGTTACAACAAAATCAATCCTCGTACCATTAAGGTAGTCTGGTCATAGCAAATTACGGAAGTGGGTACATAAATATCAGAGGAAACCGTTTTCCAATTTTGACCTATGTTGAAGAATTAGATTTTAATGGTTTTGACAGCTAATTAACAATTCTGAAATGTCAACAATAAAAATAGTATTGAACTAAAGTCCATTTTGTCTTTAAACTCTGTAGTAAAGGAAATTGACTTTTTTTTCGTCCAACGTTCTGTTACTTGAAAAGACCTTTCAAATCGTTTCAGGAATACTGAGAAAAAAATTTGTATATGTATAGAAGAAAATACCCAGCATTTCCAGACCGTTTATTCCAATGAAGTATTTGTTCCATCTGAGGCATGGGAGAATTAAACCCTCCCTTTTCCAAAACCTAATCAAGCCATCCATGCATGAAACTTCCATATAGTCAACATTTAAGGCCAGGACTAATTACCAAATGCTGTCTTTTAAAATAAAGAAAGATTAAGAACTCAATAATCAAGTCTATTGGCCGTCTGGATATTTTAATAATACAAACATCTTCAAGCCAATGAACCAAATAAACTCAGGGATTTTTTTAATCGGAAATCATTCTATTCATCTTTTTGATCGTCCGAGACTGGAGACCAATAATTCTTTCTTTAATCATCAATCAAAGTTTTAAAATAATTCTCTCTTTCATCTTATATAATCTTAGTTTTTATTTAAAATGTTCCCAAATCTGACAGACTTTGCATAAGATTAGTAGAAACGATATGAATAAGATTTTTTGTTATATTTTTTCTTTTCTTCTTACAGTTTTTGTTGAGAAATTCCTTTATTTCATTACAAAAAGATCACATGGCTTCACCTTAACCAGAGTGAGGCAGTAATATATTAATGTACATGTTACACTCAAATATTAAAATATCATGTGTTATCCAAGAAAAGAATCCATGGTGGGAAAAGAAATTCTTTCTTTCTAAGATATTATTAAACATCAAAACATTTGGATCAAAAATCATAACCAAAATTTCCATTTGAGACAGGAAGAGCTAAAAAGCTATGAAAACAACAATGACACATGCAGCAGCTTCAACACATACAACTTTTAAAAAATGTCAAAAACTTCAAACAACATGCATCAACTGCACAAAATTCAATAAAGTTCACTTAACTTTGAAAAGCCTGATAAAAAAAAGATTTTACGAGATGGACAATTTACCAGAGTAAATGATGTTAAAGTGGAAAATGAGCGAAAAAAATGAAGGAAAATTGACATTAAGCGTAATATTCTGTTAATTGAAGGCATTATTCGATCACCTAGATTGATTTGTTAATAATGCTAAAGAATTAATTTAAAATCTGTTTCTATGGTTACCAAAGAAAATAATAATTAAGAGACTATTAATAAATTTAACTGGATAATAATGTCGTTAATGATAGCTGTCCATAGATAAATCGTGATGCGATAATGACATGTCATTTAGACATTACACAAATTTTCACCTTGTTCAAAACATCATCAAATTCTGTTCACTATGGGCAGAAATCTTGACTTTTATTCCATAAAGGGAGATAACCAACATTGAACTAACACAAATCAAGTTAAAATTTTGTTACAGGGTGTTGACCATGTTTGCTTTGCTCAATGAAAAGTAAATAAGTTTCTCCTTTAAAATCATACAAGATGTTTTTATTCATGACATAGAGCTGTTCTTTTGTTGTTCTCATTATAATTTAATATTCAAGCATCACAAAGTCTAGGTGAATTGTTTACAGTTGTCCACTTACTTACATTGAAATGAATGGCTTGTATAAGAAAATATGGTGGTTTTCTCCTTGTGATCAGATTAATTGACACTTATAAGCTGTTAACTTCATGATATCTACTACCACTTCTATTTGAGATCACATTGAGATCTGTCATAATTGACTTTGATATACCTTGAGATAAATTTGTCAAACAATGGGTAAACCTCCAGAAAGTTAGAAGAAGCATCAACATGACATGTTTGAATTTTACTTGACAGTAAATGAAATTTTCCTATAATGAACATAAAGTGATGATAATTTAAAACAAGATACCTTACCTAAACTGAAAAGGAAGGACCCTGTTTTCATATTCAAAACACAACATGCAGAAATTCCATGCAGAAGTTTCAAACCATGCAGAAAAACAATCAAGGTTGCATTTTCTCAAAACATAATTGATTTAAAATTAAATCAAATATAAAAATCTCTAAAAAGTATTGTCTCCATGGAAACAACATGCTACATTATTATTTTCAATTTTTTTGAATTTTGTAAGATCTAACGAACACTAATTTGATTTATATAATGAGAAAAGCAACTGTGAAAGAATATAGTTTGTGTGCCATGTCGCTGATAGCTTGTGAGATTTGAACCACAAGAAATAGGCAAAGTCTTACTTGTATAGAAGTAATTCAGCAATTCTACAAATTATGGGGAATTTAAATAAAAATAAAATTAAACAAAAATAATCATTTGTTAATCTAAAACATTAAACAAAATGTTTTGTAAGATGGAAAGAGTTGCAATTGATTGAAATTTCTTTTGTTAGTACAAAATTAAATTACATTAATTTGTGTTTTATGAAATGGTTTGTGAAGAACAGTAAAACAATATCAAAGCAGATTAATATTTTAGCCATATAAATTTGTTTTAGTTTTAGTACAATATAAAATTTCTTTGTATGTAGGAATTAACCCGAATTTGTGAGTTTCACTATCTAACCATGAACCATTTCTTAATTTTCTTTTATTTAACATCACTACAACACCTAGAAGCATAATTATCGCAAAGACCTATCCACAGAAATTTTGAGAAAATAAATCAAATTCAGAATTATCCAGTAGGTAAAGTAATGGTTTCACAATTCAATGTAGACGAATTTCATGAGTTTTATAACTATTCAAATCTTAAATTTTGTACATATTTTTTAAGCCAGAAAGAAGATCAACATTAAAGTACATTTTAGTATTTAAGGCTAATATAAGTGTTTCCAGTGTTTTGCCTAGTTCTTGTATGTTCAAGAGTTGAAGAAGCACCTACCTAATTTTCTCATACAGATAACAATAAATTCAGACATAAAATATAACATAGATCAAACTAAATATGAGGAAAATATAACTAAAATAAAAGGGAGACAACACAATGATCTGATCGCCAAAATGCAAATTAAAACAAAGCGTGTCTAATACAATGAATAGGCATAAATAAACATGTATTGTATATGTATTGTCATTTTCAAAAAAAAATACAATGTCAAAGCACTGTTTTCTAGCTGTAAATCAGATTTAGGCATTAAGGCATTTATCTTCTAAAAAGTGGCAAGTTATCAAGTTAAAATGTCTTGACCAAATTGTCCTAACAATCTATATCTACTAACACAATCATACTCAAGAGAAATTTACACTCTCTGATATTAGTATGAATCATTAACTACTATTTATTCAGTACTGGTTTATTTAGCAGATTGCTTAATGCACCTATATTAATATTTTTCTCCAATTTTTAATACTTCAGAATAACTGCATAATTCTTTCAAATTTAATGTAAATTTTGAAAAATTGACTATGAGACTTTTATTATCTCAAGTTTTTGGGCAAAATTGGACCTTATATTAAAATTTATTAAGATAATTTGTAATTATGTAGAGATTAGGTAAATTAAAGGGATAATAGGCGTTAGAACAAACATAAAATTTTAAGTTCACTCAAATTTGGACAATAACAGTATATATCCATCAGTGGACTTACCTATACATCAAAATCCCTCTAAAATCCGATAAATCCCCAAAATAAAGTAGTTAATCATAAAACGCTTGAGCCATCCATCAAGCAATTTTTAAATCGTGTAAATATAAAAGGAAGTAACTCTAACATGTGAGTTTTCACGCGTCCTTGACCCCTACTGTTGAATTCCACAATGATGTTTTAGCGTTGATTTACCAGACGCTTTTATTCTCAAACTGAATGGAATCGTCGCTGGCTCACTTGTTTTTAAATTTCCTAATATATTTTTATTGTGGCTTTTTAAAATTTGGTAAAGTGTGGGATGCATACTTATTTAACTAATAGTCAATATGAAACACAAATATAAGCCGTATGACGAGTGTATTCTAACGCCTATTATCCCTTTAAGGATGAAATAAAATACATGTAGTGATAAAACAAAACAGTGAACATTACACAATATAGATAGAAAAATATGACAATGGTGGCAATCTTCAAGCATCAATTTACAGATATATCATATAAAGTTGTAACACAATTCATATCCTGCAATACTGCTTGAATTCTACTTTCACTTTATAATGATGCTATTGAGAATGACAATGTTGAAAACAGAACAATACATTGACATGGATAGGATGCTAGGACAACATTTGCTTTTATTAAATACTTTCAAAAACAGTGAATTTTAGACAAATTTCAGAAGAATATCAATTTCGAGTTTAACCATAAATAAATATTGTTATATATTGCGAGGGGATTCTATAAACTATAATCTTGTATATCTCTAAAAATCCCCTTTACACTACAAAATTTATCCGAGCATTCTCAAAACGGTTCCAAATCTGGTCCACCTCGAAGAGGTGATATCGGATTGGTTCTCAGAACAGATTCGATAAATTGTTGTAGTGTAAAAGTGATTCTTGCTAAGAACAGATTTGTGCGCACTGACTGACCTTTACCTTTCCCGCAGAATTTGTTCATTATCAGGAGATATTTTTGTTTTTATCCAGGTTACATATCGCAGACAGATCTGGACCAAGAACAAGGCTGTTCTCTACTCTTTTACAACAATTACATTTAATTTCATTAAAGAGAAATGACCTTTGATTAAATAATACACTTTAAACCATTGCAGTTGATAGTATATTATTTCCAATTTACGTAAGCTTATTACTTTCTCCTAACCCAAATCTCCCTTCCTCTACAGACAGTAATTACTTTCTAGTATTAATTTGAAGCCAAATTTCAAGAAAAAAAAATGCAAATGGAGAGTAAATGGAGAAAATTGAGATAAAATACATTTTTGGTGAATCACTTACATCCTGTGGGAATTATTTATATGCATATTATCTAGAATTATTCGTTTTAAATAAAATAACATGTGATATATGACCAGTCCTATTGCTATATAATTATATTATAACAGATAATTTCCCTGTTATGATTAATAACAGTTAGATCTATGTAAAATATCTTTACAGTTTTATAGAAAACCTTTGCATGGCAACATCTACTCAACAGTAATAACACAGTAATTCTTTATTGAATTAATCTAAATAATTTCAGCAAATAAGATCAATATTATTTACATGTAGTAAACCTGTATATACAAAGTACAATACTCTTGTGTAATTTAGGTATACTTTCTTTGTCAAATGTTAACTAATATATCTGTCAAGTTTCAACATTTCTCATGATAAACACCACAATTTTCTCACATTATTACTACAAAAAAATAAGAATTGTCTCCTTGCTTTCCTGTTTTTATAGACATAATGGATTGTTACTGTGAACTGTAAATTTCTATTATGTGGTGAGATTGAGTACTTTTGGGAAAGCGGCAGTGGTTAATTTAATGTTTCCCATTTAATTGATCTAGGATTCCAAAGTCTTGATTTTGGAATTTCAATGTGTTTTTTTTATGCTGCTCATAGGGTTTCAAATAGAAAAGGGTCAAATTTTTGGCTAGCTACACGTTGTACACAATAAACATCATTACAGACAGTCAGAAATAGAAATAAGAAAGAAGATTTTTTTGAAAAGTATTGATAGATATAATTAAAAGCATGCAACATGGCTGTAAAACAAGCATTAAAGAAACAAAATATAACTAACAATAAAACTCAAGATAACAGAAGTTCAAGAGGGCAAAAAGAGATGCGTTGACATATATCAAAACACATTTACAAACCATATACAGTCTATGAGATATTGAAAAGATACAATAAAGATTGGTGCACTCAACAAGGTGTATGACAGTGGTATGGTGACTTATATAGTGAATATGGTTCTTACACTTACAATTTGAATTTGACAACTTTTTCTGTGTGAATGCAGTAGAGGGAGGAATGTGACGGATAGTTCAAGCAATCGAAAGATTCAGTGATTATTTCTATATGGACTATGGAGAAGTCGGATATTATGTTATATTTTAACAGTTCATTGAAATCATCACAGATTTATAGGAAAGTCTCATTAAACTAGGTATTTGAAAGTTAAAAATTTGGGCTAATTCCTACATTAAAAAATCTAATAAAATCCTTTCAAGTATGGCTTCTACAAATACATTCCTATTCAATGATAGGAAAGAAAATTCAAGAATTTAGTTAAAACTATATTACTGCTCATATTATGAAGCCATTAATTTACAAACATTGATTTAAAAAATATCACATCCTACTATTTGAATATTCCTAATTTAATAAATGATGTACTTAACATATATTATTATACTTTACAAATTTAGAAGGAAAACAATATTTTTGGGATTAACTAAAGAAAAAAGACTAGCATTGCCACTGCCACTATTACTACAACTATCAAGGCTTTATTTAGATCTATCTATAGTATATTTCTTCTCCTTATTTTCTGAGTGAAAATATCAAAAATTTCAATAAACCATGTTTACATTGCTATATGTGGAAATAAAAAGGTGAATAATAAATAAAATAATTTGTAAAACTGTTCTCTTTGGCAAGACATATTATTATATCAGCTGATGAATCATTTTCTTTTTATTTGAACACCAAAATAGTACAACTGAAAGTTGACAAATTAATATCTTTCTTTGCCAAAAGAAAACAGTTGCTTCATTCCATGTAATATGAGATAAAAATATTAACTTACCCAGCTATGACAATAAAGCTATCCAATTTATTCCAAGAATCAGCCATATATGCATCTTTACCAAACACTCCCATAGCTAACATCTTGATTATCATCTCAATGGCAAAAAAGGCAAATATGAAATGGTCGAAGGCTTCAAGAACTTTGCATCTGTTGGAATCACAGATCTGGTCATTGCAAGGTTGATACATGCCCAGCGTAACACAGTTGAGTAGAATCACCATCATACTAGCTCTCTCCCACCATGTATACAAGTAGTTAAGGAAAAATGAAGTTGCAGTCTTTTGACGATACAAATATAAAATGTTACAAAATAAATATGTTTGGCTAAACTTCACATATTTACTTCTTTCTTTAAAAATTTGATTTATTTATCTTCAGAATGTTGGATCTATCCTGGTCATGAAAATGATAATACAAGGATTGCAAGATATTGTAAGTATGTTTCATTGCAAGCAATCCTGGGTACTATTACAGTACATTAATCAACAACTTGAATCCATTTGAAATTGCTATTAAGTTGTTAATTTGTTATTAAATAAGGTTAAGTGTTGGTTTAATACAAACACAGTTTATTTCAGGAAATGATGGAATTTATTAAAAAACTAGTTCAAGGTCATGTATGAAGTGTTTTCTGTTTAATTCAAAATGTAAATAAACCAGAACCTTCATAATAAATTATTGTAAAACACCACACTGATTATGAGATGTTTCTGATGGAATACAATGGCTCCTTCTTATAGTGGACAGCTTTTTGGGAAACAAATACCATTTAATTTGGTGGTTTTACAGTTCAAATCGAGTAGGCAACAGACCTCTCATTATATAGGACACAATTGTAATAGCATATTTTAACCAACATGTTTACTTACTTAAACATTCATGTTGGCATAATCTTCCTCTGCAGTTTCTACAGAAGCCTTTGGTTAAAACTCAACAATATTTATAATGAGATTTACTGTTTAAAATCATTCTGTCCAGAGAAACTATGTTACCTGGTTCAGCACTAAAATATCAACCATAAATAGAGGTTGTATGTTCATACTCAATGCCAATGATTGTGATAATGCTAACATTGAGGTTTTAAGAGAAACAGAAAATATAACAGCATCACAAAATATGTGATTTCTGAAACAGGGAAAGTATGACAAAAAAATATAGCATGTTTAGTGTGTGCGTGTATATCACTAAAAGACCTGGACAAACTGTAAAAAACACTGGTAAAGATATCTGATTACATGAAATAATGATAGTGTGAAAGGTTGAGAAGCAGAAAGCATGTGTAATATCTAATTATACCATATATAATATGAGTTGATCAGATGAAAAGAATATTGATTTAGCCAATAATACGTGATGTCTCTGTTTCCCACCTTCAGGTTATTTTAATAATCAGCTAGTTACTGTTAACATACCATGGTTTAATTATGTCCTGTTCCATTTCAAAGTCTCATCTTAGCAAGTTGATGCTGATATTACAAATGGAATTTTAACTGCATTCAAGAGTGTATTACTGCGCAATTCATGTTCGCAAAAGAAAGTTCTAGAACCAATAGTTATTATTCAGCTCAACTGATTTGAAATTAGCTCAATTCTTCAGAATGCAAATCTTATTATGAAGTCTCTTTTGAATAAACGCATCTTCTGGTGATGACCTCAGGATTAGTGACATCAATACACGGCTTTGTGATCAAATGTCAGTAAATTCACTATTCACCAATCATAAAACAGTCACAGAACCATGAAATCAGCAATCCCTTCATTTGTTTACAGTATTTTGATTAACTCTTGCCAATAAGCAATGACTTCACACTCATTCGGATACATGTTAATCATAGAATTGTTTTCATAGAATGATGAATATCAACAAAACCATGTATGACTATGAAATGAACATTTATATTTTTTCCTTAAAATAAACTGAAAAGGTTAGTTCAATGAAGGAGAATGAAACTTTATTTAAATCTCCTTTTAAAACAAAATTTTTCTGGCATACTGCTACTGAAGAGGAAGATGTTGTTCTAATAGACATAATGCTAGTTGTCAAGTGGTCAGTGTTCAAGTCAAGTGCCAGCCTTCACCTGCCTCTTTATATCAACTATAAAATGATTTAGTTATCATTATACTGTTTAGTTTGTGATAAAAAATGTTGTTTTGTAAGCAAGACCAGTGTGAAGACTGGACGGGAGCCAAACCTGCCACAATGAATGTCAGACCTTCAAAATATATAGACCAGGTTTTTGAGAAATTTGTAGCATTACTGAAATAGTTACACATGTATAGAATATGATAAGTTGGAAATATGCTGAAAATTTTATATTTCTAAAGTGAATATGGGCCAATTGGAAAGTTTTGTTCAAAATACACATTGGACTGTTGCAGGATACAAAATAAACTCTAATAAGGTATATTTTGTGAGTCTAAAATGCATTAATTCATTGGTTCAATAATTGAAAAATATCTGTACAATTAAAAATTGTGGTGCAAAAATAAAATGATTTGTAATGTTTGCTCCAATGAAAATCCATTTAATATTTATATGTGTCAAAAGGAAATGGTGCAGATTGCAGTCAAAGAAGTTGTAATGCATATTTAGCAAAAATAAATATAACATGACACTATAAAATCATATCATAAAACCACAACACCATAGCTAATACAGTAATTATATAAAATCAATCAGAGCTATATATAACTAAGTATTTTTCAGGATAAAAATAGACCATAGGAACAATATCTCATCCACTACAGTCCCTATCGATTCCAGTTAAAAATACAATAATAACCATAGACAATATTTATTGAGGTAAATATCATATGACTTGTAGTTGGGAGACAGGAATTTCAGCTTTTGATTGAAAGAACGCATGTCAAAGTGGATAAAATCTACCAGGACAAACTTAAAGGGATTTTAAAGAGTTAATAGAATCCATTTGAACAATTCTAGTTTTCAATCAGATGTCTGGACTTGATGTTATCAATGTCCCTGATACACATATATTTTTTTTAAGAAAACCTCTTTGAAATCCTTTTAATAGTTAAGTGTTATTTCTACTACAATATAGTTAAAGGACAAGCATAACTTTTTTCTAGTACAACATGCACAGCATCATTTATTGACAATATTTATTGCATCTATGCATGGGGTTCTAAAGATGTATAAAACTTACAAAAAACCTAAAACATGTTTCTATGCTGTTCTATGCTGTGCTGTCATCAAACAACTGATCTAATTCGGCTTATGAACAAGTAGAGAAAGTTGTCTAATAAATCAATTCTCCACAAAAAAAAAATCATGCTCTGTTTCTATCGTGGTAAAATGTCTAATAATCAAACTCACAATATAAATTCTCTATGTTTAAGAGCCCATTAAAACAGACCCTTAAAAAATCTTATTGACAAACTTGTCAAAATTTTCTTTAATTCGAAATGAAGGCGATGCTTTAAGTAAATCTTGGGTAAAGAAAAAACAGATCATGTCAAATTTTCGCATTTTAATGTAAGAAAAATTGATTATTTATTTGAAGCTATAATAGATAGTTAATGTTGTCTAGGACTTTGAGAAAAAACAAGGAAAATCTTGTAATATTATATCATGAACTGATGTAGATTCAACTTTGATTGATTAAGGTGATTAGGTAAGTTATTTTTCAAGAAGAGATTAGGTAAGTTATTTTTCAAGAAGAGATAAAATGAGCACTTGCAACATTATTATAAGTTGGGCTGGTCAGATAATCTACTCTTAAACCCCTTTTACACCAGGCAGTGATAAAGCGTCCCATTCTCGGTCCGTACCAGGCCGTGATAAAACGGGACCATTTACATTACACAAAATCATGCGTACCGAGAACGGTTTTGTTTGTGCAGTGTAAACGGTCAAGGTTCTCGGCACGCTTGTTAGTAGAACTCTTCTGAATGAAGTCAGAAAGAACCCTTTATGTCACCCGGATGTTGCAATAGCGCTTGATATGGTTATAATTAACTTTTTATACTCTTTCTTTGTACGCCCCAGGAAAGAAAGAAAAAGTTTGTGTATGAGAGAATTCTATCGAGCCCAAATTACCTATGGACTTATTTGAAAGAAGTGCTGAGCAACAAATGGGTTGTTTCCAAACAAAGAGAAAATAAATTGTCATGGCGCTTGTTTACATTCTTTCGGGCAGCTATTTAAGAATTTTAGGAATGATGACAAAATTCCGAGGGCAACGGTCAAATCGTCTTTGATGCATGCGCAGTGAAGTAGACTCAGACCTTCGACTGTTTACATTGCACAAATTTATCGAGTCCGTTCTCAGAACCGTTCCGAGACCACCTCCTTGAGGTGGGCCAGAATTGGAACGGTTCTTGGCACTTTCGACTGTTTACATTACACAAAATTCATCGGTACCGTTCTCAGAACGGTTCCGAGAACAGAATATTTTTGTAATGTAAACTAGGGGTTTAATATCTACTCAAACTATTTGGAATGGTGATCATTGGTAATATCTTCTGATTCTTTATGTTCTTATTTATTTTTAACAGAATCTTCCTATCTTCCTAATATCAGTTCATACGCCATGGTGACTGTAAATCTGTTAGGTTAATCGCCTTGTTATTGCCTTATCAAAACCTACCAATAGAAAATTTAATGTCAATAGACAATATACTGTCATGTCAGATGTCATATTTATCTATTACTGTCAGATGTCATGACAACCAATCAGTATTCAGACACCTGTTTTCTACTAGATATATACATCAATATAATTTCATGTATCACTCTGTCTGCAGATCTATTTAACTAGATTATCACATCACATCATGTCTATTAACAGAATGGTCTGTCGACAGCAAACATTATGACATTTCCCATCACCACAAATCTTTCTGGAGTTTTATTTATGAAAGTAAACCATTGTGATATCAGATGATAACTATGAAAAGTTAAAAGTGCTTGCTTGCTAGTTGAACACTCAAACCCAAGCATGGAATTGTAAAAAAGTATCTGCACAGAATGCTCGTGTATAAATATTGAATTGTGGCTGAAACATGTGACTGGCTTTCATATTCACTGTTGCCATTATTCTAAAAATTTGCTTATGTCTTTAAAAATATTAGCCTGACATGTCCTAATTGAAAAAGCATATAAAACACAACATGTGAGCATCAAACTTCAGATGTGAAGGAAACAGTTCTATAGAAATCATAAAAAGAAAATCAAAGCTTTTCCACTCCACTATGAGAGGTTATAAGTATAAGAAATTACATCACTGCATTATACACATTCCATCTAAATGTTTGCATTCTCTATAGACCTATAATACATAAATTATTATTATTCATATCATGCAATGCACATGTAAAATGCATTACAATCAACAATGGAATAGTTTACATTTTTCATGACATTTGCATAAATTAATGGGCTGAAAGGTGGAAAGATTATCTGCCAGAAAGTCTATCAATTGCTATATTCACTGTTAATATCAAAATTGTGTAATGTACATAAAATGTATAACTATTGCCACAGGAATAATTGCACATATCTTAAAAAAAACTGTTTCTTACTTATTGTTTATTCCCTTGTTAATTTAGATACAATGAAATTGATATGATTCACACTTTCTATAAAAGTCTTACATTGAAGGTATAAAGAAAATGTGCCTACATGTCTAAGAATTTAAAGAATCTCTATCTTCTCTTTACTAAATCAGTCAGTTCATTAGTGGAAAATAGCTTGCAGAGATTTTAATCAGTAAATAGCCAGCTTAATCTACAGTTTATAATGCTAAGTAAAATCACTAATTCAAAAATTTAACTTTGATATTGAATTATGACATCTCTTGTACAAATAGAACTTTTCATCACAATGTTCTGCCAGATCAAAATATCCTTAGCATGTTCACAGTCCTGCAATTCATACTTTAAAGAGAAGGTTTCTGTTGAATAACAAATGCCATATTCAATTTGTCTACTACAGTACCAAGAATTCAAATGATCATGAAGAACATGCAGGAAATGTCTGTTTAGAAAACAAACCATCATTTTATCCATTGTTTACTATAACTTGCAGATTATCTTACTAAATAATTTACGGTCTTAATTACCAACACTGATAATATCATCACTTAACTTGCCTCCTAAAAACTACCAAAACCTGTGTGGTCTGTGTGTTCAGTAAATTACTAATTGAGTGATTGTATTAACTTGTAATTTTTATGCTCTTAATTGTATAATTGCTGTATTCAAGGTCTTTGATGTATCTCTCTTCACATGATGCTAAATTCAAGGTAATTGACTTGATTTTTACAATCATTATTATCCTGATCTCAGAAACAAACTCCTATAAGCCAACCAAAACTGTCATTCAAAATTACACAAAAGGACCATACATAGGGGAGTTAACAGACAGAAAGAACAATCATAATCAAAAAGACATCCAATGGTGAATCTACTGTTTTAAAGGGTATAGCATTGCTTGAATAAACAATGCAAAACTGTTCGGATGAGAATTTTATTTTTTAACACTTTGTATTTATAAACATTCCAGGCAACATACAAAGAAATGTCGAAATGAGAGATTTCAACCCGAGTCGCCAGTTTACCTGCCATATAATTATGCAATTTATAGCTCAGCGGATGATATCAAATGAGTTTTAGTTATAAATCAAAGAAATGAAGAAATATTGCTAGATTTCCCTTTAATAAAAACAACAGCATGAACTCAGGCCACCATAATGGGTTTTGATTATTTATTTCAAAGATAATTGGAGCATGTTGTGTAACACCAGAAGTAAATTGAAATGGAGAAATTTAGTTTAAAATTGTGAGAAAATTATCGATTAGATTGAGAAGATGTGAAACACTATAGTTACGTTGGGAGTACATGACAAGCTATAGTGTAATTATCTTCACAATGTGCTTGTAATCGCCAACCATCTTTAAAAACTTACAATTAGTGTGTCAACAAACGAAAGCATGACTTAAAATAACCTTCAATAATCAAACTCTAGTCCGCAATTAGATGTTACCTTAAATGGAATTAAAAATCTCTAGAAATAGCCCAATCACAGACAGAGTATTCTTCGAAAATTAATAAACGAGACCAAATATAGAATAGTAGATAAATTTCAATTAGATGATTTCATCTCAATCAAATTTAAAGTCAAGAAAGAATATTATTGCCATATAATATCATTAATGTGGTTTCTTCACAACTAAAAGTATAGACAGGAAATTAACAAAGACTCTGAAATAAGTCAAGCATAAGAAGGCATCAATTGATTTTTTCTCTAAGGAAGTAAAACTCATCCATTTAGAAGATTGATAATATTTGATTAGGATTATTTAATAATCCAACAAGAAAGAATTTTTGTCACTAATTTTACTAGCTTCAGATTTAGATTAAGATCAGATCTGGTGGTTTATAGCCAAAATAAATAACAGATGATATCTGAGCAAAGGACAGTTATGTCCAAATTAAACAATGTAAATCCATTTAAGGTTACAACATACTGATACATCATATCAAGCTAACTAGAAACAAGATGGTAATAGTTCTAAGTCAAATTGGTTTAATGGTTTAATGTTAAGATGATAATGCATGAAAAATAACAAGACAATGACGGTAGTTTTAAGTTACCATGAAGAAAAATTGTTTGACAGTCATTATCAACATAATGGTGTTTGTCAAGTTACAATGGAGATAATGGTGGATGTAAGTTACTATCAAGATAATAATGACTGTAAGTTATCATCAGGATAATGGTATTTGTAAGTCACCATGAAGACAATGGAGTTTGACAGTCATCATCAAGATAATGGTATTTGTTAAGTTACAATGGAGGATAATGGAGTTTGATAGCCATCATCAAGATAATAATAATTTTAAGTTATCATCAGGATAATGGTATATGTAAGTCACCATGAAGACAATGGAGTTTGACAGTCATCATCAAGATAATGGTATTTGTTAAGTTAAAATGGAGGATAATGGAGTTTGATAGTCATCATCAAGATGATAATAATTTTAAGTTATCATCAGGATAATGGTATTTGTAAGTCACCATGAAGATAATGGAGTTTGATAGCCATCATCAAGATAATGGTATTTGTAAGTCACCATGAAGATAATGAAGGTTGCATTATATCATCAGCTGGTCTTAAGATATCATTATGTGATAACAAGAACATATTGCTCAAGTAATAATCACTAAGAGATTTGGGCACTGACCAGCTTGTAGTCAGTACCAAAGGTGTTGAAGTAACCATAAGAATATCTTTGCAAGAATTTGGTATTTCTTTTTATTTTCATTTGTAGAAAACCATATGGGAAAATCAATCGAAAATGAATCATTCTTACACCTATGGTCTATTTTTTTACCATGCTCAAGGATGTTTGATCTTATTGAATAAAATTCCTACAAAAGTCATCGAGTAAACAGAGGAATGGAAACAAAAACATTCCAGTGAATTGAAGAATAATATTATTGTTCAATAGACTGCTCGGAAATGATGCGTAGCCAATCAATGTTAAGATATTGTATGACACAATTCTGTCAATATTATGACAATTAGAAATTCATTCTTACTATGTTTAATCCTATGCTGAGTTTGCTACAAAAGCTACTTCAGTTCCATTAATATCCTACATAAGTTTTGCTTAAACAATGGTATGATTCATATTTGTATGTTCTAAATGGCAGTCTCATAAAAATGAAGATATATATTGTTTTAAATTACTGTCCTGGACTACTACGCCTATAGTATTAATTAATGGGGCTATCCTGATAATCACTTTAACTTCAAATTGACAATAGCAAGGATGAGGGTACTAAATGAACATGACTACTCATTCTACTACAACAAAATAATCAAATGCCAACATACAAGAATATCAAAATATATTTTTTCCCTTTCTCTCATTCTTCAATTTAGACATCATTATGAGCCCCTTAGTTGTATTCCTAGTAAAGGTGATAGTTGTTTATGTGACTTAATTGAACTACAGTCCTCAAGAAACTTTCTTATAAACATCAATTCTTAAATCTTTTAGTCCATTTCCAATTTGTTAAAGTTTAGTGACTAGCTAACCAAGTAAAGCTTTTACTAAATCAATATTCAATTACCCAGTAATTAGTACCTATTAATCTTGTCTACTTTCTACTTTCAATTTCTATTTCCTTGTTAATTCCATAGAGAGTTGTCTAGATCAAACTGATGGTTTGAAGCTCTGTTGATTACCCTTGAAATCATCTTGTTAACAGTCATGTAACATTTTCTATATTATTTCTTTACATAATACGTTTATTGAGAAGGGACTTCAGAGCCAAAGTGCACATAGTTTAATTACATGTGGATCTATTGCTTCTTCATGCATAGCATAGTCCTAGAGTCTTTGTTCTGACAATTTATCTTGTAGATTATTTTGGGCATCAAAACATGTTAAGTCGGCCAAGTCAGAATTTTACCCTCACCGTTAACACTTGTATAGAGAATGACTTTTGCATGTATTATTTGAATTTCGAGTGAAGACAGAAATGAAACATTTGTTTTCAATATGGATTTTAATTGATTTAAAAAATCTTGACATACATACCATATTGATTTACAATTCTATTGCATGTATTTTAAAATGAATAAAAAACCCAGGATATCAATAAAAGCAGATGGTTTATTACCTGGAATTAGGAATGATGTAGAGTGTTTGATAACTAGGTCAATAGTAAATCATTAAAATTCTTTCCATTTCAAATAATACATTAACAATTTATTTCAAATTCCTCAGTTTTGTAAGCGTGTGCATGAAACAACGTCAATTATTACCACTTTGCTTCCTAGCAACCAAACACTGAAACAATGAAAGCCTCGATAACGTCAATTTCATTGTCAATAATTGGCTGAAATTTTACAATGTGCTACTAGTCTTTTAAATCACTTGATGAACTCATAATTTTTCTTGAAAATATTGATATTAAATATCTTTAATTCAGTCAGCATCTTGATGGTAGAGTATATTTCTTAAATCTGTAAATAATTTGACACCATGGACACCTCACTGTTCTGACAAGACTCAGCAATAATATACTCTAGCCTATCTTACTTACACTTCCACAAAATTTTATATCAGTTGACAAACTTTTCCTTTCACAAGTTCAACATTCGTTCCTCTTGATTTCTCTAATGTATTGGATATTATATTTAAACTTGATTTTAGTCTCGTCTAGAAATATGACTTGTTATTCTTCAGCAAACCATATACTAAGCAATTTGTTTCTATTGATACTCCATACAATTTCTTTATGCACCTTCTTAAATTCTAACATTTTAAACAATTTTTTATCTTTTATCAACAAACAAATTGACTATCAGTTATAAATTTAAAAACAACTGCAGGGAAGACATTCATCTGATATCTACAGTGTTTAAAAGGTGTGCTGAAAAACTGATAAAAATTGCGATATTTATATAAATGGGCCACAAATATGTTATCATAGAAATAGGATAAGGTAATTTCAGATTTTGAAATAAAGTATTCATACAACTCTATCAGTGTATTTTAGCCTTCAAGGCAAGGTAACATGCGTCTACATATCAGGACTGTTAATCATTGACTATCGTCAATTCAAACACTTATACTATAAATCCACATATTCTAAAATTCCAGGCAGGATTAAAAACTGAACTGTAACATGAAATGCAAAAACTCCATAATTTGATTAAAAATCTAATAAAACCTTGTTATTTGATTAAATTCTAATCAATGAACTACATGTACATGCTTTCTTATACTTTCAAACCAAATCTTAGTATATGTTACTTAAAGGGTTGAGTATTTAAACAGGAAATGTCAATGCCATTCATAACTAAATAACCTTATTTTGACAGTATTTAAAATGGATCTTTAAAGTTACATGTAATATATATACAACTAGGGCTACCTGGTTATCATTACATTGATAGCATCACAGTTTGATAAAAATAATATAAACTGCTACATTCCATAGACATCTTCTTTCCTTATCTTCTTTATGGTTCAGTCTTCTTCAAACATTCTCAAATAATTGTAGGGGGTATTTCTTTCAAAATTACCATCAAGAAATTGGTGTTTGAATGACAAATAGGAAAGAAAGAAGGACATGTTGTCTGAAAAGTTTTATCTGAGGCTTTGAAAATGTAGGAGGCGAGTTTTAATCACAACCGAATGTGAAAGTCATCTTCACTCATAATTCCAGTCCACCAAGCTGTAATTGGGTATAGATAATCTAGGAAAGATCAATGCCAAGAGGTTTGGCCAACGACCAGATCCCTGCCACAGCAGATTTGTAAGTTGCTAAGTTGCTAATCCTTGTAAAATATAGGTGTATTTTTTTTTCTCAATATTTTGTCATTGTACATGGTTAGCAAGAAAATCATTTCACGAGAGTCCACAATCCATCACAAAAAAAACTTTTTTATAACAAAAATATTACAAACCCAGGTGGATAGTATATTTTGGTTTAAGAGCACTCTAATCTTAATAAAAAAAATTGAATAATTTTCTTAACAATGTCATTTGGTTTAATTAAAACCAGTTCAGAACTAATGTTAATAAGTTGAATTGATTTAGCAACAGAAATGTCTGAGCAGAAAATCCCTGTATCAACAGACTAGTAATTAAAGCTTGACACTGCAGTCAGTGATAACCTTAGTAATGCTACTGTTTGCCAGTTAATCCCTTCCATAATGTTCAAATGCCAAATTTACCAACTGCTCATTTTATCAACTACAAACAGCAATCAGCAGTCAGAAAAGATAAAACTTAAAAGGTTATTCAGTACATCTGACAAGAACATAGTACAAAAAACACAAGTTTCAGATAGGTAACTGTCTAATAACATGTCTCAAATGCCAATTAAATATCAATTTTCATGAACTTGCCTTTTACTATCTAGGTAAAAACCAGTAAGCTTGTTTTGTTCAAACAAATGGAAGATAATGAGTAGGTGCAGTTCTCTTTGATTCCATTTTCCACTTTGTAAAATGCATGAAATGTTACAATATGTTTAATTAGTATGTCTAATCTAAGGGTTTACGTGTTATCATTATTAAATATTTTATTAGTTTATGCCTCATTACTTGAATCTTCTAATAAATTTTCAATATGTATTGAAAACTGAGACAAAGTATTTTTGGTCTTTATCTGAGGCTGTACTTTCATATACTGAGATTGGGTTAAAAATGGGTTTTGAGTACTAAACATAATATATATATAATCACCATTAAACTTGCAGCAAGCTTCCTACCGGTTAATTTGTCATATTATAATTTCGAACAATAATCTAATTAAAATTGATGTACTTTCTTCACGTCAAAAACCAATTTCATTCCAAAAGGCTTTGAGAAATTTAAAATCTCAAGCTCCTATGTAAGTAGATATCTTGTCTATAGAACAAACACATTGATGAAACACTCATTTAATTGGTTAACTGTGATTTTTTTAGCCAATAAAATCCCTGGAGAAATAAACCAGTTCAAATTAACCTTTTAATGAGCATTCCATTCCCAGAAAGCAAATGGAAAAAGACAGAAATGCAACTCTTGAAGAATATCTATCAGAAAACATGAAATATCTTGAGAATAGAATCTTCATTGATATATATCTCTGATATCTGTTTTGGTCTACTGGGAACTTGATCAAGAAAAGTTTAAATCTTATCTTAAAAGTCAAATTACAGACTGTTAGATTGTTAGATTTACATAAAAAAAATTTAAAACAGTGTAACTTAATGTATGACAATCACAAGTTGAAAAGAAAACAATAAAAAAACGCTGAAATTCTTGACTTTTATATTTTGACTAATTAGTACAAAGAAAATCAACCATGTTTTGGTCAAATAGCAGGGTCAAGACTAGATAATTTAACAGCTTTTAAAGCAAAGAGACTTTCACAGACCACTTAACATCATCACCAGTTAATTTTCTACGGATGTCTCCAAGTTTCCTTTTATCACTAGATAGTACATACTTCAATCAATACCCATCACAGAAATCATTAATTCATCTCATACAATCTCTATAATTACTGTCCAAAGTCTTTTCAAATATTTCTTCAATTATCATTAAAACTATTCACATCAGTAAATCATTGACCAAATGATGACTAAAAGCTTGTTGTTGCTGAAATGATTTGTTTGTTTCAATGTTAAGTCAATCTGTTTTGGTATATTGGTTCTATACATTCTAATAATCTGAACTTTCTCTCGGAGAAGCTTGAAGAACTATGAAATAATATTATAAATCTGGATTAATACTGAGATTAAAATTTAAAATGGCAAAATGTCAATGCTGGTGCAAATAGGATAAAAAAAAAATCAGTACAACCATCAAGATAATTCCTTATTTTTTTTTTGTGGGTCAAAATCCGAAATGGTCAATTACCTTTGGAATTACATTGGACAAAATGAAGTCTAAACAAAGTCTAGTTACTGTATGATAATAACCCTATATTGATAAAAGAAAAGGTTAGAATAATATTGGACCAGTTGATTGAACACTTTGATAATTATACCTTAGCAATGTAACAATAATAATAATCATTATGATTATATAAACACTCCAAACGTGAACTTTGGACCTTATTGGTATTAGTAGATAATAATAGCGTTTGATGATGACCAAAGCTGATTACTTGTAGGCTCTTCTATAATCTAAAGAAATCTATATAATCCACAGCTGGTCAATATCGGGCGGATCCAGTCTTAAGTGGCAATATTTGTATTAAGCCAAAGAAATCCAGATTTCAATAGGTCAAATTTAGACTCTTTTAAGCTACACCGTGCAATCTTGGAAGACTTGTCTAGCAGCAAGCATTTTATCCTTATCCTTTACATAGTGTCTGATACCCAAATTAACTATGCTACTGTTAAACAGCATCACTTGATATAAACAATGACACATGGGATTATATGTTTTGGTCCTCAATCATGAGTAATCTAGAGATGACTAGATATGCTGAATAATCTGGTCTTATTTCATAGTTTCTTTACTGGAAGAATATACTCTAAAAGCATTGAGTGTTTTTCAACATCATTAGTCATGGTCTGGCAAAGAAAATCTTTGTTCCCTTGAAATGAATTCTACTCTAGTAGACTCAGAATTCAACTAAGATGGATTTGTGACAAAAAAGGGAGCACAATAATAAGATTTATTTATGAAGTTACAATAAAAATCATGATTGATGAATTGCAGTCAATATTTTTAATATCAGATTTCAGAAGACCTTTGACCTCTTTCTGATACCAATGATTCAAACAATGATATGTCTACTTCTGAGTGACCTATTGCATCTAATTTTAATAATATTTGGGTTTGGATGTCAGCTCAAGCTGGCCATCTTTTATTGTGTAAGAACTGAGACTGACTATAACCTGACTAAGTCAAAGAGTATTATTTATGAGAGGATTGTACACTTATCACATTCTTTGAGATATCTCGCTGTATGCTTAATATCTTTAAGGCCCAGTTATATTTACTTCTTGAAATTTTTCCAAAATTGATTATGAGATTAATAGCTATAAACAACAATTTTCATGTGAAGCTATTTAAGTTTTCAATTAATTTTAATTAAAAATACATAAACCAACCTTCAAGGATAGGTTTTCAGCATATCCTGTCATAACCTAATTATGACCTGCATCACAAGTTTGTAATCACAGGGCAATTTTTTTGTCTTAAACAAGAAGTGGCAATATTTGTATGCCATTTTACTTTTTGTTTAATGCTTGCCATCCTTCTCCTTGTAATTATGTTCAGTATAACACAGCCCGATTGCCTCATTAGTTTACATAATCTATGCTGAGCAATAAAAACAGTTTTATAAGTTGACAATGTTTCAAAAGGAATGTCTCACAATTCTTCACATTATGTAAGAAACAGCCTGGATTAAACCAAGTTTTTAAAACCATTAATTTTCAAGTTGAGTCTGTCACAGAATAAAACCTCATAGAATCTTCATTTTCATCAAAATTGACAATTATGCATATAAAAATGTCTTCAAATGTCTTCATCATTATAATCAATAAAACTGGTCTGTATTACCAGTGGTTCATCACACCCCTAGATTGCCTACAAAATGGTTTCCTGAATACAATTGGACCAAGAAACATGAAGATATATCATTCCATTCTTTAAATATGACTTAACAGATATTTGAGAGGGTCTTTTGGGTATAACAGTTGGAAGAGATGTCACTATGGAAGATTTTGAACCAGCTTGATATGACTTATGATATATAACTTCATATAAATTCATAGTGAAATTAAATATTCAAAACTAACAAATACCCAATATTTATGACTAACTTGCAAATCTTAACAAACCATACCCAATTCAAATTTAAAGATGACAATTTTAAGCCTGATTAAGCTAATACTCATGATATTTTTGCCTGGATTAACCACAGAGTAATTATCTTATAAACAAGATCTCATGTTTTTCTGGTTGATTTAAAGTAATATAGTAGTAGACTAGTAGATGAAATATGTTAACGCTAAGATACTATTGGATACAACTATTGATTACGTATTGACCCAAGGTGGTATAGTGTGGAATTTTACTATCTTCACTTCCTTCTTCTTTTATAAATGTGAAGGTACTGTGTTTAACCTGCAGGCGTTTAAATACTCACAGAATTATGGACAGGAGGCTGGAATTGGTGGGCAAAAAATATATTACAGTCAACAAATTTAAGGCTGAATTAAGCTTATTTTATGTATACCTGTCAATTTGTGTTAGATTTTGAAATAAAACGAGGATGTAATGCTGACAAAAAAGACTGCTAAATAAAAATTGAGACAAATATGACAATTTGATCTGACGTCAAGATGTCCTATTAGTAATCTGATAATTTGTACGAGACATTTTACAATAATAAGGATAGGGTAAACATAACTCCATCATTAAGCATTGATTCATTGTCTGATATTGTATCTTGGCAAGGTTGCCTTTAGTTCCGGCCCTCCCATTCACAGTATAAATGTCAATAATATACATGCTGAGACACTGATAGAAAGATATTCTGATTAATATGAAATCACACTGTGTTGGCTATCAGCATAATTTTCTCTAATTCTGATTAAAACACAAACCTAATAACAATTTTTCATCATGTGTGTCAGTCTAGCTTTACGTTGAGTACCGGTAACACGTAAATAATGTTGTAATCATATTCATAAAGAGATACTGATGCAAAATTGAAACTAGTTTTGTCCCTATAAACCATATTTAAGAATTCAACCTGATATGTGAGTTTGGCATCTATCCGACATTAAACCCTTTATTATTCAGGTACAGACGATGGTTGATTGTTATTTTTGTGGAAACTTTCAAAAAATGTCAGCATATATTTGATTACATCTCAGCATCTTGTTAAGAAATATTGTGCTGATTTGTGATCTTATGAAGTAGTAACTGTCGTCTGAGTTATTTACACAAGATTTATCTTCTTTACAGCCCTACAGATTGCCATAAGGATGAGACACATAAATTTCAGAACTGAAATATATTAACCAAGTGAAACAAATTTACTCAGTCACTACAATAAAATAAAGATCTTGATTAAGTCATCATCTTTTAGAGCCAGTGCTAGCAAATAGAGAAATTGGTCTGATCCTATATTGAAATTGTGAAATTTGATAAAAATATAGCAAACACCAGTGAGCTAAGAATAAACATTTAGCCAAATATATCTCATTTAATACCTTTTCTCATCTAGATCACAACTTCATTTAAAATAGAAGTCATTTTCCCCCTCCAACACGGACACAGAAATTTGAGAATCCATTTAGAAAATGTGTGGAGTAATCTCATTATTGGTGACGTACAAAATGAAATTTGGAGCAAGAAGATTTGTGTAAGATTAGGTGTGGAAATAAGAGATGTTTGGTGTAACGTTGATTGAAAATATGAATGAAATGAAATATTGTGTACAAAGTGGAGTCATAAAGGGCCTGAAACATTGTCTGATTCAAAAGCACTGAAAGTAAGGATTTGACCAAGATCAGATAGAATCCATTTAAAAATTAATTAATCTTTGATAAAAAGATTGTGAATAACAAACACTGCATACCAAATATCTCATCTAAAATCAACACAAATGAAATGAAGATTAATTGATATTAGCTGGGGGACACTCAATTCTACCACATTTCAAATCTGATGATGAATAGACTTGAATTGGAATGAAATAGCATGGGGAGACTTTTACCTAGCTGTAGATTAGAGGGTAATGATAAATACAGGCAGAAGTTTGTATTTTGTTATCTGATGTGTAAATCTTACAACCCTACCTAAAAGTTTGCACCAATTTACTAGGTATAGTTTCTGATATTTGTATCACAGTTATAATGGTCAGTTGGTGATTGTAAATATAGAAAATTGATAGCAAAACTATGTTCATAAATAAGGATTACTCCCCCTTCTGACATTAATGGATAAAACAAACACTTGGGGCAGGATTAAGTCACAAGTTTTGTTTTTAAGAGGCTGACACATTCCCCCATACTACTTTTGGAGACTTATTTCCTTAAATCTAGTATCTAAAGTCATTAATGTTAGCTGACTTAATAAATAATGATGTTCTAAAAGTCCCCAATGGTTGCTGACTCAATTTAAAACGAATTACATATTGCATGTCTGACTTTATTTACAAATTGGAAATATCACATTTTTAACTACAAAAATTACATTTACTTGACTCCATTATAATGTATTTAGTCTCTGAAGAGCAATGGGAGATCTATTGTAAAAAATAAATTAACATAGGAGGTTGTCAAAATGAGCACATTATAACAAAGATTCTCTGCTTTCTTTAATTTATTATATTTCTAAATATCGATTTGTTTTAGCTTCAAAAAAAGTTCAGTTCTTCCATCACTGCATTATATATATATATATTATGTGAAATCAAGGAATGAACAAGTGCAGCAAATGAACATCATACAAGTTCTTATTATGTAATGTATCCAGGCGACATAATTGTTGTTTTAATGTAATTTTATTTTATATTTTTTTTAAGACGGTTGTGATGGTTGGTTATATATATTGTAAATCTGAAATGGTTACGATGATGGATATATGGTCATAGCACTGTTTAAAAAAATAGAGCTAGAAAAAATACAGACTAAATAAAAAAAAAAAAATTTCATGCGTGCAAGAAAATGTAATTCCATTAAATAAACACGACCTATGTTCAGGTTGGTTTATTTAAAAATTAAAGATGTTACATTCCAGAGTTTATTATATCAGCATATTTCAACCAGGTAAAAAACAGAAACAACTTCACTGCCAAAAATAAAACAAATTATTCTGGAGCAAAATAGAATCAAACAGAATATATGGTGTAAATAGTGAAGACACCAACTAATAATGTAACCAAAATATGATAACAGTGAACAGATTAAAAGATGGGCCAAGCACATTCAATCACTCACATCTGCTGAAGTAAAGTTTTGCAGCACATCTGTATTTTGCTGTGTTGCTGTGAACTCAATTTTTCACTTCTCATGCGATCTCCAGTAAATAAATATATTAATATACCAACTGAATATCAAACATCAGCCAATTCATGATAAATCATTGTCTTAAGTTGTGAAGTTTTAACCTTTGTCCTCTTCAAAAGAATTCTTTGTGTTCTGTTCCTCGCCAATATATCTCATGGTATCTTTCATTTATTTACCATGATTTATAGATCTAGAGCTTGTTATTCACATATTTATTTTCCTTTCAAATTCTAGCAGACACAACCAACACAGATAAAAGGAGAAATTTGGCAGGTAAAAACACATACAGGGTTAATATAATTTAATTAAGACAATCCTGCTGTGTGAAATCTAAGAAATATGAATGAATAGTTCGTGACTCGCTGTCAGTAGTCTATAAGAAAAAACCTATGTTATGTAAGACTATATGGTTGGTAATTATTTTATTTAATGAAGTAAGTAATCAAGTTCACACAGACTTCTCTTTCATTCAGACTTAACTGACTTTTATACTGTCTTCTACCCTGGAGCCTTTTCTTTACAATTTACTCTGTCAGATATCACAAAAGAAATTCAGAATATGATATATAAAAATCTTATTAAATTGTGATTCATTAGAACATGTCCTTGGAAGTAATTCCATAGGTTAAATCTAAGATATTTTATGTAAATAGAAATTAATGGCAATATTACTGGCATGGAACAATCTTATCTGCTGTATCTTATCCACAGCATCTTCAATAATAACTTTAGTTGTTGACTGTTTTCATTATGTAGAGGAAGAATATTATTTGAAACACTCAATCCCAATTCTTAAACACACCAGAATAATGACACATTGTATCATTTAAATTCATTGTACCATTGTTTTCCAACAGAATGTCTATGTTTTTTGGCAAATGAGTAATTTGTCCATACATCTAACTCATGTTAGTTGTATATATAATGTTGTTAGGAATTAAAATACAGTTGGCACATTTTCTTAAAAACTCTTGACTTGATGAATGAAATAAATTAGCATCTATATTGGATATATGTTCCAGAAATACCCTGAGACGATGACCTAGTTCCGTATGGGGGAGTTGAAAATTATTGTTTGCCAATCAAATTTTAAAAATTCCAGACTTCCATTAAAATTTGTACTCAAAGCTGCCAATTAGTTTGCATTAATGAATTATTGAGTCATTAGAAGCAAGAGATGTGCATTATATTAATTGAACAAGATTTAACTAAAAACAATTAAATTTTGTTATGTATTTGCTTTCTGTATAAAAGTATAGAGTTATGAACATTTACCATGGTTGGTATTAGCCTTCATAAATAGCAAACTTCAAACTGACCTCTACCTTATGTAACAAAATCTCAAGCTCCAAAGTATGTTAGAAAGAATAAAATAATTGTTTAGCCGAAATGAAGAAAAAATTTTAAATTATGATTCAAAACATCAGTTTGGAATTTAAATTTTATCTACTATCTACATATTTCCCAAAATAAGTACATACTTCTCAGCATGTTGGCATATCTTAATCTGCTACTCAGTACATATCATTTAGCAACAACAATTAGCCTTGTCCTGTTAACTTCTAAATATTTCAATCAAAAAACAAGCATTATCTGGCAATGTGTCAGCAGGTAATGATAAATGTGATGATTTCAAGTGCATAAAACTTGAACTACAGACTTGAAGCTTTGTATCTCATAAGCAGTACTGTTAATAAGAGCCTATATAAGTAAAAAACCTGAATTTGTTGCTACCAGATTTGTCATCCATTTTAGTAAATACTCACTCAAAAGAAAGCAGCCATATCTTAACTTGGGTTGTGATTGGTTATTTATTTGCACAGAGTGAATCAAACTTCAGTGATATTTTACTTTGATATTGTATGCATAAAGTGGTTCCCTTTAAAATATAGGGGCAGGTATAGAACATAAAGACAATAATACAGTACTTGCATGATACATCATCATCATATTGAAATGTCCCTTGTTACAGAGTTAGACAATCATAAGATCATTGGAAATTAATTCATTCGTACTTGACCTGCAATTCACAACTTATGTTTAAGATTTATGCCTCTTCAGCAGCCATTATTAAAGATGGCTATACAGTGTTGTGTTGGTGAAATGGTTAAATTACATGATCAATCCTCATTATCCAATATTTTCAGTATGTCCTTTAGGGAACATTTAAACAGAATATATTGAGATATTCCTTATATACCACTTATTAATTCATTTATTTTGAAGCCAATGCAAGGAATATTCCTGTGATTTTCTTTGATATTCTCAGGTGGGAGGTAAGACTTTTTTGTATCTCTTGTGGATAGTCAAGATATCTAACATGGTTTATTTGGTATATGTATTGCAGAAGAAAGAAAAAATAAATTGCACTATTAGTACTACATGCACCATGGAACTGATATAAATACTAAGATGTTCAATGATCAGGCTTTTAAACATACTCATCATTGCAAAACACCTGACGTCAAAACAGGAGTTGGTGAATACAGATACCCTTTGCCCTGGCAGAATTGCTGATTAAATAATGGTTGTAATGTAACTTTTCATCATGTAGATGAGGATCTGTACATTTCCTGGTAGTCTACTAGTTCAATACTAACATCAGAGTAACATTTGTTAAGATGTCTCACACTTTCACAAAATATCTGATGGCAGATGAATACAGCAAAAAAACTGTTTCAACTGCCTAAATGTATTGATTATTCAAATATTTTTAACAAGCACAAAAATAATCGTGCTACCACACTATTAACCATGCCAATATTTATTGAAATGCAGGTGAGAAAGAAAGAGTTTAGTCATGGAAAACCATGTCTTATCTTCTAGAATCATGAAAACATTGGTGAACTGCAGATTAAATATCAGTCAGCCCATATTAACATCACACAAAGTGGTTCTCTGTTGTCTCAGTTGTTTATTTTAAACATACCCTCCTGTAATAATATGTTAATACTTGTAACAGTTCATTACAATTGTACAATTTGCCTCTCCATAATCATGTATATAAAAGCATTCAAGGAAACTCAACTTAAGACAATGATTAAATAGATGAGAATGAACAGCTCATTATTGCAATAAAGATCAAAGTAAAATTTGAATTAACATGGTATGTTGCAGTTACTAGCCTAAAGGTAATGTCACCTACAAATCTACCATATCAGAATCATGAGATATCTATTGAACTAGGTTTAATTGAAAACAAAATCTTGGTCAAATTTTGTGCAGTAAGGTTTCAATTTATTTCTGTTAAAGCAGTTAGTCCTAACAGACTTAGAGCATTTCAGAAAAAGACTTCTACAGGTGTGTGAACTACAGTACATACTAGTCAAGGGTCAAGTATTTTAGCACTTCAAATTAAAACTTAAAGCTGAATTTGTCCATTACTATAACCTTTAATTCTCTATTTTCTGACAATTCTTATTTCAGAACCTTACTATAGTTAAAAATTTGGTAGGTGATGGTAGATAGATTTGTTTTGAATTTAAAATTTGAAGTAAATCAAAACTCCAGCTGATAATTATAGTTTAACACCCCATCTCTCTTTCTTGATCTATTTTATTAAGTAATAAACCCTATTTCTATCAACCTTTCAGTGTTACGTAGAAAGATTCTTGTTTTTATATGGAAATGAAGTTTTTGTTGTTGTAATTATTCAACATGTCAATCAATGTTTAATGATGTATCTTCAGAATTCTAGCAATTTAAAAAATATATTTTCCAAATCACCATAAGAAATCAACAAGAATTTCGATTTTATGATTATAGTGTTTAAGAAAATAGCACATTATAGATCCAATTCTTATAAATACTTTATGTTTAGTTTTGCTACTTCAGATATACTTATACTTCATTGTTCTTCTTGTGTTATGAAGATTATATTGATAAAATAATTACTGCAACCACAATTCAGTTAACTAAATATAACAATAGGTTGTTTAAATTACAACTATATTGGCACTTAAGGACAATATTTCTAACAAGACATCTTGGATATCAATAAAATATTGATCATAATAAAACAAACAGTGATGGTTCTAGTCAGTCAGCTGACATACTATATAAAATACGAAAATCAACAGCAGTCTGGACTCAACCAAATTACCCCAAATCTAATCATTATATGTGACGGATCAGTTAATAAATGACAGAGCCTGAATAATTATGATTCTCAGACATCTAATATTTCTATACAACCTGCCATGTACTTGTCTTTTAAATGTATGTCACTTACATTTCTGGTATAGTACATGCCAACTATTAAATCTTTACAGCTGTCTAGGTCTCATGAAAGAAAATTATGACTGACCAGTGGGATAGAAACGACAGAATATATCTTATATTGATAGTGAAACTTTCAGCTCCTTTTAGGACATTTTCAACTGTTGGTAGCATTATACACATCATCATGAGGAAATTCATACATTCTTTTGCAGGATATCAAGATGCTTCACCTCAATTCTTTGACAGCATTATTACAAATCTTAATGTATCGCTCCAAGTTAAATGAATTTGCATATTGCTTTTTGGGAGCCATTTCTCAGACTAAATTCATCTGTGCCTGCACTATTTTCAGGACCAACCCTTGCTAACAATTTATTAGTACAAGATTTGCAACAGCTATAGAACATGTGTATGTAAGGTAACTATATTTTGTAAATTGTATATGTTGTCAGAATTTTCCTCATTCCTGATACCAAATGGTGCAAGCTGTTCACAATCTATAATATCAAAACATTTCAAAATGTTATATCACATACTTTATATACGTTGCTTATGGTAAAGTTGCAGAATACAAGTTAATTTGTCATACAGAGATACTTATTACTGAAGTCCTGTTAATTGCAGAATTCTACCCTTATATAAATTGAACAGGGGGTCTAACTCCTCAAATTTTAAAAAACTTTGAATTTATCTGAATTCCTTTATGTGCAATGTACACTTAAGAAACCATCCTAAGATCAATGAAATAACATTAGCATTGTTTTATAATAAACCTCCTTGAGGCTATATTCAAGTAAACAAACCTTGAAAAAATACTTATATCATATATCTAGCAATTAATTTGATCATTGTCAGGATTTCATTATATCAGCGTAATCAGCATTTACAAATATAATTACAGACCACTATTAAATACTGTTTACTAGAAGATAACATTGTGATGTTGATCTCAAGGCTGATATTTGATAGTCTAATCCATATTATACTTTAAAAATACATACATCCTACGACAATCTTTAATATTAAATTTGTAAATGACTGGCCATTTGAACCTCATATACTAGTACTAATTGATACTGCTCCAATTTAAATGGGTTTCAAGATTTTATCAGATGAAACATAACACATGATGTCAATTCAAGAATGAGTCAGAAAATAAATTTTTCAAAAGTGGAGCTTTAATGGCTCTTTTGAACAGTACAATACCAATATGTATGTATGGATCTACTTTAAAGGCAAAATCAACGGTTGTGTTATCTGAGCCATTCCTTGCATAATCTAATTAAATTCAATGACCATAACTAAATAAGTTGAATTTAGTACAAAAAAACTTATCTCAAATTTCATAATTATAATCCTTTTACAAAACCATTTGCATACTAATCTGGCAACACTATTCAATGTATCAACTGACTAAACAAAGGCTACCAATAATCTGGTAGGATAAAAAGACAAACAAGAAAGATGGCTGGCAGCTAATCATGAAACAATCATTATAGAACTACAAGATTCTTAATCTTTTGTTTTATTTTCAAAACATAATGCCGATTTCAAACAGATTTTTTTATCTTGAAAATGTCAAATGAACAAATGAAAAGGTCATGTATTGTCAATTTTTTTTAATTAAAGAAAATTTCCGCCACAATAGTTGAGTTAACATACTTTAAGTTTTGTTACACTATCTGATTATCTTGGCTCAAGGCTGAAAATATTAAAACATTCCTTACCTTTAGTTTTATTATACTACTGACAATCATATCATATCTCACAATTTAACATTTTTACAGGTAGTCTTTTGATTTATAAGCATAAGATTTTGGAAAGTTTTGTGGAGAATTCTTTCTGTAGATAATCAAAATATAAATCATGGGTGATTGCTTGAAACCTAGAATATACCATGTTTGGCCATTAGTATTATTTGCAAGTGCAGATCTGGGTTTAATGAAACTAGTTATGATAGTTCTCACTTGACTAACATTATAGATTTTTGTTATTCTAGGCCTAAAAATTTGCCAAAACTCATTCACACCAAGACTTTGTACACACTGATCATCCATGGCTTTTTTATTTGAGCAAAAAAAGACGAAAAAACTTTAACGTAACACATTTTCATTATTTGCTAATCACTTCACTAAAGACAAAGGTGGTACCAATTGTCAAGATCATCTTATAGTCTAGATGACCAAGCCAAGGATATATTATAAAACACATAATTTGAATAATCAATATTTGCAGTGATTTGCATATGAATCTTTTACAGAGCGGCATTGTGTTTATATTTTGTGTACAGCATTCGTAGGACTCTCCTGGATTTGGACAAATTTTAGGCCTGTATTCTTGATTGAATAGTTTTACCTACTAATTTTCTGACTTGATTGGGCTCATGAAGAGGGCCACTGAAATAATACCATAATTTCCAACTATCAAAGAATCTTTAAATATCATTCCCCTTAACATGCATCACTGACAGAGAGAATCAGTTTCAAATTTGTAAAGGTATTATCTCAAACCTTTGCCACTAGTCCCAGGAGAAGGCGGAATTTAGATTTCTGAGCTCTTATAGCTGTCTAATTAATTACCAATGGCTTCTCGTTTCTAATTAGCAGGTTTTAATTAAGTTTTAAAAGTGTATTAATTTGAAGATAAACTATAAAGCTAAAATCATTAATCATGGGCTGCACGATGAATCTACCTTATTATTACCTTAAAGTAAAATATTCACTTCTTGTTAATTTGGTAAAAAAGATTCCATTGATTGATAATAATAATTGTTAATAAAATAGTATATCACTATGGTAACTATATGTAAAGGTAAAAAAAGAAGTGTGAAACTAATAATATAGTTCTTTAAAATAAAGTGACATGCTGTTAATAATTTGTAGATTGATGTTTGGATATCACGATTCCTGATGAAAAAAAATATTCAATTTGGTACACAATTGTCGAATTAACATTTATTGAGATTATCTAGTGTACTTAGACTCTTATTATATTCAATTTCTACTCAAGTCCCTGAAGGTAACACAGTATTTTCCTCCAATTTATTCTAATTTTGTAATAGATACCAGAGAATAGCAATGTTTTATGCTGTTAGTCAACTGGGAACTCTCTCATAAAGAGATTCATTTGAACAATTTAAATCAAAACGCTACATATTGATTGGTTAGATCTCGAGGGACTATCGTCTGTATTCAACTTGCCATCGTATTCTACTTTCTGACAGTGAAGGTGATGTAGTTGCTAAATGATACAAGAATAAAGAAATTATGTATTTACTATGAAAACCTGGGCGGTTATTAATTAATGTTTTGTTTGTTAATCACTATAGCTTTTAATATTTTAATTAGAATTTGATAAAATTTCACAACATTAGTATCTGAAAGTACATAGACAAGACAATATTGGCCAAATTGTTATGTAACTAACTTCTTTCAGATTATGAATTATCCAAACTTTTTTGAAGGTTTTTGGAATCATGCTGGAAGTTTCAGACCACATCCTTGTTTCCTCTAAGTTTATAACTGTTTATTAATAATTAACAATGATAACTGAAATAAGATAAAATCTCTGTTATATTGATAAATTTACCTAGTAAAAGCCACAAAGAGAATATAGTTCAAATTTGCCTCAATAGTCATATGCTAAATGAAATGATATCTAATGTTAGGGGTGGTATACCATATCTCTAACAACATAGATAAAGAATATCCATATATCTTGTGCTTCTTTACCTATTCCTATTTCTGTATGTCTCACAAACAGAATTTATAATGACGATGTTTTATGGAGGACACACTTTAAAAACTGATATTAATATTCAATGTGTAGAAATCAAGAATATCAACGATTTCTATTTACAAAAGTCTGGAAATTTCAAATCATTCAAGGCTATAGTTTCTTCTAACCAGCTGATAGTTTCAAGTCAATACAAAGATTTTAAAGCTGTGTCTGTTGTCTAAGTAAAAAATCGAATCATGGGTGTGGCAAACATACCACTATAGGTTCTTCAAGGCTTATTTCCTACATGAATATACTGCAGACAGATACCAAAGACTAAAAGCAGAAAATTATACCTAAATTAGATAACAGATTTTTAAAAAAAAGGACCAATTGAACTCAATACCAACTATGAATATGAAATATGGAACATAATCCACAAATCAAAAACGACAAAACAATTAGTTTAGTTTTTTATGACACTAATTAAAGTGTATAAAATTTGAACAATTTGTTGGTGATAACACCATGTTCTCTTTTTGCAAATACTACCTTTTGGTCTTTCTGGGAACCATTCATAGAACAACAAATCAACACTGAGAATAATCTTAATGCTGTTCTCTGTATCTGTATTTCTGAGTTTGTCAACTAAAAATAATTTAGCCTACATGTCAACCAGGTACAATAGAAGTGTTTATATAAAAGTAGATAAAAGATAATATAAGGATGTAACATCTGGTAGGATATAGAATAAACAACTTGTATCATAATATCTTTCACACTCTTAACTCTCTTTATTAACTACTATTTAATTATTATCAATACCGTCTCCTCTTTATTCTGGAATACTATTAGCATTAAAACAATGTGTATACATACAGGACATCAAGTACAGCAAATGCAACTATTATTCATTGACCTAAATTGGTTTCAGAATTTTTAGAACATGAAATGGCTTTACTCGAATGATACCAAAGCAGTTTTAATTCAGTTGTCTGAAGAAAAAAAACAAGTAAGATTGACTGAAGAAGTGTATGACTATCTTTACTATTTGATGCTTGATTCTATTCTAAACCGAATGATTTTACTTGATCTCGGTTATTGTATTGTAGGCTACTGTGCTCTCCACAGGTTTATGACATAAAGCCTTTAATTGGTGCCTGTATTTACTAACAGACTGAAAGGAGTATCCAACAAAATAAACTTACTTAGTTCATAACATTAGATTACCCATAAATCCTGTTGTCAATGACAATCAGATGAAGCCACTAAACAATCCCAGTTGTCTGTTTTATGGTAGTTGAATGGTATTATGGGAAATGATGAGGTACTTAAAGATGTTTGATGATTTGGGTGTAATAATTCATAGTGGTAGGTATTGTCTGATGTCTATAAAAGTTACTTTGCTGATTTTACAAACAAAATGTCAAAATGTACAAAAAACTATTACACTACAGAATTCTTTATGCAGTTAGTCACACATCTTCATTTCAATAAATCTAATTCGCATTATACAACCTCTCACTTCATATTAAGATTTTTATTTTTGACGATGTCCAAGTAAATTTATCAATCAGTCATCTATTTACTGAGAAATTGATATAATTCAGTTTTGGGAAGAAAAAAACTTGAAAAATCAAATTAAACACAAATTAAGATGTTTCATTTCATCTTATACCTTGTTACTTTTCTTGTATCATGGAATACAGCAATTGATTGGATTGTATACTAGCAAATACTGGCAGAGCCCTCGCTAGAAAAACTGAAAACATTATGACATATTGTTTACAGACTTTCTGTCGTTTATGTTTGCTTATGTACTATCTAACTAAATCACTACATTTACAACTTTAAGGAATTCTGGAAAGGTGGAGATGAAGTTTTAAATAGCTTCACACTGTTAAGATCCAAGTTTTTTTTAATATGAAAAGTCACAAATTCAGTCAAAAGAAAGATAATGAGAAAATAAGTGTAATTAAGAAAATTTGAACACTCAAAATATAAGCCTGCAGATCATAAAAAGTGTTTCAGGAATGAGTAACAGCTCTAGGGATGAAATCGGTGCCATTACTTTCTAAATAGCATTGGCATTAGCATTCTAAACTCATTCCATGTAAGTTGAGAAAACATTAATGTTTTGTACGTTGCACAATAAACTTGTAGAAACCCATCCTAGATTTAAACCACTCAACATCACCAAGTTACAGATGGTCATAAAAACTAGACTTCCGGCATGTATAACAGTCTTCCTCCTAATTATGTTACAGTCTTTTAACATGCACCCTTTTCAACCAACACACTATAGACTCATGCTTTCTGTCATCGAACTTCACAAATTTTCAAAATTAAACTGTTGACTACAAACATGGTGATTAATTGAAGTGAAGTTGCCACTTGCTGACCAAAATGAAAATACAACATGATCTTAAGCTGAACTATGAGTAACATCTATATCAGTTAATACAAAGACAAGCCAATCCATGAAAACCAACCAAATCCATGAAAACCAACCAAATCCATGAAAACCAATTACATAGAAATAAATACTGTTGAAAAAGTAAGAAGTGCATCAAGTACCACCTACATTATAGTACCAAGTAAATAAAATATTTTTGTAAAACTCAGGAAGCACCATTCTATATTGTTTAGAAACCTCAAAAGAAAAGACCGAAACCTGAAGATGGTACAGAAGAGCATCAATTACCACCTAAAACAGTGCACCAAATTGGCATTACTAACTAAATTTGTGAATGAAATCACCTGCAGAAGGTATCATAGTACAGCTATATCAACCTACAATTTAGTACCTAGCCAACAGAAATATGGTACCTATTTAAATAAATGAAGTGTGAATTGCTCAGACGCCCCCACAAACAAAATAACAGGCAAGCTATTACCACTATGTCTTTAATGTAACAAACAGAAGTCAGTAATGATCTTTCTTCATTCACAAAATATTTCAGTATGGAAGGTAAAAGGTGTCACAAATAATAATTCTAAACCCTTCAGTGCTTCTATGACTGACTGTCTTCTTTATCTCAATATGATAGGTATTCTTTACATGAGAACTATTCCTGCAAAACAAAATCAAAATACCTTCACCTGTGTTACAAAATATTTTGTTGATTAACCAGCCTAATCTACATTTAAGCCTAGAGAAAAACCTCCCTGCCTCAATCTGGATATAATTATTACAAGAATTATAAACAAATTACCTGTTAGATAGCTTTAATTTAATTTATTTTTGGGAATTTTAACTTCTGAACATTCTTATATCTTTCTTACAAACTACCTTCAGATCTTCCCTTTGACAAAATATACATGTATATGCACAATTTTTACTATCTTAACTGTCATCAGAGTGTTAATTTCACTATTCCCTTGCATGTTTTAGCAATGTTGTTAATACTTTTCATCTAGATATTATTCTTCAAGTTTTATATCTTTTTCTGTCAAGTGAACAAGCAAAAGTCCACTGATTTCAATGAAGAAATGAGAAAAACCTTTGTGGGAGGAGACTAATGAACACCTCTAAAGGCTTAAGGTGAGCTTTTGTCTGGGTTGCACAATGCTTTAAAAGTTAACTTTACCATAAATGAAATACCTAGAGAGTCATCCTCGTTAAACATTTTCTTTTCAAATATTAAGATCAATGCATGAAAGTATTTGTTAAACCTCACAAGAAAGCTTGCTCTACTTTTTATTGTCAGGAATTCATATCCACAGAGATAAAATCCACCTAAAAGCTGAGTGCCTTGATCAAAAGGTATCCTTCTTCTAAGATTATGTCTATTGATAAAAACATAATAGAGCAAATGTGAGACTAACGTGGTGGGGAGCCTATGATTGAAGTGAACACCACCAAGAGTATACCAAGAGATTATTTATTCAGATCAAAAAGATATGACTGTTGCCAGAGTTTATCTCACAGAAACCTGATTCTGTCTACTTTATACTTGGGAATTTCAGGTTCTTGTATACTCTTCTGGAGGTCCATTCATAAAGTCAGTTAAAGGGGCAGTGTTCAAAATGTTCATGTCATAGATAATACCTGAAAGAATTTCTAAAATGCTTGTTATTGTAAAAATAAGCAGCTTAAACTAGTCTTCATGTTAGGCTTCGACATGATACCTGTAGTTAAAATGATACATATTTATCTACAATTAGCAGTTTAGTTTGGATTAGAATTTAACTAACACCAACCAAGAAGCATAACAAACTAAATGTTTATATAGTTTTGGCATTGTAACATTAACGGCAGAATTTTTAAAGGTTTTCTAGGTTTTGGCATTTAGTTTTTCAAAAATGTGCACCCTGAAGATTTCAAACTCCAAAGAAAATTGCAATGTCTCTTCAAAGGAAATTTAGCACATAGCAAAAACTTCTTGTTACTTGTTGCTAGAGAAATATTAATAAGATAGGATCAAATCTAATTAGTAGTAGGATTAGTACTGATGTATTGGTGTTGTTTTATTATCATCCTATAGCTCAGTATCTTCTCCAGACTACTATATTTGGATTTAATCAACAAGTTGTCTTCAAGTAAATAATGAGGAAGAATAATAAAAGTTGACTGTAATTTTAATCAGTAGAAGTAATGGATTAAGACAATCAAATTTCATCAAATTACATTTACGTTTCAATCGATCTGTTCATCATAGGCTAGAGGACCCTGACCGCGATACTAGCAAGGTATTGTTTAATTCCAAACTCATGCAGACATCAGATAATCTAGCAGATTAAAATACTCAACATGTCTTAATTAGTATCGTCTATTGTTCCATTGAATATGACATCACTAGAAATCACCTCAAATCTTAAATATCACTGGTTCTTCGATCTTTGTTTTTGAACTGATTTTATTTTTGCAAGTAGACAACCAATGTGACCATATTAAAACCATTTCTTAAATCAAAATACATAAAGATAAAGGCAAAAAATTCCTCATATATACCAAGTTCAGTATTAAGTCCATTACCGGTACTGCATTGTATTGCTTAGTACAATGCCATTGAATGAGAAAAATAACTGAAATGTAGATCATTATAAAAGAAGGGTGATAAGATTATGACCTTTAGTCCAGGAAGTGGAAAGTTCTACTGCCATTAATGGAAGGAGTAATTGAGACACGTTCTAATTGACTGAATTAATAAATCTAAATAATGTCACTATAACTCATTATTTCTAAGAATCCAGGTGTTTTTAATTATACTTGCTAATTAAGTCATTAATCTTCTTAAATTACACTATATGAAGGAGAAGCACTAATAGGTTTTCACCATTTTCTTAGTTTCTGTTTCTTAGAATTATATCCATTACAAAAATAAAAGCATTAGCCCTACTGTAGCTGTATACCTCTCGGTGGAACATTTAGAGGTTGGGCCATTTACCCCCTCTCTCAGTTCTTTGAAGGGTCCAATTTTACAGTGAAATTAAAGACATCTGGCCACAGGAGCTTCAGCACTCGCGTAGGAGAGACACCTTATTGTTTGGCCACCTCCCCCTCCCTTTAGACATTTTCTGGAGAAACAGCTTGTTCAAGGTCATTATAGAAATGGAAATAGACAGATAATGGCTATTGCTATGGAACCAGGTGTGTTTAATTAAGTCATTAAGTCTTTATCTCTTTATATATGATTAAAGGTGGATGAAATATGAAAGATGAAATGAAATGAAACAATAATACCATGTGGTTTTCTCTTTGTTTACATTCTGGTTCCTTCTGACTTCCAACATCTTCCTACTGACCTCTCTCACCTGCCATTTTATTTACCTGTTTCTCTCACTATTTACAGGGCAGTGGGTATCAGATCTAATGGAAGAAAATAAGTTCAGCACAACTTTCAGCCAACTTTAAACTCAAACCAGCCAGAAATCAAAATTCATTAACTATTTGTGATTTATAACTCATGTGGCTTATCTTAATTCCTAAAATCCTTTTCTTACAATAAGATTCAAAGGATAATTAAGCAAGGCTAAAATCTGTAATTAATTTCTATATAAGAAATCTTGACATGCTATCTCTACAAGTAAATAATGAACATTCTGGTAAGAAATTGGTAAAGATATTTTGAAATGGTTTATGTTGTACCAGCCTGTTGGTACCTTGGCATAGTTTTTTCATCTGTCTGTGAAAGAGATGTGTTACACTCCAGAAATTTCTAACATTTTTTACATTTTCTGAGAATTGTGTTAGTAAGTGTTTGACCTAAGTTTTGATTTACTTTTGTAAAGTTCAGTTGGTCAGATTTAAGTATTGGTACTTATGTACTAGTTAGGGATACTTACGCATAGTAACAGCTTAAGCAGACTGGTAAATATAACAAATATTTTAAAATTTTACACTGATTCTCACAGAACTTGCAGTTAGTCTGGAGCTATTCTTCTCATTCAATAATATATGATTTTCAGATTTTATTAATTGAAGAGTTTATTATCCACACAGATGACCAGAAATGCTGAACTCTTACCATTTACACCAGACATCTTCTTAGATTGTAGATTTTGATTTTTAAAGACAGCTGGTCCCTAAGTTAATGATTTGACTAGAATAATTTCAAAATGCAGACTGATAACAGGGATTGGTCAGTCTTTAATTAACTTGGATGATCTTAGATTAACCCATTTCAACGATATTTGACCATATACTGGCTTGTTACTTTGCAGCAAAGTTTTACTGGTACAGCTAACAGAATGTTGAATTTTACCATATTAGTAAGTTGAGATAGGGAATACTACTATTGTGATAATTGAAGAGCAGATGTAGTTAAGTTAAGATAGACATAGCTGATCAAATAGTTATGTAGCAATATAAGACTGAAGGTCCATTTAGTGTAGATTTCAGTAGCATAACATTATTTGATGCCACTGCTTACTATGATACACATATTCTTCTAATGAAGACACTGATCCTGCAAAAGATAAAGCAATAAGGCCCAGTATATTCTAGTGGGTTTATAACATGACGAAGCATAAAATAAGCACTATTTTGCAGCAGATCTAAATGCTTTAATTCTAACCTTGACATTAATATTTCTAAAGATTTAGTTATTGGTGAGTCAAGAACACTTCAATCTCCTTTTTAATATTGAGCTAAATGTAAAATAAAAGGATTCATCAAAAAGATCCATTCTTCTTTGATTCAAGAAATACAAAAAACAGTTGAACAGGTTAGTTCTGATCAAGGCATAAAATCTTTTTACAATTATTACTTCCGCCTTCCACAGTAGTAAACCTTATTTTTTTAATCAAGAAATAGATTTTTCTTACAAGATAATTCTCTATCAAACAGGTCAAAATAATATTATCATTATAATAATTTCTCCTTCATATCACTTCCTCTTAACATAAAAATAATATTTATTTCATTTCACGATTTCTCAATCACACTTCGCAATACCTGTGACCTTGACAGCTGCTCAGCAAAAGGTTGTAGGGGTCAGGTGAGACAGGTGCGATAAAAGTAAATATCATAGAAACTTGACAAGAATTTTGGTAAGAGAAGAATAAAAGGTATGGCTTCAACAGATTATGAAAACAAATCACTGCTAAGATTACTCAAGAGAACAGTAGGAGAATTGATACTGCCAAGAACATCACCAAAACATACAAATATACACAGTTATACCTACAAACATACTCATTCTCAATATTGGGTGGTAATCTTTCAATATTTATACTGTCAAGTTGATGATACCTAATTTTTTCTATACCATTCTAAAAGTTGCAATTCACTAAACAGTACTCATTCAACAATATGAATTATTGCCATAATTATTCTATTCATTTGTTACAAATAAAAGGAAAAAATTGGTAGAAAGTTGTAACATTATAACATTGAAACTATTTAGCACATGAGAACATTTAGAACTAATGAATTGTAAAAGAAGATTCCTAATTTGAAACCAGAAATGATATTTTTACAGATTTTGATGAGAAAAATTATGTATTCAAATCATGACTCAATTTCTTATATGATGGAAAGATTCCGTACCATTTGCTATTCAATTATGTCGATATATAGCGATGATGTTTATCAAATGTAATGCATCAATAAAAAAGGAAACAACCATGTTTCATCTATTCATCAGTGAAACCCTAAGTTATACACTTGAATGTCCATGATGTTTTCGTGGTACTATTTTGCTAACTGTAAACTTAAGCCGTATTAATTTGGCTAATTGTATAATATGATATATTTCAGAGGAATACCATGTTAGGAATTTAACCATCTTTCTGTGAATGAAATAGATAGTTCTCAGATTTCCTGTAATAACAATGAATATTCAAATCATTCATTTCATGAATGGAAATCACTTCACCAACCCAAGCCAAGTTACGTCTAACAATATATCCAACTCATGAATGAATCATACTTGTTGACTGCAGATATAAAACTCGATTGATATTTAACCTTAGTTATATTCTAATGATTAGGTTTATAGACTTATTCAGATCAATGAATCAACCATAAATTTGAACTTCTAGCACACATTTTATAAGAGGTGAAAAACATCAGATGATAAAAAAACATAATGATATTACAGTAGGTTTCTCCAATAGGAGACAGTTAAAATTGTGTGTTATGTATTTTACTAGAAAAAAAAAATTAACATTTCCAACACTAATGATGCTTCATTAAAATAAGTTTGGATTTGCAGAAAAAGAGGGTATGAGACAAATGCAAGTTAGCAGGCGCTTAAATTGTTATTGTTGTATATCTGTTTTTAGTGGCAAAGGTGGAAGTCATGATAGTTCATAATTGCATAGAAGACTTTCCAATGATAAACAGAAAATTCCATCTTATAATGCATTACACATCCAATCTTGATAAGCTTTTTCATCATGTTGGCATGTCTATCTAATATACCTCATACACATACCAGTATATCATTTATAAACAAACCATGGGGAATTTGAATCTGTAATAGGTAGATGTTATAAGGTAGAACAGTTTCACTCTCTCTCTCCGGAAGTCATTGATAACTATTGACATTATTGGTCCTTGGTGGAATGACTATCAACACTAATCACAAGGCTACAATAAATCAACCTGGGGCCCTGTATTAAGCCATATTTATCAAATTTCATATTCAAGGTTGTTTATTTGGTTGTATTCAGTCAAATTCAAATAGTTTTGATATTCAGCTATGATCATATTTTTACAGATCATTTAATGTCTTACACAATATCAATAATAACCTTGTTGCAGTAGTGTTATCATTTGAGTAACATATTCCTTGACTATTTTTGCTTCAGTTTACAGTTTTCTGTAACACAGTGCCTGTTGACGGCACTATAAATAATGTGTCAGTATTTTTCATGAGTAGATCAATTAAATATCAGATTTAATCTACAAATCATTTTTCAGTTCAGGTTGTTTGTGACACCTGCCAGTTTGTCGGTAAAAATATCAATGACTGGTTAGAAATCGTGACTTAAAATCATGAAGCAAAGTGAATTAGCGAGGAATAAAAATTTATTGTCTGATTAAGACTGGAAGATCAGTGATATCAATATTTTATGGGAAAATTAAGAGATCATAAATGAACGTCCAGTCTTATCAGCAAACATTACTGACGTCCAGAGCCGTGTTTAAGTCTGGAAATAGTCAATATATTTTATTAATTAATTACAACAATCTGACGAGACACTATTTCAACATGATTGTGTCATCACCTCTTTTAAACCTGATTGGTCATATCACTGCTTATTAAGAGAGAAAGGAAAGACAGTCTGTGAAATCCTGGGTAATAAATATAATACTTTACTAACATGAGATGTATCTTGTGCCTATTTACCCATCTTTATTTAAATACATGTATTAGACAGACTTACAACTGGAATCAAGTTCCATCTAGGAATTTTAAATATATAAAAATGATATGATAAAGTAAGGATATTTATTAAATGGTCAAAATATAACCAAAATGACAATATCTGTTCAAATCTAGTCTGTCTTTAAAAAAATATTTAAGGCCAATTGAGATCTTGCTGGCAGTCTAGCACGGAAATAGAAAACCGTTTAAGAGCTGGAAGGTGATCAGCGTAGAAACTTCAGTAATTCTTAAATAAACAATGGCGTTGTTTGAATCAATAAGATTCTCATCTTTCAATACACGACCACAAACTTTAGAATAATTTATTAGTTAGTCAAACAATGTATTCATGGTACAGATAGAATGGTACTTGGGCCACGTCACAGTCACGATTCAGTCTAATTCTTCTTAATACCAAACCCATCAATATCTCCATATCCCACTTCCATTCACTAAAATTACAATAAGACTTCTAGACATTTAGGCCAAGCAAATTCAAATTTCCCTCTTCATTACCGGAAATTGCTCACATCTATTGAGTTGCATTACAAATATATTTTTTTAGTTCAGTAGTATTCAAATGTAATCTTTTGCAAACATATTCATACTTTAACATGCATGTACACATATTAAAAGCATACACATCAACTTGCACCAGAATCTTTGAAACCAACTTCATTACAGACAAGCATGTAAATTTTTCTATTTTGATCTGTCCGTTCAACAAAGTATAATTTTATGTGTCCTTAGAACATCAAGATTCAAATGTCGACCATTAATAGGGCTTATTCTTTATTCTTCCGTCTCATTGCGCAATTCATTTCTCTTTCCAATTGGGATTAATTCAAATTCTCAACCAAGAGCTGAATAAAAAAACAATTTTCCTTTTAGTATGAAATGTTTTTAGTGCCAATTTGAATGAGATTCAATTCAGTTGGGATTAATATTCAACAATTTTATAGAGAACAGATTGACTCATTTACTCTTGCTATTCATAGTAGATAATCTGCTGTAAGATTGATTCTATCATATTATTATGCATACTTTCTCCATTACATCATACTAAAGGGATAATCACTCTTTCATACAGCCTACTTTCTTCATTACCTTATTTTTAAGGGATATTATCACTATTTCATACTGTTTTTTGTCATTTTAATAGGACATTATCATCTAATATTTGCCTTAATAAAACTACTTGTTAGCCTTATCACAATATATATTTCAAAAGCATTTGAAGGAACTCATTATATGAAACTGTTGAATTGGATCTCAATTTCCTAGTTCCATTTTCAAAACTTTTGACCTCAGTCTTGAAAATCAATTTGAACCAATAGCACTTTTGTATGTTATTCTAGAAAACTGTTGGTGTAGCTATCTACTCTGAAAAGGGCAGCATCCATCTAATAAATGTTACCAAAGTATCACACTGTTACTCAAAATATTTGATGTCAGCCATTATAATTAATGATTTTTTTATTAACAATCTCAATTCTCACAGATACCATCATGACATTTCTATATACCTTAGCCTGCAGATGTGACATAGATACATAAAATAATATTTCGGTACAAATTGCTGCTAATTCACTTCTAAATCTTTCAACAGATGATACTTTTCCATAGGGATCTAAGGGACGACACGATGCTTGCAATTTTCATGATATTTGTTATTTCCACATAGAAGTTTCAAACTTGATGAATAAGAGTATATATTCATTAGGTGAGGTAGTATATCTTTAATTCTATATATAATTTTTACTGACAAAAAGTGCATTTTTTTTCACAACACTAAACATGAATATAAGAATGTTGTTCTATTTTTTATTGTGAGTTTAAGCACATTCATTAAATCAAGCTCATCTATCATGTAATTTAATAGTCTAGGAATTTAATAACCATGTTTTTATTTTAGTGTCTGTCACTTGGATTAATCTTTCAAAGACAGACACATTGCTTGGGAACTCTGTCCAAGTCTTTGATAGTTAATATAGGACTAAATTGTGGTGACAGCAATATCTTCTATTTTACTGTCACGTAATGACGATTTAATCAACTGAGTGTGTTATTTCACTGGTCGCCATGATCTTCAGTAATTTTATTACAGACATTGAATACTTGGTTATCCAGACATAATATACTCTGTTTACAAACATTATACAATAGCTGACTTGATTTAGCCAAAGTGGTTCTGAAAATTGAGTCAGAGGCTTATTTTCTGAAAAGAAAGTTATTGTAAAGTTATAGTCGAGTCTGGTTATGCTTTCCCTTTAAGTAAAACTGCGTTTATTATTTTGGGTTCAGAAATCTAGTAATAAAATGTAGCCAAATTAACAGCAATGTAGTACAATCGATTTCCTTAATAAAATTTAATGAGAATTTTGATCCTAATTTTTAACAGGAAGTTATTTGGCACAAAGACAGATAAAAAAGGCAAATATAATAATCGTAATTGGAAAACAGCATGATTGATTACTCTTTTGAATTTCATATTTGAAACTGATCCCATGATGCATCATGATAGATGTGATAAGAAAATAAATGATTATATAAAAAATATCAGAATTATTAGTTATTGAAAGATTTCATCAAAATGAACATTACCATGACAACCTCTGTTTCTAAGATGTTACCGAGTATTTTTATAGGCCATGTGGTTTTCTGGTTTCGGATGTAAACATTAAAGTATGCAATCTGATTGGACAATCATGGATATATTATGTGATGTTCTTAGTCGAAGATGGAGTGAAATGATAAACAATGGTGATGAAAAGTTTTATACAAACAGAATTAGATAAACATTTCCATCTTATAATCTTTGTTTAAATTTTCATTACTACATCGTTAATTTTGACATTATCTCAAGAATTCGGAAATGAAATCAGATTTGGATGCTATTTTCTAATTTGTACCATATTACTAACTTACCTGATATTTGATTCCGTAGATTTTTCTGTCATATTTATCTAAATACATACTTATTCAGCTTAAATTGAGATCAATCTATAGAAGCAGAATCTTTTCTGAATGTCTTATCAGGAATCATATTTGATATCACCACACCATCGAATTCAGCATTGAATTTTAGTGCTTACTGTATAATTCCGTGTATAATGCACAGGTTTTTACCCTAAAACGGGCCCAACAAAGAGGTGGGGGGGGAGGGGGTTGGTGTGCACTATATACAGTTAAAAAAATTGAGTAATTTAAGTCATCTATAAAATGATTAGTACAATATAACCTTTTTATATATTTATCAAACATTATTATCTTCCCGTGATTGAAACTTTAACATACAATTTCATTATTAATTAATTCATATTAGTTGTGGAAATGCTTATCAGTAAATCATCATAATCATAGGTGATTATTGGAATATTTACCATGGCAACCACAATAACACCTGCATGATTAATAAATGACCTGACCTTCATTAAAAGGTTAATCATAAAAATAATGCATATATTGCATGTCTTTTTTCTGTTGTCCTGAATAAACTTCTTCTGATCAAATATTAGAGCAGTAAACATCTCACTCACAATTTGATTATCACATAAAATGAAAGGATATGACTTAATTGAAAGTTTTATGTCAAAATGCTTCTGAGCAAATGAAAACCAGCAATATGCAATACACAAAACTATCTTTACATTACCAGGCAAACTAGTCCCGATCATCTTGGGTTACAGTCTAAAAAAATACTAGATAAACCTTAAGCAATCATGTTGAACATGATTGTACCAGGAAGCTTCTTGTTACCCATTAAGTGCTATTCTTATATTTGCTTGAGAATATGCACATTAGACCAACATGACATTTAATATGTATTTCTTTCTTTCAAGGAATGACACATGTTTTAGCAAGATATAGATAACTGCTATTCATTATTAAGTTGTCCTATTCAACAGAAGTGTCATCTTATTTCTCACTTCATCTTTGTAAACAGAAGAATTTTTAGAAGATCAAAGTCGTGTTGGGAATCATTAGCAATCCTCCTACAAGTCTTCACTCACCACATCAAATTCATTATTATTCATTGGAAATCTTTAGACCTCCTTCCCTTGCTGGCACCTTTCTAACTTGATTAGTATGTTCTAAATTGAGACATTCATCACAATACAATTGAAATTTTGTTGAAATAATCGAAGCTTTACCACAACAACAATAAACATTTAAAACCTTTGAACACTTGAGTGTATGAAATATACCCTGAACAAGATATATAACTTGAAGAGCTTGATATGAGCATCATGTGATGTCACTTGATAATAGCTGCTTTACCAGCTGCTTTTCCAGTCGTTCCAGTTTATTTATATTGCATATTTATATTGCATAGGGTTGCAATGGTTAAGGTCATGTGTATATTCTAGTTTGGTGATTTAATGCAGCAAGGTACCATAACAGAAGGACGAATATCACATTTTATATCATTGATTTTATAATTCGTGCAGTCATGACGTCATAACTTAATGTAGATCTACAAAGAAATTATATAATCTGGTATGAACAATATCAAAATGTTAATGTCACGAGCCAACATGGAGTCATGGAACTTTGAACATAGCCCATGATTATATTGTCACTTATTTCATTTAACAAGATTGGTTATTGTCATCACGTGGATGTTCAAGCAATTGCATCAAAAACCTGTATAACCTATTTCTGGTACTGCTATAGCATTAATTTGCAAAGGAGTTCAATTGTTGTAGGATTTATTTTCATTTCAACTGATTTCGATGACAAATGAAACCTGCCAACAATTATGGTTCTGATTCTGTTACAATGATTTAGATTCGATAGAGAAAATCTAATACAAACAAATAATTTCCAGTACCCAAAACTTTTTTTTTTGTGCTTTAAAATGTGTTTAGTCACCTGAACTTCAAAAGAATATTCTGCACTCACTAATAATCTATTCAGCTGTAAAACCTGGTATACCAATGCCTTGTTAATACAGTTTTCTAATGTATCCTTAAAGAGTTTTCCAAAATATGGCACATAGTGTAAAGGATAATAATAAATTTTATACAAATATGACAAGATATAAATGAACTGCATCGAATAACATAAGCTAAATAATAACTTGTTATGATGGCCTACAACCCCTCTGGGATCATCCAATTAATATGTCTCTTTCTTTTTATCAGCCATCTCTAGTTGGACTAACAGTGACTCTCAGTCTCATTATTAACGCTGTCATGGACACTGGAGAGACTCGGTAAGCACGGTCAAATTAATGAGAGACTGGTCGTTCTGACATTAAACATGACAACTACAAGATAACTTTCACACTCGTCAAGACATTTCAGAGATATTATATTTCCTTTCATTTTCTTTCATCTTCAAACTACTTCTGCTTGGTTAAATGATAGCACAATATCCCACAAAAGAGATTTAGGTTAACACAGGTTACCATGAAACATCTTTCTTTAACAGATCAACGTGCATGAATTACACATTATAGAATGAATTCTTATTTCCAATAGGCAAAAAACAACTTTTAAAGTAAAATAGGCTGCTATTTCCTGTTTCCACACTTTTTACACATCATATTCAGTGTCATTGTATATAGTTATTCAGTTACCGTATATTTCCGTGTATAATGCGCAGGTTTTTGCCATAAAATGGGCCCAACAAAGAGGGGGTGCGAACTATGTACGGTTAAATAAATTTGGGATATTTCTTCCCAACGAAAATGCCGCAAGTCGATGTTGAGGATCCGCCATTTTGTCTTCCTTCATCGACATTCGCGGTAAAATTGATTTGTGTAAAAGATTGAATTATGATTTAAATAATGTCTCAATATGATTAATATCTATAAGGTTAATATTTATTGTTAACAATTTGAACAAAACTTGAAGGATTAAAGTTAATTTTTGTGTTATTTGTTTGGAAAATATACGTGAAGACGAGAGGTACCAAAACTAATAATCACGGTGCAAGTATTTTGGATGGCTTTTATAGTAAGAATAATTGATTGTCATGCTTGATGACATGCCTCAATACGTAATTGAGTCTTGCCTGAATATAAATACGGTTACCAGAATAACTGGGTTATAATATAATGTGTCTTACATTAAGTAGCTGTTTGAGGTTTTCCACATGTAACAGAAACGCAGCTAACAAAACTTAAAGTGCAGCACAGATATTCAAAATCTTAAAAGGCATCTACTAGATGAAAATATCTATCCCCAAATATTTTTTCAAAAAGCGCTAATTAATTTATTTTAATATCTTTTACATTAAGCTGGGAACTAAAGCTAAATTATTACTACAAAAACATTTTTAATATTTTAATTAAGTTTTAATGAACTTTCTGATAAAAGAAAATAAAAAGCACATCTCCTTTAGGGCTAATATATCACAATTATGCAAATATATGCCACTAACAACCTACTTTATGGATTTCTTGAGGCATAATTGTCAGTTTCCATAGTTTAGATAATTGCAAAAAATCACACAATTGGATCAAGATGACATTGCTTCCAGCACGAAACAAAAGACAAAATAAGGCTAATGATGATATATAGTTTAGAGTTTGTTCTCTTTAGGTGTTCACTTTTCAGTATTACACACCACATTATAATAATTCTGGCTGAAACATTTGATTAAAGGTACAGTATGCAAAATTGTCATTATGAAAAACACTGTAAATTATAACTGAAAATATTTCTACTATACAATTTTTTGTTTAATAGACTGTATTAATATTGTGTTTTTTGTGTGTGGTTGTGCTAAAAAGACATGGTATGCCTTTTCATGTTGAAGAGAAACAATGACATCGCTATTTCCTCAATTAAAATAAACTATTCAATATTTCTGTAATCTCTGATACAACTATGTGTACCCATATGAAAGCATATATTTCTAGATTTCTGTATATTTTTAAATGGAATGAGTCATTCTTGTTTAGAAATTGATCTATTGTTTAATGGGTGGGACCTAAACATGTAAGAAGAAATATACAAACATGGCTGACTTCAAGTACAACACACCAGAAGGTAGATTTCATATCATCATAAACAAAAGATAAAAAACATGACAGTTAATGGTATGGCTTAAAGTTTAGTCCGAACAAAGAGTTGATTTCCAATTCAGACTTTACTTTTCCTTAAGAGTGAATTAAATGAATACTAAGTTCACAAAAAAGTATGTCATCAGCATACTAACTTGAAGGGTTCCTAGAAAAAAAAAATTTAATTACTATCCTTTAACTTTCATATTATACATTCAACATAGATCTGGATTCTGTAACTGTGATATAATAGACCCTATTTACTTCTGACAATTGATATTTTATCTAATAAAACAAGCTAAAAACAAAGATGAGCCATATCTTTCAACTTCAACCTTCTAATTCTACTCTTCTGATTTGACAGAAACATTGCTGTACAACAGTTGTTATCAACTATTAGACTTGTTGGACAGAAATGGTATCTTTTTGAAGCATATTTTAGTCTATTACAGTTTTGTTGGTAAAACATAAGAATTATTAGTCAGCATTAGGCTAATACAAATAGCAGATTGCAGGAACCTTTGCCTATTAAATTTATTTCCTAGCTAGTCCTTTGATAAGGTTCGAAATCATCACTAGAAATCATTTTCAGGAAGGTCCTTTCCAGCTGAGCAAGTTTTAGTCAATACAAATAGAAACCCCATGGTAATTCCTTTCTACATGTATATTTCTATTTGAGTAACCTTACAAAGTAAATAACAATAGGGCACAATCCATACCTCTACTCATTTAGCTTTAGGGTTTTTTAAAAAAACTCAACATTAAAATTTACATCATGGTCAAACGGGCAAAGGACAGGAATAATTCATTCAAATTGGTATATAAAAAGCATTGAAATTACTTCCTAACTTTTGTTCCTTTGCTGCCGTTTTCTTGTACAAACCACTGGGAATAGAAGACAACAAGCAATATTGTAAAGCGATGTTGTAAGTAATAAAAAAGAGGATTGAATTGGTGGTCATGTCAATATAAAGACAGTAAGAGTCTAGAATATTTCCCCCGAGTATGTGATTATAATTCAATAAGATAATAATAGTGTGTGGAATTTGGACCAATATAACAAATTAAACAATCGATATACTTGATCAATTATTGATGAATGTTTCTTTCTTATTGACTAAACTGTTAGTCTTAATATTTCCTTTCCATATAATTGTAGTGGTAACTGTTTGAATATTGGTATTTCATGACCTTTCACTTACACTGTCCTACATTTTCATAATTACACTCAAAGATGAGGAAATTGCCACATATCTAATTAGTATATAGCTTAATTTACACAAAATTTTTGGAAAAAATATTTGAAAAATTGAAACAGGAAATATCAAACTTTCTTCTATTCATGGAAATAAATTTTTGAATAAAAACTACAGAAGGCATTCAACAAACTCAAAGATTATAGAATTAGAATCAGAATTTTTTTAGCAATAATAATTTTATGGATCATTATAAATTGAAGCAATTTATGATATAACAGGAATTGTCCAGCACATTTGTTTGAAAACTCATGGATAGTAGACTTCTAGACTACATATATCTCAGAGATTTAGAGAACATGCGAATTTTTCAATTTTTTAAACAATCTTTGATGCAAATAGGTAATCTGGTATTTCATCCAGCTACATATATATATATTTTATAATATCAAAATCAGTGAGCACTATTTCATAGAAAATAGCTATAATAACATGCAGAACAAACAGAGATCAGTATCAATACAAGCCTTCAGGATGAAGTTATCTATGGATGGTATTCAATAGTGTGTGATTATGAATATTTATTATAACACATATTTTAATATGATATTCTAAAATAAATCTATTCTTTGGATTTATTTTGATATCAATATTTTTTTATAATATTACTCCTCATGAAAACCAGTGCTACAAGAATCAGTTCATGTGTACTAGAAATCAGACAATGTGTGACAATCTTAGCTTTGTTTTCACTGAGTAATGATTAAATAAATAATTAAGATGTATTTGTTAGTGCATTAGTTTTACTTGTTGTTGTGTTCAAACACTAACCTTAGCGTGACCACCATACAGACCAAGCCTCTTGAAACATTTTGTATCCGGATTTGGTTGTTTTTGTACATATATTCCATAAAAATATATTACAATTTTATCTTTTGTATGACATTAAATTTTTTTTATATGGTTTTTAAACAATAAATTTTATTCCAAAAGATCAAATTTCAGCTCAGAAAATGTAGAAAATAAATTTAAATGGTGACTCAATATTTTCATAATGTAGAGAAACAGAAGATGTGATACAAAATCTTGACAGAAAAATCAAATATTCTGAATCATATGAATATGTTGCAAACAATTTACCTCAGCAATTTCTCTGAAGATTTCTCACAGATTCACGGTGTGAAAAACTGATAACCCACAGTTTATAATTGTGATATAAGACTTATATAAAAAAAAAATGAGATCAGCTGATGTTAAATGTGTGAAATTCCTGATTATGTCTTCAAATGACCAATCCTTGATTTTAGTCAGATCATGTGGGATTATTACTATTGAACAACTGTCAGAATAAAACCTTGTTAATCATTTCATACATACATATCATTTTTAACATTTAACTCCTGCAAGGTGAGGCTATTCATAATATTCTTGTACCTTTTGACATCAAATAAATACACTGTTTGCACATTGTAAACACCTTCAGTGCATCTCTATAAGACAAGGGCTCTATGAGACCCTGATTAGGTACAGAAAGATACAATGAAAACACTGTATCATTTCAACACTGTACTGAATCAAATAAATCTACCAGACAGTAGGCATAATGAATATTACTTGGACATGAATGACATGAACAGATGACACCCATATAATTTCTATATAAAAAGGTGAAAAGGGGAGCTGTTCATCCTACGCTGAATCACGCAACCAAAATCAAATCAATTTGTCTGAGATAAATCTTGTAAAGGAAAATATTATTGGTGGAGTTTATAAATAATAAATGATAGAAAAATAACTCTGGAAGCTAATGACCTTTATGGTCTAACATTGTCTTAATATGGTAGTGAATATAGACTCTTGTATAATGACCAATTGTATAAAGTTTAATCATTGGTTGTGTTGCCTGTCGACCAATAAATCAATCAATATCCACAATTCATCCAAATATTTTACCGTAAATTCTGTGTTGCTATATTCGATATATTGATTACACAGTGTTTCTATATAGTGTATTAGGCTAAAAGAATGATGTCATATTTTGATAGAACATTATATAAAATATTATAACACTATTGTTCTATATAGAATAGTTTGTAATGACAGGTCTGTTAACTTATAAGGTACAAAATTTGAACTGGTCAATTATCATAATTTGAAGAGCCATCGCTGAAATCTAATATTTGTTGTTCCAATTTACTTACTTCATCAGCTCATCCTAGTTTCTACACTTATATAACCATCAATCATAGGCAATCAAATGGCACTAGATGTTAATGGGTTGTACAGATTAATTGGTCATTTCATGATTTGAGATTTCCTGTAGCAGTTCTTTAATGCTGATTCAGACATTTAATAGTCATAGATGGTGATGTTTGCATGTTTGCTTTCAGTTTTCTATTTGATTCCATTTGAATTAAAGAATCTATAATTTGTTATAGCATATATATTCACATATCCTAACTTGACGGTAGCAATGCTATTTCAGGCATAGTTGATCACATGTTGTTTATTCTTACAATTTCAATACTGGTATGTTTTTCAAACCCTGAGATTTTAGGTTTGTTCTATCCAGTATCTGTAAAACACTGGATTATTAAAACCTTTGATTTCAGACTACTAGTTTATATTGGGATGACTGTTTGTTGTGCTGTTGTCAGGTCAGTAACATCTGCAATATCTGTTGATGTCATTCTTCAAGTTTTTCATGTGAAACTGTCTTAAACATACAATAAACTATACTAGACAATTCAATAAATAAAAGTGCAATAATATTAGATTTGTACTGAAAGACCAATTGATTTTATAAAAGCTAAAACACTATTGGTTATAAATATTGACAGCTTATTGAATAAATTAATTTATTTTTATGTCTTAATGTCAAACAAACCTAGTTAAGAAGAAAATCAAACACTGTTGGGCATGTATCTTATCATTTCGAGGATTACTATTTCAGTCTGCACACTTTCATTGCAGATTGTTAACTTTTTTCAGTCAACAGAATTATTATTTTTCTTAATAAAAGCAAATTCCTTATGACATTACTTGTCTTGTATTTAAAAAAGCCTCTTTCAAGCCAGCTGACACATTCATGAATTTTTTAGAATGTGATTAACAATGTCCCTTCGTCGTATTGACATACAAGGCAACAGCTGGTAGAAATTCCTGCTCTTGTTCAACATAGTGTGAAAGCAAGAGGTTTAATTGAGTTAAAAATCAAGGTAAATTTACAATCAATAGGAGCTGATGTTCAGCCAATGTACCTGAAGAATCAAGAATTTTCAATTACTATAGTAGGTCTATTCTTATTATGAGGCAAACTGCTCGCATTCAGAAAAGGTGCAGGCCAAAATTTGACAGTACCAAAATTAAAAGCACTGCAGAAAAAATTTCTCTTGCATCAATATATGAGTGAAAAACTATAGTTTTCAGTTAAAATTTCATCAAAAAAGAGGCTGCATCAATGACTTCATTCAAGCATATGTATCAAAATTTTTAACATAGAGATTTTAAAAGCTGATCCTATAAGATAATAACATAACAATAACAAGGTGAAGTCTTAATCAAGAATAAGTTCCACAACCCAAGTTGACATCTAATAAAGAAAAGAATTAGATGTTATTAATTATTAAAATACTCATTATTCCTTACATTACTAACAAATCACTGACTTCCCAATCTAATGTCTTATACTGTTCACCATTTTAGTTTCATGGTTGAAACAGTAGAACTGTAAAAGTGGACTCTCAAAAACTAACTACTATTGAAGGATGTCTTCAGTTTATAAATAATGCAAATTTTAACACAATGAGATGTATAATCTGTTTCATTTGATAACCATAGTCTTGCAGGGAAACCATTCAGGACAAAAAAGAATTCCCTTTGTGAAAAACAGGGATAGGGTTTAAAAATGTCTACCCTGCCTATGTCAGCTCTAGCCAGAAAAATAGGAACCTGTCAGAAATCATGTACAGGTAAGATATATTAAACAAGTCAAATGATGTGAGGTTATTGAAGGAAACATCTGTAAGACAGTACAGTAAGGAAATATAAACAAAGATTGTTTAATAGAACTCTAATTACTGTCTTAACATCTGTACATCATTATTATATATCTATTTTATATTATAATGTACACATTTTTTTCTACTTTATCCATTATTACCCATTTTCATCTTAATATCTCATTATTACACCTTTACTAGATTACCCTTTTTCACCCTAAGTCACTGCTTCTTTTACATGTTACTATTAATATTTTGTGACTGGTGAATCAATAAGATAGGCTGTCTACGTAACCTTGGGACCTATAGTGTAATTTCAGGTAAGGCCAGATGAGGCTTTCAACTTAGTTTTAATGATGCAAGTCGGATTAGACAACAGATTTTATTTGCATTTCAGTTGAAATTTGAAAAAGAGAATTTGATCATTTTCATAAAGTTCTCTTTCTGTTTCTTATTTATTCAATGTAGAACGAGAAAGCATTTAAGAAAATAAATTAAGTTTATCAGCAACACAGTGAACATGTACAGCAATACAGAACACAGAATATCATAACTGCCATATATTATCAGTTCCATTCCACTTTTCAGGTAATAATTATCATTGAGTAGTTGGTAAACCATTGAATATAGCAATGGAAGATTGCTTCTCAACACAGCGTCTATACAAATGTACTATTATTTATACAGCTATCATTAAAAATTTACATCTGCAATAAGTAACACCAGTTATACACAAAAGTTTCAAATCAGACCTTTATACACCTGACATTAGAATACAGGTAAAAGTTTACAAAAATCAAACAAAAAGTTAAACCAGCAACTACGCCCAGTATCGACTTACAGAATGCACGTTTTTTAAATCTGAGAATGTGTTATGATATAGCCAGATGGTGTTTAGTAGAAGAAATTCATGGTGAAGCGTTTTTTACTATTAAATAATCAGAATAACATAGACTTGAACATATTGTATTAACACAGATGCTTCTATTACAAGCTGGTCTGTTGTTCAGCACAATTGGTGGGCACTAATTCTACTGATATTTGAATATAAATTAACTTTGGGAACAGGAAAGAAATACTAAACAGAGAGACTCCAGAGTTCTGAGAATAACGGGTAATACCGATAGAATCTCAAAAGAATAATTGTAACTGAGGAAATAACTTGTAGTTAAAACAGAAAGTTGTTTGTTATCGACCAGAATTAAATTTTCCCACGTTCATTATTACTAACTAATGTCTATTTAAACAGTATATCAATCTGTATGTATGAATAATATTGATAATTCAATAAAGAATTTTCTGAGGAAAGCCAATGTTAAGTAATTGAAGAGCAATGATGGAGCTTTATTCCTAATCCAACAGCAAGGGGAAACCAGATTGAAAAATGTGAATTCTATTCCCAGTATATTGCTCTGTTAAAGTTGTAACACTGGTAAATTTCATGTATAAAATCTACAACAGCACAGTTAGATATATGGTAATGGTTTAAAAGGAGGTAGAATGAAAACAGTGGATTCATCATAATATCATTTACAGTTGAAGATTCATAAATTAACAGTTCCTAATGTACTAAATAAATATGACTAATTATGAAATACCATATGCTATATTCCATTAACAGCAGACAAATCCTACTTTTTTGCTTACTTTATGTGTATTTTAGTGTATAATTTTCAAATTCCAGGGTAATACGTTCTTAATAGATTTTTACTCCCATTTTGAATTCACTTTAATTTGACAAATAATAAAAACATCACACAGGCTCAGATAATGAAAAAGGAGACAGTTCTCTATATATTTATTATCCAACTCATTCCATTTCAACATAGTTTAAATCACTATCTATAAATACTTATCCAAATACAAGGAAAATACCCAAAAGAATGCTAAGGAAGAGCATTTGGTAATCAATTGAAGGACATGGTAATTAGCTAATTAAATAACACCAAGTAATGATAATCAAAGATAAGGAAAAGTTTCTTCTGTAGACCAATTAATCAATTATTTACCATCTGGCTCATCTTTTCAATCCACTGCCAAACTTAAAATTTATTTAGAAAATCTTAATTTGCTTAAAATTAACCTTAAGCACACTATACTAGGCTTCTTTGTAATTCAACAAGACGAGGACTTTAATTTACTACAAGGAAAGCACTTTATTTTGAAGATCATCTAAGGACTTGGATCTTATAACTCCTTAATACCTTGAGGATGTTAAAAATGGCTTCCATTGCAACTTAAAGATCTTAAAATATGTTCAGACCAAAAAATAGTCTGAGTGTAGAACAGTTGCTTACCAGACAGTTGCTTACAAGAGTTGTTGCTCACAAGACAGTTGTTGTTTACCAAACAGTTGCTAATCGAACAGTTTCTCACTGGACAAATGTTCACACTTGTCCAAGGAATACTTCATTCAATTTGACTAGCTTTTATCGGTTGTTTAATATTACCCTTTATTTACTGTGCAATAAGGTTTATGAAAACGTTTTTTATTTAATTTTAGTTTGCACTTTTGGTATAAGAGATAAAGAAACTAGTATTTGTATATATTTTTAGGTATATTAGAAGTATTATGTATTCTCATTTTAACATATTAACCTTAATAATAGTGACTCCATATTTACCTCTCAACCACCCTAATCCTTATTAATTGGTGGCTGATTGGGGATCAAGTAAGTCACTCAATCAGATATAGAATCTATGCAGTAGCATTGTCAACGGAGCCATTCTATTCCAGATTTCCTGCAGTAGGTCATCTGTAGGTCATTAAAACTATGTTTCAGCAACTTAATAAAGAACATCAAATAAATGATGATTTCTTGTTGATAAAAAAACATTGAATAATATGTGAATTTTAAGGAACAAATTTTCTTATTTTTGGTTAAGTATTTGTCTAATAAACAACTGTCAAGTGAGCATACCCCAAATAGTCTATGCAGAATACCATACATTTCCATACTTGAGAGCCAAAGCAACTTCATCTCAAATTCTCAGTCTTTTATTTTTATATCCAAAAAACTAATTTTAACGATTGTACCATAAACGTTTCAAAGAGTATTTCTGAATACTCGACCTTATCCACACTGTAATCCCACCCTACAGCCAGATCCCAACCCTTATTATAACAGTCTGGCCTAGATTATATAGATTGTTCAACACAATAATTAATCTAAACAGATACAAAGTCTATTTCTGTGCTAATGAAAGAATATTGGAAAAAGAGAGAAATTGGATGTTAATATTTATTATCAAATAATGATGAGATTGAGTGTATAAAATGGCAATGACGTCAGACACATCCAAATTGACAAATAAATCAGTTAGCAGAAATAGATGTACTTACCTGAAGGCTTTCATTGCTTTTCCATGTCTTTTATTGCCATGATTAGCACCTTAGGTTGGCCATGTATGGATACCACAGTTTGACAATGGTGTGGTGTAAATTAACTAATGTTTACAGTGTTTAAATAAAGTATTAAAATGAAAATTCATGTTTCATTATAACAAAATATACTAAAAAAAAAACAGAATATATTTATGGGGGTATATATATTCCGAAAACTATAATTATTGCACATTTTAACAGAAATGGTCTGCTGTTTTTGCAGGTATATTTAAATTTTTAGATTTTGCAGCCAAATGAAATGAAATGATAATGCTCTACCTTCTGTTTAAAGTCAAAATTTCGGTGATGACTTATATGATGTAAATAACAAGTAAGAATAATTCACAAAATTTGAACACATGAATAATTCTGAATAGGACTTGCTAATTGTGTGTGTATATGTAACCTATAATTTTCCATTTCCAAAGAAAAATGCTTAATACCAAGGGAAAGTACCCCCAATTACTGCATGATTCCAACATGTATCGGGGGTGATTAAAAGATGCCCCGTATCAATGATTTACTATATTTTAAAAGGATATGACCAAGTTATTAACTGCAATAGTCTACGTCGTAACGGATGAGTCTGTGTCATAAAGAAAAAAGATCTTGGACTAAATCCTGGAAAAAGTAATTCCTCCTCATCGTCATCCGAGTGATCCTCACTTTTATTATCCTCAACTGCTAGTTTCACTTTCCCTTTTTCTGCATCCTCCAGACTGGGAGTAGAATGCTGTTCATTGGAATTAGTATTCTCCGGAGAAGCGTACGATGATGCCGCAAGATTCTGATTTTCTAGATTTTCTGGAGTTGAATCTCCAACATTGGAAGCTTTGTTTCCACCACTAGATTCCTCGGCCATTTTGCCTTCCCGTTTAATTTTCCCTCACGGAAAAGTACACATGATTAAAAATTAATTCTTTGACAGCAATACTCGTGAAAAATGAGATAACTGTACCACATTATAATCCTCGCAGAGAATTTAATCTCAAATTAAAACAATCGTAGGCTATAAAATTCCTTTTTCATTACTCCTCGAACACTTTCTGAAAATTTAAACAATAAATACCGACAAAAAGTGTAAATAATTCCTCTCTTAGTGCCATGCAACCGTAGATATAGTCAGGAAGGTTGGAAACAGACTTTTATTCTTCATATACCTTATCACATAAGATGGAATTCTGCACGCGCCACACGCCCATAGCAATTCCCAGAACGTTAGGCATCACAGATAAACATTTAACAAAGATCAGTAACAGACTCATGAAATAACCAGTAAAATCCACGAATCATTTTAACAGTTAAATGAAGAAGGTATAGAAGACGGCAATCGAGTGTTGAATCTAGTCCTCCCACCTGAACGGTGCTAACATTATTTCAACTCGTCAGTTCGTCACGCCGTCGAGTTGTTTCTACCTAGACTGAATGAAATCATGGCCGGTATTTCTCTCCCGTATCAATCAATACATTTCTCGTCACTGATCAAAGCATTCTACCACCGCAATTCGCCATCAATTCCTTACAATTTATAAGTTTTTGGCGAAAAGCACGCGTACTGTTATTTAAGGGTGATTAGGGGTAAATAATATTAACGGATTAGGGAAAATAAACTCTGGATTGATTCCTTATTACCAATCAATCTTTAGTCGATCCCAAGGGACTAGCTAGTGGCGGGAGATTTGACGTCTGTATTCCCCAGCTAATCAGCTCGTGTTTCAAATCAAACAGACAATTGTATTGCTCAGCTGATTTGACAGGGGTGTAAAAGATTTTAATTTGTGATTTATAATTGATTGAAAACGTTCTGCGTTTGATAACAATCGTTTAGACAGCCTCCACCTCCTCTACCATTCTTTCTATTAATCCCGAGACATTTAGAACGGTCATTTGCATCTTAAATCGATTACCGTCTACAACTCGTCAATAAAACAAAGATGGGGGTCACTTTACATGCAATAACCGTTTCTATAATAGTGTTTACACGTTGAATTACTTAATAAATCAAACAAAATCACACACAATCATAAAACATGCTACACGCGTGAAGCGTTCAATTTCACTACACCAAGTATAGCGACTTTTGGAAAAAGCTCAACAGCACATCCAGGAACGTACCTTCTGCAAGTTCGGAGATACAGTATTTGATAACTTTACTGATAACTACATCTATTTCGAAACAGCAAGTCGGCGTTTAGCCTTATGTGCACGAACACATTTTGAAAATTAGGTCAAAACCCCTTAATGTTTAATCTCTATGGATATCTTGCAACATGATTGTATTTGTATGACAGCACAATACTTTTAATTATTCCCTTCAACGGACAACAATCGCCATTTTTCGGGAAAATTTTGTTGTTGATTTGATATGTAAATTTCAGAAGTACTAAAAGAGTACAAAATGTCAATGTAACTTTCGAATAATTAATGATACATATGTGCAAATATGTTTCTAATCACAGCATTCATGAATTTGGACATTTATAATCTTGATGATTATATTAAGTTCACAGTTAGTAAAATCTGAAAAGTATTATTTATTGGTGATAATTGATGTGATTCGAAGAAATTGATGATAATGATAAAAGTAGATTATTCACTTTTTCTCGTCACGATAAATCGAATGTTTAAACTTTCAGTGGCATATTTTCAATATCAGCCTTATTGCTTAAATATAAGATTTAGTATAAGAAGTTTTTACAAGAAAGCCATAGTTCATTAGTATCATACTCTGGTTAACAGATATCAGACACTATTTCCAGGATATAAGACTCTACTTCCTAGGTATCAGATCATAATTTGATAATAATCTGCAATTTCTACTAAATAACCCACCCTACTGTTCAGACCGCTGTTCCCAAATATCAGACCCTTCTTTCTGGATATCAAACCTCGTTTCTGGGGTATTATAGTATGTATCTTTGATACAAAACCCTAATTTCTATATAATTATGATATATTGTTTCTATGGCATCTGAACAAAGGACACTACGTTCTTTATATCAAACGTTTCATCCAGGATATTCTGGAAATAAGACCCTGCTTCCTAGTTATTAGATTTACATCATACATATGATACTTTCGATATATCAAACGCTGTTTCTAGGACAGTTTGAATATTAGTCTCTGCCTCCTAGGTTTTTTAGAACTTGTCCCTACAAAAATAAGACCCTACTTCATACAGTCACCAATACTAGACAGATTTATACAATACAGTCTCATCCAGACAGTCATCGTATGCCGAATTTGGGTTTTTATTTAGAGTAAACTAAGCCCACTATACTTTGTTTTGTAGAGGTGGAAAGTTTACAAAAACCGTGAGTTGAAATGCTGCTCAAAAAAATGAAAAGAAAGTCATATACTGGTTGCTTTGATATATAATTATATTTAAGTTGTTTTCTAACTGCATTATGTGTATCAAAGACACGTATTGCATCGGTAAGCAACTAGTGCAATTAGATATTTCTTTCCTCATAGAGCAAATACCAAAGAAAAAAAACTAAAAAGAACTTTTTTTTGAAATCATGAAATATTTCAGATATGTTAAAGCACAACGTATAGAAAGACTATCACAGTTTCATAGACTATATACCAGGAATGTGGTTGGGCCAATTCCAAATAAATTAGTTCTCCTTGGTTCAATGGAAGTGTCAACTTCAATGCCAAACAATAAAAAAGCCCAAAGGTGAGTAGGTCTGTTTTAGATGTTGTCATTTGAGGAAACATGATAATGAAATATTATGATAATATAAACAAGTAAAAATGTACAATTATTAGAGCCCATACAGTAGTCAATATCTTCTTCTTCCTAACGTTTGTCCAAATTTTTACTAACATTTTTGTCTACAGTCTTCTAGTAAATTTTAACAGCATGAAATTAAGTGGAGATTTTAGTATTTTACTCGGCATGTAAAGAATCTCTGAAAGCAGGATATATTAATTTTGATGAATATGTATTTCAGTTAAAAAGTTTCTACAATTTAGGCGTCGATTCAAATTTTTTGCAAGCTTTTAGTTTGGAACAATATGAAATGTGGGCGAATTCCACGGTTTATGGTCAGCATTTTTATTATCTGAGGATAACCATGTCTTTTATTTCGTTTCATATTTCTGTTAAGGATGAAATTTGATTCTGGAATTTGCCTCTGGCGTTTTATCTCATTTGGTATAGTAGGATTATATTGTGGTAGTGTATTTAACCTGTTTATATGAGGTTAATATCGATAAAAACATGCTATGGAGGCATTCCTTAAACAGGTCATCACGAACCTATTAAAAAAAATATTAGACCGACTTCAAAGTTTACTTTGATATCGGCATTTTATTTATCTACTGGAAGATGACACCCTGCTCAACCGAAATAGCTAAAATTGTGTTGTAGTTGTGTGTGCAGGTCGGTGATTCCCGATGCTCCCTTTGTTTAACACTAAAATCGATTAGGATTTTCTATCAACTTCTACAGTGCCTTCATCATATCAATGCTGTTTCAAAACAATTAGATGGTTCGCTTAGTCTTGGCCTTTCGAAAAAGGTTTCTCACTTGAATGAATTCATTCACCCTGCGCTTAAAAATACCATCATAACTTCAACAATAGAAAAAATAAACAAAACTTGGGCAACAAATATTCTTTAGGTTCTGAAATATCATTTCAATTCCATGGTTAAAATTAAAACAGACTTGATTAATTTTCATTCTTTCACGGACACACAAATTGATTCTTATTCATCTGAAGCTTTAAATTGGGCTAGAAAAGTTTACAAATCTCGTTTACAAAACAGTCGAACAGTTTAAATCACTTTTGGCAAATATTAAGAATACCGCTTCATATGTTCTTGAGGATATGGATGTAGAATTGGTAGAACCATCTCTCCCTCCAACTACCAATCCAACCATCTCCAACAGGTTTATTTTTGTACCATAGTCTACCACTTTAAATATGCCATTTAAAGTCAGTCCTCATCAAAGCTGAACCAAGTGATATGCCAGAAAAGTTGGTGGTACATGTTGGTCTGAATCACAAACAGGAAGGTGGTGAATATTCATACAACCAGATGTTAAAAGTACTGACCATTGCCAAAGCCAAATTTCCAAAAGCCCCCCTGTATGTCACTCCAATTCTGTCTTTGAACCGAGCTTTTCCTGCAGCCTTTAAAAACCTGTCCAATGGCAAAACTTACCTTCAGATATCCTGAACAGCTATGGGTAAACGATTCGCTCCAAGTTACGCTAATATTTTTATGGCAGAATTCGAACGCGAAATTGACCTGATTTCTCCTTTCAAACCATAATTCTACGGGCGTTTCCTTGATGAGATTTTCCTAATCTGGCAGTATACCCTTCAAGAATTCTGGCAATATTTTGAAATTCTGAACAATCACCACCCATCTATCAAATTAACGGCCAATGTTAGCGAATACAGTATGAATTTCCTTGACACCACAGTATTTAAAGGACCGGGTTTTAATGAAACTAGCAAGGCTGATATCAAAGTATATTTTAAGCCAACAGATACCCACCAACTTTTATTGAAAAGGGCGGTTCATCCAAAACATACATTTTCCGGTATAATTAAGTCCCAAATTTTGCGCTTTCACAGAATCTGTACTAGAACCATTGATTTCGATAATGCCTGTCAAACTGTTTTCAAAAAATTGCGAGAGCGGGGGTATTCTAAACGATACCTCCGCAGCATTAAAAGCAAAACTCTTTTTGAAATTGAAGAAAAGACATCTAATCAAATTCCTATACTTAATCAATCTTTCGGATCTAGGCCGTGCGGTTCTACAAGATGTAGAACCTGCAAGCAGATTTTAACAACCGATAGTTTCTCCAATAAGATTAATGGCAAACAATTTTCGATAAACGGTCAACTTTCATGCCTTAGTACATAATTTACTTAATATCGTGCGAAAATGCCCCATGCAATATGTAGGAGAGACAAAGAATTCTTTAAGGGAACGAATAAACGGTCACCGTTTCGATATCACTCATTATCTTGATAAACCCATTGGAAATCATTTCAACTCCACCTACCACAATCTTAGTGATATTGAGCAAGTGATCTTGGAAGAACAAATCAATCCCAAATCTTCAAGACTATACAGGGAGAGCTTTTGGACCAACCAGCTACAGACCGTTGCTCCATCTGGATTAAATATCCAATATGATTCGCAGATTGTACCTTTTGTAACACAGTTTAACAGTACTTCATGCCAAGCTTCTAGGGTTGTTAAACGCTATTATTCCGAGTTGCAAAATAGATTCCCAACTATCTTTCATAAAAAACTGGTCGTAGCCTACTCAAAAAATAGAAACCTTAGTGATATAGGACTTGTCCGTGGAAGACTTGATTTTTTTTTTTTTTTTTTTTTTTTTTTGCGATTCTCGGATGAGTTTGCAGGCAAACTGGTAAAAGGTACAGGAATTCTAAATCTACAGTTGATCTTAGAATGATTTCTATTATCAAATAAAACAAAACCGGAAGTTCTATCTCTGACCGGAGTTGAGGTTTTTTTGCTTTAGCAAGTTTATTTTCAGTTCGATTTCGACCGGATTTTCAGATTTGAAAACTTCAATCTATTTGTCAAGTAACAATTATAGGTTTTATGCAATTCGGTTTAATCTTTTACCCACGATTTGCAATTCAATATTCAAGGGTCATCGGCAAGAATTTCGGCCCGTGATTTCTCGTTCAATATAAATGGTAAAATTTTGAAACTTTACCAGTTGATAGGCGATATGATTATAATTTTTGAAAAATTTTGACTTCCGGTTTAGCCTCAAATGACGTAATTACGTAACTTCTGGTCTATAATTGATAAATTTATATTCATTTTTTAGTGAAAGAGATAAAGAAAGTAGCATTTTTATAGATCATATTATAATAATAATGATATAAATTAATGATTTTTATGACTTTAAGGTCTATGTTAGAAGTAATTAATAGAACATATTTACAATTGACTTAACAATAGTGAACTCAACTTTAACCCTGTGCCAGTGCCTTCTGTTGAATAGTAACTTGGTACCTTTCAACCACCCTAATCACTAAAATTTACTTTTTGTTGAAAAGGATGAGTTCATACCCCATCCGTATTTACTAATCAGACATAAGGGGCATCAGCTCAGCATGTACCTGTTTAGCTCTTTCAGTTGCAGGTACTTGATGATTGTCCTATATAGACGGTATTGTCAATTTTTAAAGAATTAAATGAGTTGTTTGGCAAACGAAATTTTGCCCCATAGCTTCAAGGCCTTTTTGCACTTTAATACCTTTCGCCAAGTGTTCTCTCGGCCGATTGTAGTAAAAAGGCTAACTGTGAAAATGTTTAATCTTTAATTTAAGTATTATATCACATACAGAAAATTTAATGTGTGATTAAAATCAATTTCTAACTAAAACCTTTATTTCAGTTTCCTCATTCAACTTCCAGAGATATTCATATGCAAAAATTCATATCTATAAATTAATATATAAAATAATATGCATAAGCAAGATTTATGAAAAAAGTATTAGACAGATTTTGGATTTTCGAATTTGTTTGAAAATTTCAAAGTCTATTCCTCGTGACCTTAGCCTTTTAGGACCTTTACCTCAGCTGTATCACATTTTCCAAATAAACAATGACCATTTGAATCTCTTTTTAACAATATATAACTAATTTATAATCATATTTTTTTTTTAATTTTCGTTTTTTTTTTTGAATCAAGTTCTAATCCATATGTAATTATTCCACATCATTATGGATTTCATAATCAAAATGTACTTGATTTTTTCTATTCAACGATAAGTGACATGAATGGTCTAATACAAAATTTTGAATTTGGCAAAATTAAACAAAAATACTAATTTGTCTTCTAAAATAAGAGGCTGTTTGGGTGAAGATGATTGAGAGGTTGTAAAAGGAGGTTATACAACAATAATGATAAAGGTGTTGATTTGAACTTTTCACACCGATTATGTTATATTTAACCTCAGAAAAAATTTCTATATTTGATGCTATAGGTGATTATATTCTATACTTCAAGCACAAAATACAAGATTGAATATTGTTACCTGTTTGCCAAAAGCGACTTAAAGCTATGTGGTAAATGTCGCGTTCCAAGCACAGTGCAGTTCTCAACTCTAGTTTTTAATTTAATTTTTGAATTTATTTTTAGGATTCGGAAGGAAGATCAGAGACAAATGCCTGTACCAAACTAATAGAAATTGAAATCAGATTTCGATTGAAGTGTGCTGCGAATTTGAAAGAGTTTTTAATTGCCGCTATTTGATTCTCTTTAAGATTGTGTGAATAATGATAACTCTGTAGACAGGCGACTCCAGCCAATATTAATCTCCCGTCTTCGACCAGGTGCCCACTAATTATTCCATCAGTTACCATAGCAATAGATTAGACAACGCCACGTGTACCGACACTTAGCATTATTTAAATGTTATCAGGACTATGAAGAGATTCCAAAGAATTTGACTCGACCAATCATCTTATCAATTAGATATGAAACGAGCTGATAATTCAATCATCTGCTATGTTTGATCACTTTTTTACACAAAAATTTTATAGTCAAGTTTGATATACTTTGTTTCAATTTACAATTTAATGGCCATGGTTCAAGCAAGTTGATACGTGCTTTAAAGTGGACCAGGCTTTATTTGTTTCGGACAATCATCCGACAGCCTCAAACACATGAAATCTTTTGGTTAGCTAATCAGAAATAGTCTACAGAGCTTACCTTTGAAATTTGAGCCTTCAAATCCATGTGTATCCATAATTATCCGTGTTTGAAAAATCATAATGACTTAAGAAATTACGAACGTCCCGCCATATTGGAAAACGGTTCGTCTTGATAATCAAGAGTTATCCTTCCCGTCGTGCAACAGCGGTCATCTATATAAACAGACTACAACGCATTTTTCAATTGTAGACTTTGTCAACAGGACACACAATTTTCAGACTGACTGGAGACCAGCCGCGTACAGCACGGAAAAAAAATGAAAAGTGAAATTTTTTGTTTGAGGCATATTTCAAGGTATTTAGCGATTTTCTCAGAGCTTGAATATTTCTGAGGACTGTTTAAATGTAACAAAGGCCCAAAACGACCCCTAAAAATCCAGCCTGGGCCCCTTTAAATAAATGTATATGTATTATGGTTTTATGATACCGATACTGTACGTCTTCTTATCTTTTTTTCAATGCGGATAATCTTTATCTTCTGTCAAGCCAGACCAGCTACCAGAAAACCACTGTACACTGTCAAGGATTGCAATAGCTTGATCATAAAATTGATCAATAACAGTGGGAATGGAAGTTATCAAATATCAATATAGTACCCCATACTATGGATACTTCACCAGTTCCAGAAAATTACTAAACATCGTTCACTGTAACTGTAAGACGTTATGCTATACAAACAGATCCAGCTGTAAGAATAATGAACTGACTTGCACATAAGCATTTGGTCAATTGATCTAATGATGTTCAACTCGAGATGATGACGACGAGGAGAATTTAAGAGATAAAAGGAGAATATACTATTATATCTTGTTTTTTTTTTAGGGTAAAAATCCATTTTTAGGATCTATGACGTCACAAAAGTTAGGGATCAATTTCGTATTATAAGGGATCACCCTATGAAGAAATGGACATCAGATTTGTATTTTTGTACACTAGATAACACTGGGTTACATAGCAACCACACTTACTATATAAGTCTGTAAAATACAAAAATATATATACATATCCTTTTTATATGGCCCGTGACCTTACTGGGATATTGATTAAATCCAGTAGAGAAACAATTTCTATCAATTTGTCCACCCCACTATTATCCCCGAACCCATAGGCTATTTACTAGGCTTTACACATAGATTTTAAGGCTCCAATCTCGACGATGAACTGTGATCGCTACATTGTAAACGTACATGAATATTTGACCACGAAATTAGTGCTCAAATGTTTTTTATTTTTAAGATTGTCATCAATACATCAACCATGTATTGACGTCGATATTTATCCGAGCAGGTGTATCTTCTATCCTTTCCGAATATGACTTAGCTAGAGGAGCGTATTGGCGTTATAACAACTAGTGACGAAGTTTGGAATATATACGTCAATTGTGTTTTTGTTTTTTTAGCATTTTCCATATTAGGAAATATAATGACGCACGGAACCGATTTTTTTTAAATTATATTTCGAAATTATATTTCCTTTCTTTCCAATCTAATTATTCTTGACATTTTACCCTCGTGAAAAAATTCATTGACCTAGCTGCCTAGTATTTAATGAAAATGAAAGGAGTAATATACCTTATTAAAAATACATCAAAATATTGAATCTGTATTGTAAGTTGTCAGTATAGTTAAACACCAATAAGCAGACGAATGACTTTTCTCGGAAAGTTTCTAAAAAGTAAAAAACGCATCTAAAACTACCTGATGTTACCTTGCGACTGTGGGAATTCTATTTTAGTTTATTTGATTTCAACCACATACACTATTTTTGTCTAATTGTCAACCTAATGCTCATGCTCACTGTAAGGGGTTACCTTGTAATTAAACTGATGATTATAGTACTTATATATATAATCTCAAGTTTCGCACTTACAGAATCCATTAATTTTAATGGATAAAACCGATCTGTTTTAAATTATCTGAAACTTAAATAATGAAGACAGAAAATATTATGCTAAGATCAGGTTTGACAGAAATCTAGTTCTAAATCTATACAATTGGAACTTGTTATTTTTATTTCATTCTTTCTCTATACTAAGAATATTTCTGGGGTTAGTCCACAATAATCTACAATATTCTACTTCGTTGGGTCGTTTATTAGCTGACTACTAATTGTGCATTTTTCACGTATATCAGAGTTTGGAACTTGGATAATTTGTTTTTTTTTCTGGCATTTACGTAAAAGTGCGATTGTGTGGTGGACGTTAAGGAAGTCCAGGAAGAGAATAAAAGGGTATTTTTGTACTAAATGTTGACAATATAGTGCACACAGCAATGACCATTCTTTTTTAATCATTTGTTTTTCAAGCGACTGCGAATTTGTGAGATAAAATATAAATCTTTGCTGAAAACTTCATGGAAAAGGAATTTCAATTAGAAATCCTATGTTGTAGATCAATTATAACAGATTGATTATGAATGTCATTTATTCGCGTATAAATGTGTAGATGAGACCAAACATCGAATAATGGTCCCAGACCGAACTGTGTGTATTTCTTAAGTCATTATGTCGCCAAGAATAAGTCCAAATATCTAATTTTCTCGGATTACCACACAGTCTGCACAGTGTTGTTTTTTCTTTCTATAAATCATCAGAATGAATAAATCGACGGAAATAGTCGACAAAATCCATTCATCTTTTTCACAATCTCCAGTGTCAGTTGTAAAATAGATTTCAGTATCACGTTATCAATAACGACTCCAGACGGACAAGAGACTCATCAGTTCAATCTCGTATCAACAACCAAAAAATGATTCGGAAATGTAGGGTTTAAATGATATAAGTAACTCTTTGAGTAGACAAGCCCCACATAACGTTTACCTGGCTACATAGACGTTTATATAACTTGAAACCCCAATTCGTTTGAAACATAGGCTATTACAATTTATGATGCGCTTGTTTTCCCTACGTAGCCAAATTAATACCATTTACCAGACAATAAACTAAACAAGGACTACATATCGTCATGGGCTACCTGTCTGTATGTCTCTCTACACTTTAACAAGCTTGCAGATGCAAAATCGAGGTTATAGTATATAATGTCCGAATAGTTGAGAGAAATAAAATACAGTCAAAATAACATGCATAGGAAAATAACCAGTCAACTACTGTTTAGAATATCTTACATAATGGAGACAAACAATATGTTCATTATGAAATCATACGAACTCCATTCATTTATGTAACATCTAATCAAACAGTCTCATAATAGTCCATCTATTTCGGTCTAATTAGATCATAACAATATTGAACTCGGAAACTATAAGTCTACTAGATCCATATTGGCTTTCCATTACGTCATATATATATCATGCTGGCATCAGGTGACGTCACTAATGGTATTTCAAAACGGAAATGCTGATAGCAGGCGACGAATCTGAATAACAGACTACATCGAATCAGCGCGTGAAAATTATCCTTGTTGTTATTACATATAGGCCTAAAATGGAGTTGGACAGAGAGAAATGGCTGACATTATTGATGTTTGGCTTTTAAAACAGATTAGACAAGTCTCACCCCGACTAGCTAACTCAATCTTATATTAGTTAATTGTACTGTAGAATCTACATTAGTATTATTAAAACAATTCCTTGGATATTTTGAGATTTCCGGATAAAATCTGTCATCAAATCATGCGTCATAAGAACAAAAATAAACATTGCTCTACTTATAATGAACCAGGGACCGGTAAGCCTTTCACGTTCACGTACACCTTTAAATATAGGGCTAATGGGTTTATTCTAATCTAGTTTGGCACAGTCTTTAAACTATATCTTTCGGGAAATCTTGAGAAATTCAGGAACTCGTTCAATACGCTGATCTGCTTATTTCAGTCCTTCAGCCATAAAGTCTATACCATACTCGGCTCCAAGTTACCTGCAACACCTGCTGAAAAGACCGCAATTCCAAGGTGCATGAACTGCTGAGAGTTGTCCCTGTTGTTTTTTTTTTTTTTTAATTATAAACTTTTATTATGAGACTCTTATTGCATAGAAATTGGCGTCCAGTATAATAACTTTCCAATTAGGGTAAAGGGATTCTAAATAATGCGGTGGTCAGCAGCCGATAACCTTGGGACATTGTCGAGTATTAATAAGCTGTTGATGAAGTTCTTGATTTCTATATTTGGTGCCTTAAGCTATTTATTAATTCTACGAGTCGTCATAACAATTAACGTGTAGGATTACTGTCAGGTTAATCACGTCTCAGTCGTCTTCAATAGACGTGATTTACAAGTTCGAATGTTTTCGAGACATTTCGTGATACTAGAGATTCGTGTTTCCTTCGACACTCGAACCTAGAAGGAAACGGAAATCAAAGCAAGTGACACTTCCGGAATTGATCACCACATAAACAACCCTCAGTCTACTTTCAACCAGTCAAAATGTGTCAGATTAATGTAGCATAGGCTACTGTATGCAATCGGAATAGGCCTACCGTTCTTTTTATGGCTTTAATACCGTTTTATGTGGAGTTTGTCTATAACAATGCTTTTCAAAACTTTGAAGTGGTTTGGTACTGGTGTAGCTGTGAATAACGCTGGAGAATCTCTTAGCAGGCCCCCCAATCTGTTTTATAACAACTATCCAGTCTACTCAACCGAGATTTATAACAACCGAACTATCCGTCTGGCTCGATCGAGATTTATAACAACAGAACTGTGCAGTCTGACTCAACCGAAATATATAAAAACAGAACTATCCAGTCTGACTCAGCTGAGATTTATAACAACAGAACTATCCGTTTGGTTCGAACGAGATTAATAACAACAGAACTATCCGACTGGCTCGACCGAGATTTAAAACAACAGAACTATCCAGTCTGACTCAACCGAGATTCATAACAACAGAACTATTCAGGCTGGCATTACGTGACAGTGGTGTTTACAAACCATCAATGCAGGCGTTACCACGTCTTTAAAGATTGGTGTGATTTAAGGAGGAGTTAATTATGCGTTTGATGTGTTCTTACGGAAATGCTTACACAGTTTTATTCTCCAGAAATCAATGAAACACATTTCTGTCTTTCTCTAGTAATTGAGAATTTAATAGATAAACTTATCTCTCGACTAACTTCACCTACAGACCTTCGATATTTAACACTTCATTATCATACTCATTTTATACGTCTACTTTTCTTCACTTTCCCGCTCAATTTGTCATATTTCTATGGTAACGTGTTTTTAAAAAGCTGGAATTAGAAAGGATGAATGATAGAACATGATTGGTGAAGAGGCAGTTAATTTCAACAAAGAATCTTTTTCCGTAAACATTTCCAGTTGCCTATTCACAAAGCACTTAAAACCATGGTAACGACGTTCAAGGTTCTAACCAGGCTTCAGTCCAACCTTCATTTCATGTCAGTTATAAGAATTTCTTCCATTCCAAGATTTTTTTCTCACCATGTTTTCTAATCTATAGGTTTGTACACTAACTGGCACATCGAAAAAATAATAAGATCCCAATTAAGAGGTGAATACAAAAAAACACGGACAATGACTCAATTTGACTTGGTAGGAAAACTAAATGAAAATTGGGAAAAGCTGTGTGCAATAACATTAAGGAGTAGCATAAAATAAAATTCTAATTCCTGATCCCACAGTAAACTGTCTGATGAGTTGGTGTAAAATCCTCCGTTGAAAATATACACGATACGATATTCTTGGGACCATTTTGGGAACACTTCTAGCACTACTTTTTTCCAACATGACAAGAATATCAGTTTATGAAACGTAATTTCATTAATGAATATAGATCGAGACAATTTACAGACTCTAGGCTACAGAGTTAACGGAGTTCGTTTGGTCCACAGAAAACTCAATGTATATATCATCACATGTCACATCTACATTATGACCAATTTCCTTCCATACATCACGTGACAACGCCATTTAGGCTGTCAACCCCCAACTAAGATATGTCTGGATATAAGCTCCGTTTACACCAGGCCGCTATAAAGCGTTCCGTTCTCGGTCCGGCCAGGTCGCGAAAAAAATCACAAACTCAACCAAACAAGCGTATCGAGAATGATTCCAAGATAATGATTTAAACGGTTGACTGCTCTCAGACGGGTACTAATGGAACTCTTAATAAAAGAAGTAGACCTAAATATATAGATGTCCATGTGAACCGGATGAGAACAAAAATGGCGCCTGGTGATTATCAAATTCCGCGGGAAAAGGTGAAGGTCGGTCTTCGCAGTAAACGCGAAGCTTGCTGAGAACGGATTACGGTGCGTGGGCATTTACCGACCTTCACCTTTTCATCCGGGCTACATCAAGGTCAATATTTATCTCTTTCATTAAGAGTTCCATTAAAATGCGTTTGCAATGCGCAGTCAAGCAGGTACATTATAAGTTAGGAACCGTTCTCGGCACGCTTGTTAGGATATCCAGAAGCAACTTAGCTTATCAAAGACAGACCAACAGTATAACAGTTATATTTTTAGTTTAAACAGGGAAAATTTGTAATTTTATCGCGGCCTGGTCCTGACCGAGTACGGAAAGCTCCATAGCGGCCTGGTGTAAACGGGGGCTACAGACCCCGACATAAGGACTATGGTGTAGCTAACGAAGGAAAATAGTCAGAGAATATGATCGAGGCAATAGGAAATATTGTGGCCTAAAGGCTTGGTCGATCAAGTCTAATTCGGAGTATTGGAAATTAAAAGTAGGGTCCCTGCTACTCTGTAGAACCATTAGCCAAGTTAATTGTGAGTTGGCAGAAATATAGGAAAATAGTGATTAACTCTCCAATCCATTATAATTTATCCTATTACCAGGAAATTGAATAGTAAAGACCACTGCCGGCTCCAGAAGAGACGGTGGATTATTTGGTGACCACGGTGATCAGGAAGGCTTCTACAGGAATCCACAGGCGGTCTAAACTCGTGTTGGTATTTTGACCCATGTGAAATCCTCGTTTTATTGACGGTGACAACATGTCATTTATTATGAAGGTATTTTGAGATGAAAAGCCAAATGAAACGGAATACTCGTTTCTCGGTTTAGTTCAGAAACTATTTAAGACTACAAAAATAGGCTGTTCACTTGCCTTGATGTGGATTCAACTTGTAAATTAGAAGAATGCTCATAATTATATTTTCATAATTTTAAGACATACCCACCAGCTTATGGCATGTTTGTTTCACAAGTCATCCGCTATGTCAGGTTTTGTTGAATATATATAAAGACTTTTTAGCCAGAGGTTTTGATTTTAGAATTGATTAAGCAGGGTTTAATTCATTTAGACATTTTATGGTCGTTGCAGCGAACTTCATGACGAATATAGTTATTTGCCGCGCGAAGCAGACCATATTTACTCTATTCAAAACACCTCATCGTACTGCTCTTTTGACGAGTCCACTAATATACAACTTTTACTCTCGATTTTGCCATACTTCGGACAAAACGAGGATTCTTGACTGATTATTATGCCTATGGAAGAAAACACAGATATTCATCTGAGGCCTCAGATGCAAATATCTCGTCTATCTATGGTGGTCCGTATACATCATTTTTTTTTTAATTTTGAATTTAAAAAATGGAATATAATTACAAAACTGGAATATAATTTTAAAACTTGTATTTTCACCCGAGTGAAAATTAATTCTAAAAATTTTGAATTGAATTTTGCATTTTTAAGTGAAACGTGGTTAGCACGTGAGTGAAAAGTATTAATAATTTTTTAATTCAAAATTCTAGAATTATCACTTGGGTGAAAATTAATTACAAGTTATTAAAAAAAATTTTTAAATTATATTCCATTTTTTTAATCCAAAATTTAAAAAAATGATGTCGTATACGGACCACCGTACATGCCTACCTATAAACTCTGAACATCTATATTCAAAGGAAGCTCGAACAACATTTTGAAAAATGTATAATGTGGATATCTGTCTAATGAAAAGAACACCATAAGTCAGGCAAATTTTCCCCAATTTTATTCGTCGTGTATATTTAGGTGCACTTGGGCTGAAATGCGCATTATAAAAAAACGGTGTTATAATGTATCTTTAAAAAATGAAATGAATGGAGTTTTACTTCCTACTTTTCTGCACCTTATGGGCTAACGAAGACGGACAACGCCATGCAGTGTGCTATGAGGGAAATTTTGCCAGGACGATTTCCAACTGTCGAGGGATCTTTAACGTGCACAGCCTGTAGCACACGAGGCCTCGGTTTATTATATATTGTATCTTTAATGGCAGGCTATACCTACTTAAAGATCAATTTATTGTGTTCGACATACAAAAGAAAAACAAACAAAAAAAGAAAAAAGATAGCTTGCCAGGCAAGGTAACATACGCCCACTTGCAGCCTTGAATTTGAAGATATATATTGAGCAATAACTCAAAAACTATCAAATCGAAAAATCGTCAAATTCAAACTTGAACAAATCAATTTCTAAGTTAGATTTCAGGAAACTCTTATTTTAGGACTGGTGCCATTCATACCAAATACTTTATATCGGAGTATCTGTTTATGTGTATGTGTGTGCGTGCTTGTGCGTGCTTGTGTCTCTTTAACTAAAATTACTAATAATTAATGCTCGCACAATTAATGCTCGCACAATTTAAGCGTATCTATTGTTTTGTGACCTAGACTCGTCTCAATTCACCCTAACACCATCTTATCTTTTTCAATACTCATACCAAGTTTCATCAAATCTGTTAAAAAATTGTAGCTTCTTTTGCACCCATAAAATTTGTTTACGCAATTTTACTCAGCAAAGGACAATAACTGAAAAAAACATTCATTAAAATAAGTCGTCAAATTCAAACTTGATTACTGTTTTTTAAAATTCTAACCAACAATACAATTTTGACCGCCGTCTTATCAATTCCAATGCTCATACCAAGTTTCATCAAAATCCATTGAATATTGTTGCCTCTATTTCACCCACAATCAAATTTTGACGCAATTTTACTCAGTCAAGGGCATAACTCAAAAAAAGTTCATAAAAAATCGTCAAATTCGAACTTGGCTGCCGTCTTAACAATTTCAATACTCATACCAAGTTTCATCCAAATCCATTGAAAATTGTGGCTTCTATTTAATCAACTATAAATTTTGATGTGATGTAACTAAGTCAAGGGCAATAACTCAAAAATCGTTCTTCGAAAAATTGTCAAATTCGAACTTGATCGCCGTCTTATCAATTCCATTACTCACACCAAATTTCATTAAAATCCATTGAAAATTGTAGCTTCTATTATGTCTACAACAAATATTTGAGCAGGGGCAATAACCCAAAAACCGTTCATCGAAAAATTGTCAAATTCGAACTTGACTGCAGTCTTATCAATTCTAAAGCTCAAACCAAGTTTCATTAAAATCTATATAAAATTGTAGCTTCTATTGTGTCTACAACAAATGTAGACGGACCGACAGACCGACGGACAAGGGCGACGAGAATATATGTCCACATATTCATGTGGGCGTATAAAAAAATAGGAATAGTAAAGCTGTTTACCCCATTATTGTATATCTGTAACTGGATTGTGACGCACTGATCTACCTTTAAAAGATTGGATAGGATAGGGTATACTTTGCGACATCCATCTGTTGCCACAAAACAGAGAGACTTTCTTGATATATGCACTGTCTGACTCTTGTCCAATACCGACACTTTCTACAGGATATCGTGAAAGCATGCAAACAATTCAACAATTCCTACTAAATGCCAACATCTGTTGCACTCTACAGCAGTCGGGTGTTATTCTACTCGGATTAGTTCACTGTGGTTTCGGAAGTCACGACATGCATAACACGGCGAAGGTGGATAGGAGTTTAATAATAAGGATTGAGTGTCAAATATAATAATTTTCAATTTAGTTGTGTTAGTGCAATTATATATTTATAAATGTGTATCTCTTACCGAGAAATGGTTTGCTAGATTGCAGTAACACACATGACATGTTCTAAATGCTTTCGATATGAAACTGTGACACGTTGAGTTAGCGAAACAGTTATTACCTTCTTTTTAGAAAAACTCATCCTAATCCGCATTGCTTAAATATTTATCTGTCAATTTTCTTTAATCAAAGTGACATAAGGTGTTTGGGAAATTTACAGCACGAGAGCACGTGAAAAAAGGAATCATTAGCGCTACCCAGAGTAAGGAATGGAGCCTAATATAACATCCGTGTGGTACCATTAGTAATAAAGTTCCGGTTTTTTCCTTTTTTTCGGATATCATCAGTATTCTGATGCGAGATGAGTCAGCTAAAATTCGTACCAACTGTTTTTTGGGGGGCGTAAATTCTCTACATAATTTGTTGATTTGAGTTGGTTTAAGATTCATCAATAGTCCGAAATAAAAGTCCGCGGCAAACCTGAACTAACAATATAATAAATAAGTATCGGTTATTATGTATTAACGTTTTGACTCAATTGGGATATTTCATCTCTTTACCAACCGATTAGCGCAATTGTAATTCCATTCGAATCATTTTACGCTGAGACCTAAAAAAACGTAACTGACACATCTAAAACAAAACAAAGCATTACTAAACCCTAGCTACCCGTATGATAAAACCTTTTACTGTCTATATAATTATATCCATTGATAAGGATCTAATCATTACAGCATTAGAAAAAATCTGACGAAATACCAAACTTTGATCAATCCTTATTCCACATAATAATCTAACGCCTTCGTAAAGAAATGTGTATAGAAAACTAACCACGATGTTTATAAAATCTTCATCATAAAAACCTGTTGCTTATTAGTCCAGTAACTATTACAACCGGAAGTGAATGAGAAAATATGGTAGAGCATTAACAATCATCAGCATTTCTTAAAGGTGTGCTATCTTTTATTATTTGTAAGTCAAATATATTTTGTGATTTGGTGACCAGTTTAGTTATTCAGTTATGAAAACTCTTAAGAAGAAATCTCAGAGCGCTATGTCAAATATTGTACCTTCCTTTACACTAATAATTTAAGTGGAGAATATTTTGGATAACCGTTAGAGGTGCTAACAGTGTAAATATATAGGCCTACTGTGAGATTCAAATTTGGTGCCGATAACAGGTGGAATGTTCTCAAAAAGTGTTTTTTTCTGATTTTAACTGTATTTAACACCTTTCTACCTCTGGAGTGGTTAGGGTATGTTTGTTTCAATTGGAGGTGAACGTGGGAGATTTAAAAAAAAATAGAGGAAATTCCTTTGCTTTTTCCCGTGTACTCCGTTAGACTTGTTACAAAACCATGATATTATTGGGGCGTTTAAACTTGATTATTTATCTACGACCAACCCACATATCTTGGCAAATATAAAACATTCAGAAATAAAAGTACATATTCTTCTTTATCATCGTCTTCACAACAAATAACATTAGGTTCGGATACAAATAAACTTTGGCAAGTTGTAATTTGGAAAATTATTTGATGTCGAGTCTCGAATATAATCTGTATTATACATTTTTTATATATGTTGTGAATATGCCATTTAACATCCATACGTTATGTCATCAATACTTCGTTGCTGGACAAAGATTCGACATGACCATGAAACTCTTTGTTAACCCCAAAAAGGAGAAAGAGGATTTCGAAAAATAGCACAGGTTACAAAAAGTGGAGTGGCAAAAGTTATGGTCTCTAATTGGTATATGTTCCACTCAAATCTACTATACAATTGAATCCTTTAATTTGATTTTTTTTGTTTAATTTCGTAAAAGTAAATACTAAACAAGCATTGTTTATTTCATGAAGAAAACAAATCACAGACAACCTTTTCACTATTACAATTAGGAATTCCATGTCCATCCAAAGGTATATTTCTGACTCTAATGAAACTATTCCTGGCTACTTGTGATTTTCTACCTGCCAATGTCAATTGTATTATTTATAGAGTTCTATTTTACAATGTCTGTATGTTGATATATTTAGTTCAGGTCGGATGGAAATTTTTTTTAAATGACAACGTCAATGTTTAAGATTCCAATTGGTTTTAATTCCCGGAATTGACTTCCTTTTTTATTTATCGGGTTAAATTTCACCTAGTGGCTTTTAATCAAGACGCAACATTTCTTAATTTTTTGTCCAAATAACAGTAATTTCTAGCTTAACTGAAACTGGTATGGCAGAGGTTTGAGTGGTTTCTCAAATACTAAGCTATCAACAAATCTGATCATATAGTTTGCTTAAGGAGGTGAAGACTGTGATCAATGAACCATAACGCTTCTGTTAGAGGCGACTGATATTCAACTTGATGTGGGAAAGATTACATGCAATATGAATATGATGGATTATGAATTAACCGTTGCTTATACCTCCATCACACCGGAGAGGCGTCCTTACTGCGCGGCTGTGGCGACCGAAAATGGTCCCAGAGCGTCGTAACGTCGCCATAAGCGTGGTATTAGCGTGGTAACGTCGCCAGACGTCGTGCTGTGGTCGCCATGGTCGCCAATGATCGCAGAGTCACGGCGTTTGTTTTCAAGGACATGTTCAAAACAAACGCCAAGGTCCGGCGATCCGTCTTGGAACGCGTTGAGAACTCGGTAGGATCACAAAGGTCGTAATACAAACGCCATAACATCTCTATGAACGTAGTATAAGCACAGCACACGCTTGAAACGCATGAAACGGCGACTTCAAGGCGTCCTCACCACGATCCTCGGGTTTCTGATACGACCAAAAGCGTAGTGAGAGTGCCGGGGAACTCAGGTGAACGCCGTTAGATCTCAACAGAAACGCCATAAGCGTGTAAAAGTCGTGGCGGGGGCGTCGGGAGAACGCAGTAAGATCGCATAGGTCGTGGTCAAAGCGCAGCTGTTATAGATTTTGCCTCCATCACACCGGAGAGGCGTCCTTACTGCGCTGCTGTGGCGACCGAAAATGGTCCCAGAGCGTCGTAACGTCGCCATAAGCGTGGTATTATCGTGGTAACGTCGCCAGACGTCGTGCTGTGGTCGCCATGGTCGCCAATGATCGCAGAGTCACGGCGTTTGTTTTGGACATGTTCAAAACAAACGCCAAGGTCCGGCGATCCGTCTTGGAACGCGTTGAGAACTCGGTGGGATCACAAAGGTCGTAATACAAACGCCATAACATCTCTATGAACGTAGTATAAGCGCAGCACACGCTTGAAACGCATGAAACGGCGACTTCAAGGCGTCCTCACCACGACCCTCGGGTTTCTGATACGACCAAAAGCGTAGTGAGAGTGCCGGGGAACTCAGGTGAGCGCCGTTAGATCTCAACAGAAACGCCATAAGCGTGTAAAAGTCGTGGCGGGGGCGTCGGGAGAACGCAGTAAGATCGCATAGGTCGTGGTCAAAGCGCAGCTGTTATAGATTTTGCCTTTTTTCGGAGTCTTTTTCTCGAGTTTTGGTCGCGTTTGCCGCGAATTTGTCCATTTTCTGGTCGCCGTAAGAACGTAGATGGTCGCGTTCCGGTGTGATGGGGGTATTAGGAAAACTACTCACATACGCATAATTTTTTATCATAAAAAAAAATCATTTTCAAAACCATTCACCAAAATAGGGTCAGCATGAACAAGCCGAAGAATAAGATGGAAACATGAGTATTGAAGTTGTAGACTTCCTTAGTTGATTGTGAGGATGAAAACTTGATGTAAAGAATCGTCCACATGAAAATTTTGACGTACTGTAAATTGCCCTAGCCTTTGCCGTCCGTCCACAATTCTTGTTAATTCGATGTTTAATCGATCCATTCTAGATGAAATTATATACATTACGAGATCTCGGCCAGTGCGAAATTGATATAAATAGGAGAAGTTGATTGAGTGATTACCATTGAACTAGTAAAAAACGGCTTGTATATGCTACAATCTTGCTTAGACTTAGTATGCTCGTATAATATTGATGCGATCACGGTTCAAAATTGGCTTATGAGCACCATCACATTTCTTATACGATCTTCATGAACGTCGTGTACATGCATATAATGATGAGATCCCAGTTCAAATTTATTAACTGGGATTTACAGTTTTCGAGTTATTGCCCTTGATTTCGAAAAATATGTCAAATTGGCCAGTGTAGGCACGAAAGAGGCTACGTTTTTTTATATACAATCTTGATGAAACTTGATGTATTTTGATGTGATGTAACTAAGTCAAGGGCAATAACTCAAAAACTGTTCGTCGAAAATTTGTCAAATTCGAACTTGACCGCCGCCTTATCAATTTCAATGCTCACACCAAGTTTCATAAACATCCATTGAAAATTGTAGCTTCTTTTGTGTCTACAGCACATATTGAGGCAAGGGCAATAACTAAAAAAACGTAGTTCGAAAAATTGTCAAATTCGAACTTATCAATTTCAATACTCACACAAAGTTTCATTAAAATCCATTGAAAATTGTAGCTTCTATTGTGTCTACAACAAATATTGAGGCAGGGTCAATGACCAAAAAACCGTTCATCAAAAAATTGTCAAATTCGAACTTGACCGCAGTCTTATCAATTCCAACGCTCAGACCAAGTTTCATTAAAATCCATATAAAACTGTAGCTTACTGTATATTGTGTCTACAACAAATGTTGACGGACCGACAGACCAACGGACTAGGGCGACGACAATATACGTCCACATATTCATGTGGGCGTATAAAAAAATAGGAATAGTAAAGCTGTTTACCCCATTAGTGTAGATCTGTAACTGGATTGTGACGTACTGATCTACCTTTAAAAGATTGTATAGAATAGAGTATACTTTGCGACATCCATCTGTTGCCACACAATGCCAAATAATATGAGACTTTCTTGATATATGCACTGTTTGATTCTTGTCCAATACCGACACTTTCTTCAGGATATCATGAAAGTATGCAAACAATTCAACAATTCCTACTAAAGTCCAACATCTGTTGCACTCTACAGCAGTCGGGTGTTATTCTACTCGGATTAGTTCACTGTGGTACCGGAAGTCACGACATGCATAACACGGCGAGGGTGGATAGGAGTTTAATAATAAGGATTGATTGTCAAATATAATAATTGTCAATTTAGTTGTGTTAGTGAAATTATATTTATAAATGTGTATCTCTTACCTAGAAATGGTTTGCTAGATTGCAGTAACACACATGACATGTTCTTAATAAGCTTTCGATATGAAACTGTGACACGTTGAGTTAGCGAAACAGTTATTACCTTCTTTTTAGAAAAACTCATCCTTACCCGCATTGCTTAAACATTTATCTGTCAATTTTCTTTAATCAAAGTGACATAAGGTGTTTGGGAAATTGATAGCATTCATGAACGTCTTGTACATGCATATAATGATGAGATCTCAGTTCAAAATTATTAACTGTTGGATTTACAGTTTTCGAGTTATTGCCCTTGATTTCGAAAAAAGCGTCAAATTGCCTGTATTGGCACGAAAGAGGCTACCTTTTATTTATATACAATTTTGATGAAACTTGATGTAAATATTGATGTGATCTCGGTCAAGTTGGAAGTTTGTACCAAACATAACTGCATATTAGATTTTAGTTTTTGAATTTGGTTTAAAAATATGTTAGAGGCAACAATAACCCGATCAACTGAAATTGGTATGCTTACATGACTATTGTATTGATGTTATGTTAGTCTTTGTCTTATCTTAGTTTGAAATTGGTAAAATTGTTGAAGGGTATGCAAATTTAATGTGTATGTTGATGAGGCCTTTTTATACTGTTTAATGATAAACTGTTTTTGATGTATTACTTCGGAATATCTTTAAGATTATAAGATAATCCATTTTCAAATCACTAAAGACGTCAGAGGGCGTATGATATCTTGCCTAGCAAGCTATCTTTTCCATACATAGGAATTTTCATATTGTATAACATTATTGCAAGTTCCTGACTGAGCAAATAAAAATTGAGACAATGATGAAATGGAGTAGAATTTAAACTTTACTGCACTTACTGGTCTGTAGAACGTACTCTATGAAATTATACAAACTATAATGGCATTTAAACTGGGTTCATCAAACGTCACGAGATCCTCAAATCAGCCGTATTATTACAGGTTAAAAGTATGTCATTGACCCAACACGATGACGGCAGTGCCAACGTTTTTATATTATGAATAGAAAATGATTCATACTGATTGCAAATGAAATTGAAATTCGATAGAGTTACTCATTTTTATGGTCTCTCAACCCATGCAAGCTTTCTTGCAGTTTTATACGCAGTTGTGTAGCCCAATATGGTCGTATGCTGCCGCAATCGGCTTGTGAACACGATAAAGGCCACAGTTTTGGTAGGATTTTTATAAAAAATGTAGTTTATAGGATCCATGAGATCTTTCGATCAATCCTTTTTTTGAGTTATTGCTCTTGACTAAGTAAAAACATGTCACAATTTGTTTGTGAATGCAGTTGTCTAAAGTTTGAATTTGATTTTATTGAAATTCGGTGCGATCATTTAAAATGATGAGTTATGTTCGAATTTGACGATTTGTGTTTAATATTTTTTTGGAGAGATTTTTGTCCTTGAAACTTGTTTGTGAACAGTTTCCATCTAATCTGGGATCATCTACAACCAGGGTTTGGAAAATACCCGGGTCTTGGAGTTTACCGAGTCCGAGTCCAGCCGTCGGACCCGGGTCAGACCGGGGTCGAGTCCTATCAGGGGAGAAATATGGGTACTCACAGCTACTCACAGCTAACAAAAATATTCAGGGATGTCAAAGCGAGAAGGAAATCACCATCATAAATTAAAAGATTAAAAATTACCAAATTTATACACAAAATTTGCTTAACATTTTATAATTCAAAATTTCAATCAGTCAGCTTTTGTATTTATCTTTTTAATGATGGCTTGACGATTATGACGGATAGACGGATCTCCATGAAGTGGCTGTCCAACGATTTTTTGTCTTTTATACTTTGGTTGTTGAGACAATCTGATCGTCGAAAATATTAGGATGTTTGGCTTTTATGTGTGCTTTTCAAAAACTTGTATTTTTGGCCACAAGGGAAGCCAGACGAATACGTATGGTAAAACAATTAGCGTGAACAGAACATGCACATGCCAGTGACTTGAATAAACCACTTGCACATTGGCTAGCCAACATTGAATAATAGTAGATAATAGACGTGAAAACAATTCATGCACTAGCACAAGGAAATTCTAATTTTGACCCGGGTCCGGACTCGATTGCACTAAAAAATATTTGGAATTTGTCTATTATTTAATTGTAGATTTTGAGTTATTGTCCTTGACTACTGATTTAAACGATTTTTCCACAATTAAATCATGTTAAAATATAAGTTAGATAAGATAGATATTTTGGTACAATTGACACAACCGCCCTTTATATACTGAAATTTTTGGGGGAAGTGGACGTATCGCGGAAACCAATTATAAATTTACATAGAAAAAAGAGTGATATACAGCCCACGTAGCTGTGACCTTTTCCACAAATATACCTTTGAAATTTAATCTAACATAACGAAGACGAAAATTTATTGATTTTGAGTCATCTATTCGAAATTGGAGTAACTTTTCATTTTAAAGTGCTGAGATCTTTTATGCTTTGTAAATTACTAGTAATCTCTAGCTCGAGAAAGGTAATAAGATGATAAGTGATGAACTGAAGAAACGTTTTCTTTTGTAGTAAACAATATTTTTTTTTTCATTTAGAAAATGGATCGGAGAACGGGTAGATGGCACTCCTCTCCGTACAAAGTAGAAACGTTATCATCTACCAAACTGCTTAATTACTTTTGTAAATTTGCTTGATTTTTATTCAAAGGGAGGCAACTCCAAAAGTTATTATTGGTTTTTCTATGTTGGAATGGATGAATGAAACAATGCAAAATAAATTTTAAAGAAGTTTTTTCCTTCTTATTTTGTTGCCATAATTTGGACTAATGTAAACCGAAAAATGCCATGCAATGAGACAAATCTTTTTCAAGAGCCAACTTAAGAGAGAACGTGAAGAGTATGCAGCACAGCTAGAACCCATGCCAACAACCCCCACACAATCGCATTTGTTTTATCATTTTGGCTATGTCCTGAGAAATCCCAACAAAGTGTCTCTAGATATTTTTGAACACTTTAAACGATGACGCTATTGTTTAAATGAATCTTGTAGGCATGTTCCCATCTTCTGAAAGCAAACGTTCACATGTCTGTTACTGTCATTTGCAGTGCATTGTATCAGAAAGTTGTGAAGATTTTTATCGCAATGGCATGAAGTTGTCAGGGTAATATATTTATGATTCCAATATTCATCATTTACGATATTCTAAAAATCTTCGAGGTGAGTTTTAAGTGTAAACGTTTAACATGGAGGTGACTTTAAAAGTGTCTAGACAGGACGACAATTTTAGAATTTTCATTACGTCAGAAGATATATCAGGATAGTTAGTTTCTTTAAATAGACAAATGTCAAGCATGATGTCCATCAACTTTTACAATCGATATTTCTCTACAATAGGTTAAAATAACTTAATTTATATTTTTAACGACTTTCTGTTTTAGTTATGGTGCAGTATTTACATATTATCACACTTCTAGTAAGTGCACTTCGTCTTGGGTTCAGAACCGACCTCTCAAAGCATCAGCTAAGACTGCTTTTTGTGGCATTTCGGGGCAACTTTATCAGCACTATCTATTCCCTCACTTACATACACATACAAAGTACGACAATGGGCAATTTTTCTTTAACACACCAACTTTGTTGTGAGAAGATCAGAGACTCTCCAACTTTTAGCCTACTACCACTGGTTGTAGATTCATTTACCTCAAGAAGAAATTTTTTTTAAAAGAAATTTGTCGAAGTTATAAAGGTAGCTTAAATAATTTCGTTTGAAATATAGTTGAAATGGTTTAGGTTTAGTATCTACCTCTGAGTACAGAGCTGTGTAGTGATGGCTTCCATTGGGACCTTCTGGCATCGGAAAGAAGTAAAGTAGAACATTATGCTGCAATTACAATATGAGTAATGTTCTCTCTCCTTTTCGATGTTAGACAATTGTTAATTACCGTTACAACCTACAACATGGTGTAATGGAACACATTTTTGGAAGAGTGTTCTAATGCAATTTAAAGGATCCCGTATATTGGGTGTACATCAAAGATTCATGTTGCCTCTGAATGTCAGAAACAGCAAGAGAGATTTTCGGTAATTTTTACGAAGAGATTAGAAGTATAATTGAACTTATTCCAATCACAGACAAAAAAAAATATATGTGTCATGTCCTGTGGGGTAAATTTAATAGTAGGCTATTGAATTGTTTTGTGTTGCTTCCCCTTAACTATATATTTACCCTGAATATAATCAACGCAAAACATGCTTCACCAACCCAATCTTCTCTCTGGACTCAAGATGTAAATCATTATTTTCAAATATTTTTCGAAGCATCTTGTTCAAAATATTGAAGTGTATTGTCTTTATTATTAAGAGAATTTCAAACTGTTAAATTGAAATTTATTTTGATATGAAGGGCCAATAATAATGGAGTAATCTTTTAGTAATATGTTGGTGGATATGGTTGAATAAACCAGTCCAAATTATTATTTACCTGTGGTTTTAGGAAATATGTAAGCTATTATAATGCGTTGCGCTTCATTGACAACACCTTATATTTGACGTACATATGGTAAGGCGTATTTAGCCTCTGACAAAAATGTAAGCAAAACTTGAATATGAATTTGCTATTTCAGTTTCTTTAGATCCAGTAGACCTACTGGAAAATCTTTATCGGGCAGTAACAAGTTTGAAAACACTCTCAATCTTTATTTCTCGTAGACTAAACTTTCTTGGACTAGTGGAGTGGTTGATAAATACACCCCATACCTGTAATTAAACTGAGCAGGTATAATACAGGTATTTTATAGCCAATTAGAAGTCGTGTAACATTATTGATTTTATTAACAACATATTTCATTGGTTAGATTTTATATTTTTTTATTAGAGATATGGCTGCGCTCGTGTCATAACAAACCAACTTTGACAAACTTTTCTAGGTTGGTGAAAGTTTTGTTAGTTTTGATGCAGGTAGGGATATATGACAGGATTCTTTTATTTATTCTGTACTATATAAGGGGTACATAAAATATTTATCTCTTGGATATATTCTATGACAGTTAAGCATTATTGTCGAAATTGGCAGCTGTTTCCAGCAGAGGGTGGTTGGAAGGTGTCAATAAGATTTCAACTTCTCAATAAATTAACAGCAGGATATTTTCGGATCAGTTAGATTAGGAAGACATTCCTTTAGTTTTCATTAATTTGAGGGCCTAACTTTCTCTAGTTTTCTGATTGCACTAATGCAGCGGTGAAAATTTGGCCAGGACAAGGGCATACTCTGCTTTTGATTTCCAGCTTCAAGTGCAAAGAAATCAAACCTAATTTAAAATTTCTTTAGGGGAGAATCCCCCCCCCCCCTAACAAAGGGTAAGCACTAGGTTTGCAAGTATTTTTGTTAGTTCTTTACTGTCAACCACATGAAAGTTAACAATATAAGCGCCATACCCTCATTTATATATAAAATTTCAAATTTTAGTCCTCATTAAATTTCTGTCTTATACACCGACAAGGACTGCTAACTTATAAATTCCTGTTTATTAGACTGGGTTATGATTGGTCCTGCAAATGGCAAACCTACCCCCAATGCAAAATCTATTGTAAATAAATTCAAAACACAAAGAGGTTGTTCTGGTAAAGGGTACAACTTGTATATGAATGTTGTCATTTTATTTGACAACTTTATATTTGTTATTCATTATATAACGCTCAAATATAGTTAAATAATTACAACAGAATTCTATATGGATTTTATATATAATATGAGAGGGATTTTATGAGATCAGAACAGTGAGATGAGACACTAGAGGTTGATAAAGAATTGTTTAGCAAGTAAAATGTACCTATAAATATCCTTTATACTGCTTCTTTACACATTAATATATTCTATAATGTAATGCTTGACTAAGCTGAACAAATGCACAGAAAGTTAGGACTGAAAGATATAAAAGTTGATGGTGCAATTAGATAGGCTTACTGGGAGGACTGTCATGGCTGGTAAACATTTTGTTCAATTTATTCGGCGTAGACTACCTACTAAAATAACAGTGTCTATTAAAAAGAGGATTGTGATGGCAAATAAATTTTGATATGATCATTTATGCCCACATATAAATGTTTGTCATTCTGTCTTGTGAACAGAATAGAAACTGCAGTTATACACCCACACATTGATGTGGGAAAATAACCCTGTCTGTCCGTATGTGTGTCTGTCCACAGTTTTTATGGGGGAGACTAGATGAAACTTGGTGTGAGTGTCTGTAATCACCAAGTTTATATGAAATATAATGGTATGATTATATATATTTGAAGTTTGAATTTGAAGATTTTCTGCTGAACCGTGTTTGAGTTTTTGCCCTTGACTTAGTAAAAATCAGTCACATTTTTATATGAGCTCAATAGAGATTACAGTTTTCATCTCTGCACACACATGGAATTGTATATTAAATTTTGACGTAAGAATCTGCAATCTTGAGTTAAGAGTTTGATTACTTTTGCAATGAACATTTTCTGAGTATTTAATAAATACTTGACCATTATGGTTCATACAGCTCTTAGGATATGTTTGCCTTGCCATATATTAATGAATGTGTATGTAATATTTTCTGCAATGTCTTAATTAATGTTCTTACCAAATAATTGCAAGAGTAAGAGAACTGTAATAATAAGATGCAATTTAGAAAGATAGTTTGACATTTATGAAATTATTTTTTTTAAACAAGGAATAAAATCAAACTTATTAGCAATGGATGCATTGATGGACTGATGATTGTAGACTCTGAATAAAACAAAACATACACTACCACTACTTTTAAGGGGAACTTATAATTGTTATACATTATGTCTGGATATGAATTGTTGATAAATACTAAAAAATATAAAGTGGTTGGAATTAACAGCAAAAATTAACCTCTTGTTATTGAAAAAGATATTAGTTAACTTAACAGATATGTTGGAAACTCCCCACCACAATCCAGCTGTTACTCTGACTAGTTTGAATATTGATCATTGATATTGATATGAAAATACCATCATTTAATTATAAATCAATATTATATTAAATACAATTTAACAATAACTGTTTTTTCTAAGTGTTTCACAATAAGTAAGATAAGGTATTCAATGTTTGTGTTTTACAATGACATTATTTACGTAAAATATTCAGAACTAAAGTCATAAGATTTTGTTTTCGCTTTCACTATTAAACTGTAAAGTTATTCAATCTTTTGAAAATCAAATGAAATATTAATGCATCATTATATGAAGTAAAACTTGTGTTGGTTTTGTTCAGAAGTTTTATCAAGGATTTCTGTGAGTAAACATTTAAGTTTAAATTTTGCTCTTTGTATCATAGTGTGAATAAACTGTACTACTAACTGTACTAAACAACTTTAATGACTAGAGGGTTAACAAATTCATTGGACATTGAAGAAAGAAGTATTTGAATTATGTCTTTCTTTCAAAAGAATACAAATTATATACATCATTGATTTTAGGAAGGGTTATAAAATGAAGACAGAAGATTAATAGTCAAACTAGTGTATTATTTTTGTGGATCAGTGTGATGGTGTCTAATGTGTTTATGTCATGGTTCAACAGCTGTATTACCCTCCTGATTTAACCAATATTTCATTTCTCATATAGATCTATTTGGTAACTAGCCTCTTTTGCTTTATGTTTTCATGATAATCATATGCAATAACGCTGATATCAGATTTTATTATATAAAATATTTAAGGGGGTTTCTAGATCCATACTTGTAGTTTAAGTTGTTGCAAAACCATCAAGGTTTAAAATTGCTAGTACATTTATGTATTCACAAAGAATATGAATTCTTGAATTACTTTTTCAATTTTTGTCTTTTTTTCCTAGTGTGGAACATCAAAATGGATTCTGAATTACTCAATTTGGACAATTTATCAGAAGAAGAAAAATTGACGATTTTAAAAGTGATTAAGAGAGATGAAGATCTAAGATGGGCTAAAAATCAACAAGTAAAGTAAGAAATGTCATTTTGTTTTGTTAGTATTTGAATGGTTTAAGATATATATTATATTATACAGAAATAAATTTTGAAAATAAAGTTTGACTAGGTTACTATTATTTTATGAAAATAAATAAACCTCTTCAAATCTGAAATGTAAATATATCTGGAGAAAGTCTTAATGTGACTTATAAACTTTGATGATTTCTTTAATCTGTTTCCAGTCATTTGAAAAATGATATCCATAATATTCGAGTGAAAAGTATACTACATGACGGAGATGATCTCACAAAAATCTGTGCTCGTTGTCATGAACCTTTTGGATTTTTCTTCAACACTGGGGATATATGTCAACAATGCAGGTTTAAAGTGTGTAAAAAGTGTCGAGAAATCAATTTGTCTGGTGCCTGGTCATGCACTCTCTGTTTTAAACAAAAGTAAGTCTAAATTATTTAAAGATACCGGTAATAAATTTCATTGTATAAAGAAATGATGTGAAATTTGTCTTTTGAACACCAAGTTGCAGAAGACACAGAATTTGTCAACACAGTCACATTGTTAAGAACATATCACATTGTTGTTGTCTGTCACATGGTCATAGCTGATTAACAGATCTTGTTGCTGGTACATTATTGTTAAAATAAAAGGGTTTTAGTAACAGCTATTCATTTCTTTCATTTGCACATTTTATAGTCACAAGCACATTCATTTGGAAGGGCAATCATATTAAAATGCAAATATGTAAAAATAACCTTTTTGTTGTATGTATTTTGGGACATTTTCAAAACTTAATAACTACTAGAAATTAAATCTATTTTTCTCCAGTTAATCTACATGCCATTCGTGATCTGACAAGATCAGTTGTTATCAAACCAATCCAATGATTTGTTAAATATTTCTATACAAATTTTCATTTAAATAAGAAACTTTTTACTTCATGGTTGGCAGGTACAGTAACCTGAAGAAAAAACTATGAACAAAAGTATCTAGATTAATTGATGTTGAATCTGGTTATGTGTATTTGAATGATATATTTATAAAGTCAACATTATCATTTTTTAACAGCCAATTAAAACTGTTGCGGGGAGATTGGGTCAAGAAAATTGGATCAAAGAAAAAAGGAAAATTTGAACATGGTGGAGATATTGTGAAAGCATCAATAAGAAGGAGTCTCAGTGAGGGTAAGTTCTGAAAGATAGGATTTCTATAATTTCTTCTTTTAATATGTCAAGTCATCATAAAATTCACCCGGATTCCAATAACCAGTTGTACAAGAAGTCTTGAGATTGTTAACAAAGGATTTACACTCATTATATTTGAAAGTAAATTCATGACAGTTATTTTTCAAGAAGAAATTTGACTTATTGTGATAAACACAGAAAGAAAGAGGAAAGTCACATACATCAATTTAAAAGGCAAAAGGAGAAAAGTCATTGTTAACCATGGTTAACATAAAGGCTAGCATGATATGATGGGACCAAACACTTTTAGTAATAACCCATATGTAGCCAACCCCAAATACTTAAATCGAATAAATTGATATTAACACTTTGCCTACTGGTTTCTTTTTGACTGTGCTGGACATTTTATGAAGATGACGTCGAAATGCATGGTACTTATGAAAAATGTCATATCTTCCAAAATTATGGTTTTATTTCACCCAAATTTGCAGGACTTCATCATAACTGCATTATTAATGCTGATATTTTGCACAATTAGTTTTTGATATTGACAGCTGGTTTAATATTTGCGGTGGTGGTCTGTTGTCGATTGGCTGTCTATCGGTGTTGTTGAGGGCTTCCTCATCATTAGTTTCCTCATTTTCTCCATTGGATGAATCCCAGTCAGAACCACTATCAAAATGATTATTATCGGAGTCTTCGTCGGCAAAAATTTCAAGCAAAACATCATCAGTTGTACGGTGTACTTTACGTTTGACAGGAGCGTCAACAACAGACGCAAAATTGGGACAAATTTATGTGAAAAATACTTTTGTATTCAAGGGAACTACTCTAAAAAGTATGAAACTGAGAAGCTGAAATATTCTATTTTTAGACGAGATAAAGGACGTTAAAGAAATTCCAAATAACCTTTCCATATAATATCTCTTTGTTTTAGGCTGATATATAATATATTATTTCTTTGTTGTTGTACTTACATCAGGTATTGTTACATTTATATCATAATTGCTTTTAACAATGCCAACAGAGTTACTCCTTTAATTGATGATTTATACTAGTGTAGTAGGTGTATTAAACAATTCCTACGTTTATTGATAATGCCTTACTTAATATTTATACAACTAGTTAGATTTTACTTAAAACACGTACTTTAAGTTTGTTTTTTTACTGAAGTATGGGATATTTGGGTATTGATTTAATATGTTTAATGATTGTTGTTGTCCATAGGAATTGATAATTATTTATTTATTGAATGTCAACTTTGATGTCACAATTAATTACTTATAATCAATAATGTAGTATTTCCATAAAAAACATTCATGAAGATCAAACAACTTTTTTAACATTTGAAAAGCATGAAAGAAACCTGATCTATGCATTATGCATTTTACTGATATTCTAATATGTCCATTATGGAATTGCCTGAAGTAGGCCCCTTGCTATAAATATTCATCATTTTGATTATATTATATCAATTTTTAAAATAAAACAGTTAAAATAAATATTTCAGCTGGTCAAAATCTCCAAAATAAACCTCCAGGTTTGTAATTGATGTATTCTTATTGTAGCTTACTAACATTATATTTATAATATGCTTCTTATTCAGCATTTCTTTGCTTTATATACATACCCTACCTACTTCATTGAGACCTAACATGATTTTACCTATAAGAAATTCAATAAATATATAACAGCAACAAATGAAATTTGAATACTCTACTAGTTTTAAAAGTTATTTTTAAATAAAATATTCTACTCTGTATATACTATATATTGTAAATACAATTGTTAATAATAGAATAACCATGAAACATTATTGTTGTCTTAACATGTCTGATATCTATAAATGCTTGCATAAAATGAGATTAAGAAGATTCTAGTATGCCTATTAGGTTGTTCAGTTTCATCTGTTCTTCAAAATACCAACATTCAGACATGATTTGCAAACCAAGCATGATAATGTGATAATGTAGTATCCATACCATCATTGGCATAATCAATTTTTTTTCAAGTCTTTGTCATATATTGACCATTAGTTATTCTACAAGATAATTTAGAAAAAATTATTCCCTGTATATTTATATATAAATGCCTATGGTTATTTCTAATTGAACATGCTATGTGAAATGACATAAAGAAGATTATTCCCTGTAGTCTGCTACTGTACAGTCAATCAATAAGATTGTAAGGTAGAAAGCTCATAGACTAGAGAATGGTATCGGAAATTCTCTAGTAATCCAGAATTCATTAGTATATAGTGTACGTCTGTTGGTCCAGAGAGCAACTGTTTATCATCTTCTCATTTTACACGTTTTCTATTTGGATGTGTGTTATACAATATGTTTTTGTAATTGTGCTATGAAGTATGTAGGAGGCCTTAGGAGTTGATATCAGCCTTTCATTTCCGTGTTTATATATATAGTTCAATAATCGTAACAATTTGATGAAGGTAGTATGTTTTCATGGTTGTTAATGGAAGATGGAATGAAGAATGAGTTCTTCATAATCTACTACATGCATTGTCATTTGTATGAGATGCTACTGAAATCTCATCTTGTTCTAAGGGATAGGAGATATTTTTTGCTAAGATTGTGATTAATTTGTGCTACCAAAACTCAGACATAGGCAAAACACAGACATAGGCATATAGACATAAACTCTAGTGAGAGAGTATTGTTTGTTTAGTTGTTTGATATAATTTGAATATTATGAAATGACAATCCTTAAAATTCTGGATCGGAAATATCAAAAAAAGAATGCGGGTTCCCATAGTTTATTTATATCCATTTAAATCAAAATAAATGTTTTAAAAGGGTAAAAGAATGGATTGTGGTGTGTTAAATAAAAAGGAAAATTCATATTTCATTAGGCTAGTTGTAAGTCATGTTGAAATTGGCATGACAGATAATACCATCTTTTACTGAATTACAATCTAGAGATTGAATGAGATGATATGATCACTATGCTCTAAGTTGATTAGTGTTTTGGTCTGTATGTGCATATATCAAGCTTGTTTACCTCTGTACATATATATCTGTATTTATTTTGGTATAACCAAGTCTACTAATTGATTTATTTGGTCCTTCTTTGTGTTAGATTATGTCTATATTCTAAAATTGGTTGGTAATGATATATGGAAGAATTTTATGATATGTATTATTTTATTGAATTTCTCACAGTTGATATTCAGTTTTATAAAACTTCTTACAATTATAGATATATAATTATATATATTATGAGAATCCAGACCTGTTGGTACAACTGGGCAAAAGTTTCATGCTGCTTATCACACATACAGGTCAGAAGGACGGAATGTATTTGTTATCTATTTTCTGCAAGACCAAAACTTTTAACTTCTGAAGGCTTTTTTGTTCAGAAATGATGTCTGGACACATCCAAATGGAGCAGACTGTTTGGATTTTAGGGTTAAATAGTTTTTTAAGATTTGTATTGTGCTCATTTATTGCATTTACATTACTGGAAATAAGCGTGGACTGTGTTTATGGTTCAATGGGTCTCTTTCGCACATGAGGTAAAGATGGAAATTCAGGTTGAATCGGAAAAGCTTCCCCACTGCAGTCAGCACAACATTTGAATTACAGGCAGAACAAGATCATTTAATTACTCTTTTAAAGTTCTAAGTTGTAAAATGTGGGTGATTAAATAAATCTTAAAACGTAATTTTAAATCAACAACTGTATCTTACATCTTTTCTACAAGAGAAAATTACCATGTCCAATGTCATTAATCAATTTGAATTAAGAAAAACAAGTATAGATCAAAGTAGAATAGATTAATTTGTGTAGAAGTATCAATTATTTATTGGAACTTATTGTAAATTTGAAATTGGCCAACATGTTGGTTTTTTTTTTTCTTCTTAAGATCTTGTGGTAGCGAATGGTAAGGGTGGATCCAGGATGTTATCACAATTCTATTGTTTAACTTATGTCATATTTATGTTCTTCTGCCTTTGTGATTGTGCTGAACTTTTGATGTATTTAGTTATGAATCATTAAGATTTTCCATCACAGATACCTTATAGTATGTATTGAACATTCATTGTTTATAAGATACGCATGACAGCATATCTTACCTTAAGCATATTCAAGAAAAAATTGTTATGATTATATGTTCAGTTTTTTAATACTACATAGGGAGCTGCGGTGGCTCAGTGAGTTAGAGGCTTGCTCGCTAACCTGAGGGTCCAGGGTTCAATCCCTCATTGAACATGGCATGGCTTTGGCCCCCCCCCCCCTTTATTAGCCCATAACATAAGGTGCAGTAAAACTCCATTCATTTCTAATACTACATAAGTAGTAGTTCAATTCAACTTGTTTTGTATACATAATCCACATATTTATCTTGTACAAATCTCAGAGCTTAACTTACTTGACAACTTCATCTTAATTGAGACTTTTACCAGACTTGTATTAAGTGTTTACACTCTAGGGTTCCATTAAATAGATAATGGCATAAATATAGACATTAAGTTTACCGTGTGAATTTGAATTCCTATGAAATTCGTGGATCAAAGTTAAAATAATTCAATCAGAAACCATGTTTTTAATTGATAGATCATATTTTTAAAGGTTACTTGAATCATTATTTATTCACCGACATGGATATGTGGATGTATATTGTTGTCGTCCCTGTCAGTCAGTCCATCTGTCTGTCTGTCTGTTGCTTAGTCAACTGTGTTGTAGACAATATAGAAGCTAAAAATTGAACGGTTTTCGAGTTATTGCCCTTGACTTAGTACTTATATTCTGAATGCAATAGAAGCTACAATTTTCAATAGATTTTAATGAAACTTGGGCATTGGAATTGATAAGACAGTGATCAAGTCTGAATTTGAAGATTTTTTCGAGGATGGTTTGCAAGATATTGCCCCAGACTTTGTAAAATCACATCCAAATTGTATTGTGAGTGCAATAGAAGCTACAAATTGTAAAAGTAAAAAGTCTACCGATTTTTCAACCAATCTCCTGATATTTCAAGGCAAATCTCCCGATTTTTTTTCATGATCTGTACACATGTATGGCTACAATGGATTTTGTGTGGGAATTTTAATTGATAAGAAGGCAGTAAAGATTGAATTTTACGTTTTTTCAATGAAAAGTTTTTTAAGTTATTTAGTAAAATCATGTCAAAATTTTATTGTGGATGCAATAGAAGCTACAATTTCCAATGGATTTTGATAAAACTTGGTGTGAGCATTGGAATTTATAAGACGGCAGTCCAGTTCGAATTTGATGATTTTCCAATGAATGGTTTTTGAGTTATTGCAATTGACTTAGTAAAATAGCGTCAAAATTATTGGTGCAATAGATGCTACAATTTTCAATGGATTTTGATGAAACTTATTGTTAGCGTTGGAATTGTTTTTTGAGTTATTGACCAATTTATTATTCAAATTCAATTCTGCCAGTGGGCGTATGTTACCTTGCCTGGCAAACTTTTTTTTCTCTTAAATTTGTAAACTTTTTGATTCAAGTTTATTGCCAATAGTTTTATGTTGTAGGTCAGAGTGTCATTGATTCTGTTAAGTGGAGAGACTTCTCTTTGATCAAGTCATTTTCTGATATTTATGATTTCATTCACGTTTACAGTTTTCATATAAACCTTATAGTAACAAGGAAATACCTAAGAAATATTGGAATTGTTTTAAATTCTCGTGATTTATTTCATGATTGTTATGTCAAATAAATTGGAAGAAATTTGAATCTTAGTGATTTCTGTGTTATATGAGAGTTTTGTGCTCTATGAACTTAATAATTTGTCTTCAGGCTGAAAATTGACATTCAGCATTGTCTATTTTTGGAACCATTTATGAGCAAATTGTTTGAAAAGTCATCTTTCAATCTATTTAAGTCAGTAATTTGGGTTAATGGTTTTATCATAAGTCAATCGAATGACAGGTTTACGAGAGGAATATTAATGAGGTTCTGAACTGACTTACTAATTTAATTTCACTACCAGAATTCAACTGAATTAGATCTTATTGGAATTTTTATCAGTCATTTCCACAGTTTTGTTGGTGTTTAGTTTAACCATAATTGAATTGAGGGTGTAAAGCTATTTTATGCTTGAACCATTATTGTCAATTGTTGGTTATATACCAGCCTGATTTAGTATGGTATTTTTTTAACTACAAGAAAGGTCACATCATATCTATATCTACAAGATTAGAACAATTATCAAACAGTACCTGATTTCTTACTCAATTTGATTTATTTTGTGTGTTTTGACAATTTTATTTATTTCATGTGTTTTTAAAGGTGTGTCATTTGTTTGACCAAATTCATGCATGATCAAAATTATCTACACTTGAAAGTATCTTGAGATACATAGAAAAGATATATATCTAGTTTGAGGTATTTTTACTCAAGATCATTTTTCCAAACATAAAAGTTGAAATACATAGTTTTCTGCTAGCAGTTGTTAAGAAAAGGTAATGTTAACAACATAATGTAGATGTACTTGTAATTTAACAATTTGATTTTATATAGATATCAATCAGATATTGATTTGCTATAAAATGATTTATTGCCTTGGCAAGCATATTGATATGCTTTTAGTGTGGTCAATATTAATAGATAGCTCATTAAACCTCAACATCTTTATTTCATTTCCTCATATATTTCTAATATCTTTATGGAACTTCAATTTATGTCGTTTGTAAAATTTTGGGTTTTCAATAATGTGTTTGTATATTGCTGTTACGATGTTGCCCAGCTGCTCCATCAATTAAAAAATTGGATTGTGAAGAGACTACAGTTTTAAACTGATTTTGATGGAATTTAGTGTGATTATAGCTTGGTCAAGATCCAATTTGACAATTTTTTGATGAAGATTATGTTGTTAATGCCTCTGACTTAAGTTAAGTGACTTTGGTACAATTTGACACAGATTGTCAACCACTATTAATGTGCTGAAAATTTATCAGGAAAGTGGGCATATATCTTGCTACATGTATGTCCTTGTCCTTAAACAGAAAAAATATTAGGAATTCTATTCATTTCCTCATGAGTCACCTTTCTGCATATTGATAAATTAATAAGTCGTTAGTAATGTTGTATTAATTAGTCATGTAATCAACATTTTATAGTATTCACATTAATTATACATGATTTATTCTCTACTTTAAACTACCACCTTCCTGTAAACTTGATATATTGAATTATGTTGTTAACAAGACAGGAGAAATTGACAAGGACCTTCATCTTGACATTGTGTTGTGATATTCATTTGACTCCTCTGGAGAAAAAGAAAGCTTTGAATGAACTGGACAGTATGGCTGCAATGGTTGTCTTCTTTGTGAATTTTAAGTCTATTGCCCCTTGTTTAAATCCTTCTATAAACAAGAATTTTTTTGACATTCCACGATCAAATTCATATTTCAGAAGTTGTCTTTAAGCCATTTGGTGCAATATTAATCTTTCCCTCGGAATTACTCTTGGAAAAATTAAAAACTTGAAAGTTGTTTTAATAATTTTAAACCCTTTTTGTATACTTTAATTATTCAGTTTATTCCTACTGGTAAACAATTCCTGAACCTTTGTTATTTAAATTTATTTTGTTAACAAATAGATAAAATTGACATGAGAAACTTCATCTTGTTGTTTAGGATATTTTTCCCTTTGGGAAATAAAGAACAATGAACTACAGTAAGGGCCAATTTGTCTTCTTTTGAATTTTAAATCAATCCCCTTATTGAAATTTTTCTAAAAAAACAAAATTTTTTTGAATTCTTTTCTGTTTTTAAAAGGGTTTTTAAAGAACCATTTTAATGATAACCCCCGGAAATTTTAAAGGATTTTATCAATTATTTTTTGAAAACAATTTTCAGTTTATCAGGTTTTGGGTAAAATTCCTTGTTTTTTTGTTGAATATCTAGATAAAACGAAGAGAAATACCTTGTTTTTTGGGACTGTTTTTCCAAAAATTTGTCAGCCCAATCAAGAAATTGTCTTTCTATTTAAAGGGTTTTTTTAAATACAATCTATTATTCATAAGTTCTGGAAAATTCAATTGTTTGGATTCTTTGTCGGGAAACTTGAATATCTTAATAACTTTAATTATAAATGATTTTAGAAAAGTGGATAATATCAGTAAGGAGGGTTCCGAAAAAATTGTTTTTTCTTGAATTTGTTAAAGAAAACCCTTTCCTTTGTCTGAATTTCTTAAAATGTAACTGATTTTTTCTTATTTTAAAATTTAAAATAGTCCCAAAATCTTGGTTTGTTATTTGAAATATTCTGAGAGCATACCTCATTAATGATTATTATTTTTCGATTTGTAGGGTAGATGTCCTTACTAACCGTAATATAACTATTTGTGGAATGATTGTGATTTGTATATTGGCAAAAAGGAAGTTTAACCCTTTAAGTGATTTGTCAATTAAACTATGGTTTGAGTAAACCAGATAAAACAATTTAAGAATATTTTTAAGGAATTGGAAACTTGAAATTTAATAAAACATTTCAGAATCAAAAAAATTTTTGCAAGTTATTCCTATGGAAGTGTAAAGTGAATTCAATTTGAATTCAGTTTCAAGTCCTTGAGACAAATTGAAACATCAGGAATATATTACATCTGTTTGTGTTACATTCAATGGAATCATCATGTTAGAGAGATTTAGGATGTTAATCGAAGAAGCTCGAGCAGCAGGTTTGTATCTAATCTGACAGCTTGCTGTCATATTGTAAATTTAGATTGTTCCATGCTCGTTTTAGGCCACGCTTACATTTTTCTTTGTTCACAATTTTACACAAAACTCATTTTTAATAAGACCCGGTTGGCTTCAGTTGTATATGTTGTGTTGATATCTTTACTTTAATTTGAAATTAATTTGTGTCTTATTTTATTCATGTCTCCTCTGGCCCAACCACCCCTTTTTATTAAACATGTAAGATGTCTAAAAGACGGTCATGATTAGTCAAAACATTTAATCACATGACTGAATAGGCTCATTGATTGACAATGCATGTTTTTAACAAAAAATAATAATATTGGCTCATATGAATTATGAATGGAAATGAATCTTTGAAATTAGAGTTTACAAACTATCAAATTTGGACGAAACAAGAATAAAGTTAAAAGTAAAACAGGACATGCTGTATTGAGTGAGTCTAGAGCTCAACAGTTAAAACTCCATTTCATGTGAATTTTTATTGACAACGTCCATTTGTAATAATCAACTTCTATGTCTCAATATGAGATGGAAATAAAGATATTATTTATTTTTTTATTATAGTACAGACTTGAACAGGGAGCAATATGAGAAATTGCTACGAATCACGTTCATCAATGAAGTTATTCATGTTGAACTATGTAGCATGAATAAAATATTTGAAGACAAAAGAAAAGTTTCAGGTCAAGATGCTCTTAACCATAGCATTAATGAACTGTGAATGAAAATATTTTGTAGATGAAAGTATAAAAAGGTCCTTAGTTATACTGATCAGAAAAACCAGAACATTAAATAAATGGAAAATATCAGTCAATGAACAAAAATAACAATACAAGATACAGTTGTAGGTCAGAATTTCTTTAGTAATCAATGAAGAAAGATGAAGATTTTTATGATAAACAATCAATAATACATGTAGTTTTAAGTAGGAAAATGCTATCTATTATTTCTTTTTCGTTTCTTCATTCAAATTGTCAAATCGAGTCATCTTTCCCATCCCATTGAATAACATTACAAGCTTAATTAGGCCGATATTCAGTGGTATAGAATATGTAACTCCATCAGGGTGTCATGTCATTTGTATTAGACAAATCTATGGTTCTACCATTGCATTACTCTGTGTCATACTTTATTGTTTTTCTTCAACCATTCAATCCTAATGAGCAAGCATTCTATAGTTTTTACTAAAAATTTAATGGAATTGTTTTTCATTATAATTTATTTGTATCCTCTTAGTGATATTATATCATGCCTTTGTATGTATATTATAACAATTACATGTTATCATAGAACTAGTGAAAGCATAACATGAGATAGAAAAAAAAGTTTGATGTTTCAATTCATGACAAGTTGCCTGTTTTCTACATTCAATTCTCTCATTGTTCATGTTGATCTATTGTTTTAAACAATGACTCACAATAATAATTTCACACATTGATAAATTTAATGAAATCCTCTCTAGAAATTGGATCTTGATGAATGAAGTAAACTTTATTTTAAAATTATTCTTCATTTCATTTCAAAAATAAAACTCATCTCTTATCTGTGTTCCAAGAAAAAACTTATGAAGTTCAAAAGTACTTTCTTAAAAGAATTCAAATCCTAACAAGATGATGTACAAAATTTGACACTTTCTATCAAATTCTGTCAAAATCACCATCAGTATGTCACATTACATGTTTAACAGTTTTCATTAGATTTAAGTCCCCAAGAGAAATAAGATCATATTTTATCTTTTTACGTATTTCGACTTTGGCGAAAACGTATTGTAATCGTTCGGATTATTTTATTACGTATTTCGACTTTGGCGAAAACGTATTGTAATCGTTCGGATTATTGCAGTGCGTTCTTCGAACGCACTGCTTTGTTTTCGAAATGACTATTTTTTTTTTGTCTCTTTCTGGTCACGCTCCCCAGCCATAACTGCAAATGTCTTACACAATCTGGCGTGATATTGTAACGTAATCTTGTGCTCGTTGTTGTTTAAATGTAAAATGACGCATTTTTGTTCTACCGGAAATGACGTAGAACGTCACAAATTTTATTTTTGTTTATTAACTCACGGCTCGTTTTTTTATCCAATCTGGTTCGGACGTTTCTTATTTACTACTTATAACTTAGATTTACATAATAGCAGTTTAAAAATTTTGAAATTTTTACTTTTGTTGCTGACTTTTGAATTTTAAAATTTAACACTTTTTCTAACTTTTGCAATTTTGATTAGATCGAAATCAAAATTTGCAGTTAGATAAACATTTTTCTTGTCAAGAAAAATCTGTTTTCAAAATGTCGATATCACTTCCGGTTTCGGCGTCATACGTCGCTAAATTTTTACTTCCGGAATTCTAAAGATATTTGAATTTTTTTTTTTGCAATTAGTTACTATTAACCCATAATGATTTTATAATTAACAAAAATTGAACCGGAAGTAACAGATCAGTCGCCATCATTAAACCACTTACTTTTGTAAAGTGAAAAATTGGGCCTTAGGGGTTAATCGGACAATTGTAATTTTGATGTCTATTTAATCTTCAATCGATTGCTAACAATTCTTAGGAAGCCGAATTTTGAATTTCGATTTAGCTTACCTTTCATTTCCGGTTCTTTTTTTTCACTCAGTGCCTAATTTTCCAACGTTCATATATCGTGACCTTGACCTTTGGTGATCATGTGACCTGCACAAAAGTTGTTGCCCTTGTCGAGATCTATCCATTGATGTCTTCATTTGTGTTGTGCAATGTCAACTTCCGGTTTTACAGCCATTTGAAAATTGCACTTTTTAACTTCGAAGAGCTCTGTCACGTGACCTAATTTACATACGTCAAAATTTCTTTTATGTCCTTATTACGCGTAATTTATTCTTTCCAATGGTGTATTACACTTTATATTTTGATCAAAATTGCGCTTTTTAATATTTGAAAATTTTGTTCTTAGTTCTATATTAATTGTGCGTGATTTATGAAAAAGCACGTGTTTTTTTTTAAATTTACGTCTTATTTTTTCACAAAAATTGGTAGATGAGTAGACAAAAAATTATCATTAAAGATTCCGATAAAACATTTTCCGAAATTAGTCGTAAACGTCCGAAAATGAACAAAAAATGTAGAAAATCACAGAAATCGGAATTTTCGGATTAAATTTTTGCACAAACTTGCAATTTTTTTATTCCACAGAATTAGTACCATCAATATCTTCATTTTGTATGTATGCCGTAAATGCAAATTCCTAACCGTTTGATCGCCATCTTGAAATATGCAAATTATTGGAAAAATACTACTCGTCCGCCATTTTTATACGCCCACATAGAAATGTGGACGTATATTGTTGTCGCCCCTGTCCGTCGGTCCGTTGGTCCGTCGGTCCGTTGGTCCGTCGGTCCGTCTGTCAACAATTGTTCGTGGACACTGTAGAGACTACAGTTTTTATTGGAATTTCTTGAAACTTGGTATACTTGTTTATAATCACTCAAGGAAGAACCCTATCGATTTTGGTATGATTTCGAAAAAAATTCCTGGAATTCTTGGACTTTGAATTTCAAATTGTTCTGTTTGTAAACAAAAGCTTGTGGACACTGTAGAGACTCCATTTCTTTATGAATCTTTTTGTAACTTGGTATATTTGTTTATTACCATCCAAGGAAGACCCCTATTGATTTTGATATGATTCTGAAAAAAATTCCTGGAATTCTGGAACTTGGAATTTCGAATGTACTGTTTCTCATCCGTCTGTCAACAATTGTTTGTGGACACTGTAGAGACTACAGTTTTTATTGGATCTTCTTGAAACTTGGTATACATGTTTATTACCATTCAACGAAGACCCCTATCGATTTTGGTATGATTCCGAAAAAAATTCCTGGAATTCTTGAACTTTGAATTTCAAATTCCGTCGGTCCGTCGGTCCGTTGGTCCGTCTGTCAACAATTGTTTGTGGACACTGTAGAGACTACAGTTTTTATTGGAATTTCTTGAAACTTGGTATACTTGTTTATAATCACTCAAGGAAGAACCCTATCGATTTTGGTATGATTCCGAAAAAAATTCCTGGAATTCTTGGACTTTGAATTTCAAATTGTTCTGTTTGTAAACAAAAGCTTGTGGACACTGTAGAGACTCCATTTCTTTATGAATCTTTTTGTAACTTGGTATATTTGTTTATTACCATCCAAGGAAGACCCCTATTGATTTTGATATGATTCTGAAAAAAATTCCTGGAATTCTGGAACTTGGAATTTCGAATGTACTGTTTCTCATCCGTCTGTCAACAATTGTTTGTGGACACTGTGGAGACTACAGGTTTCATTGGATTTTCTTGAAACTTGGTATACATGTTTATTATCATTCAATGAAGACCCCTATTGATTTTGGTATGATTCCGAAAAAAATTCCTGGAATTCTTGGATTTGAATTTCAAATTGTTCTGTTTGTAAACAAAAGCTTGTGGACACTGTAGAAACTCCATTTCTTTATGAATCTTTTTGTAACTTGGTATATTTGTTTATTACCATCCAAGGAAGACCCCTATTGATTTTGATATGATTCTGAAAAAAATTCCTGGAATACATCCAAGGAAGACCCCTATTGATTTTGATATGATTCTGAAAAAAATTCCTGGAATTCTGGAACTTGGAATTTCGAATGTACTGTTTCTCATCCGTCTGTCAACAATTGTTTGTGGACACTGTAGAGACTCCAATTTTCAGAGGATTTTCATGAAACTTGGTGGGGGCATTGGAATTGATTAGACCTCAGTCAAGTGTGAATTTGACAGTTTTTCAATGAACCGTTTTTGAGTTTTTGCCCTTGACTTCAATATCCATTTAGTGAATGTTTTTGAGCCATTGCTCAATTTATTTTTCAAATTCAATGCTGCCAGTGGGCGTATGTTACCTTGCCTGGCAAGCTATCTTTAATCCTATTTTTTTCAGACTTGTTTTAAAATATAATTTGGATAATTATCTAGGTCCTCTCGTGGCATATTTTTCAATTTTAAATTTGTCTTTGGACCAGGTCCTGCCAAAGTTTTTCAAAACTGACTTCCGTTTGAAAGTTCATAACTTTTGAACTCTACCATATGCATCCTTTTGATCTCAAAACAACATCACCAGAGAGGCACTGGACTGGAATCCCCAAGGGCATAGAAGACAAGGGCGACCTTTACATAGCTTGAAAAGAATAAGACTGAAAGAGCTAGGAAGGATTGGCAAGACCTGGAATGAAGCAAAATGAACAGCTCATAACAGAGTGAGATGGAGAACGTCTGTAGCAGTCCTATTCTCCGCAAGGAACGAAGATGACTAACTTACTAATATGCATCCTTTATTTTTCTGCACAATCATCTTCATTGGCTAAAGATTCATATGATACCTTGATTTCTAATTTTAGTAAAGAACATTTGGATTAATAGGGATCCAAAAATTGGTAATTTGCATATTTCTCGTATCTTCAGATGGTTATATCTCATGAACAAGACTCTTGGCAACATTCTAATTGACATTATTGTGATGTGATTTTTATCAGCTTTCTAACAATATCTTTATTTTAGCTATAGACCGAAAACTGTTGAAAATACGCCTAGTAGAAAATAAGCGATTTTGACATTCATATTTTTTTTATAATTAGTTCTATTTAACTTAAAAACAAAATTCGAACAGATTTATAATGTGCAAATTCCCAGCTTTCAAGCAATATATAAATCAATATGTATAAATAAAAATTGCGAAAAGTTTAAGAATAAAATTACACTCTAATTAAACAGATATAAATGCAACAGGTCATAAAGTCTGATTGTGTTAATTTCTTATCTTTTGGTCAAGACACAAATTTTGACATTTCCAGTTAAAGTATCCAAACCAATCAAAACAAGTCATTAGACTTTGTGGGCGTGGTTAAGCCCAGATATTTTACATCACTCTGTGTATTTTTCTCTCAATCGAAATAGGGTCTCGGAGGATCAGTCAATATGTGTTATTTTGATGGACATGTATATAGAATCTATTGCCGAAATTTATATGGAAACTGATTTTTGAATTTTTAATTTGTATTTGATTTAATTACGATTAAAAATTATAAAAACTTCGAAGGTGTATACTGTGACGTTGACCTTTGGCGATCTTTGTACCTGAACATATGTGATACGTTCTATCCAATGACATATTAAGCTTTATAGCAAAATGTAAACTTTCGGTTTATCGGCATTTGAAATTGCGAATTGTTCCTATAAAACGGTCAATTCACAAATTTTGACATTTCCAGTTGAAGTTTCCAAAACAAGTCAATGGACTTTGTGGGCGTGGTTAAGCCCAGATATTTTTACATCACAAACCTTAATGATTGCCAGTCTATTAACAAGCTCAAATGTCACATGTTAAATCATGAATAAATCATCTCTCCCAATAATCGCAAAATCAATCTACATTCTATCCTTAAATGACAGCCAGGAGACCAACAAATTCTAAATTCCTCGAAAGCTGCAGAACTGTCACAAACAGGTCTAGTTATTCTTTCCAATGGTGTATAACACTTGATTTTTGATCAAAATTGCACGTTTTAAATTTGCAAATTTTTTATTTTCTTCTATATTAACTGTGTGTATTTTTCTTTAAATCGAAATAGGGTCTCGGAAGATAATTCAATTTGTGTTATTTTGATGTACATGTATATAGAATCTATTGCCGAAATATATATGGAAACCGATTTTTGAATTGTTGTTTTGATTTTGATTTTACGATTAAAAATTAATCCAGTTAAAATGATTCAAAGATATTATATATCTTAAATAAAAGGAATGATTGTTCATTTCTCGTTGTGGGCGATGTATGATATGGAATATTTGGAAGGAAATGACAACCTTTAGAATTTTAAATGATATTCTCTTAAGCAAAAAATAATGTACAGTTGAGAGGACTAGTGGTATAAGGGACGCAACTCTATAAAATACTCTCTTAAAGATGTAAAGCCGCGCTGTTAATTTGATGGCTCTATGTTATACCATGGCAACTTGCCACAAATTGCAGGATCTAATGTTCCTACTACACCTAAATTAAGATTGATAAATAAATAAATAAACAAATTAAAAGTATCAACGATGTGGAAAGTTAATTTAATCCGAGATCAATTTGTAATCTCAAATAAGGTGTTATGTCCCTTAGACCACAAATTTGTTTTTTCGACGTTTTGTTTTACACACTAATTAAACAGATATAAATGTTACAAGAAGAGTTAAGAAGATAATGTAACAGGGCAAAAAGTCAAATTGTGTTAATTTCTTATGTTTGGTCAAGACAAATTTTGACATTTCCAGTTTAAGTATCGCAACCAATCAAAACAAGTCATTATACTGAGTAGGCGTGGTTACGTTCTATTTTAAATGACAGCCAGGAGATATAACAAATTCTAAATATCTTGGAAGCTGCACAATTGTTACAAACAGGTCTAGTTATTATTATGGAATTGGATATTATAAATGCAACGTTTCACCCATGCAATAGAAGGGATGCGCACTGCCTTGGTACCGTCTAACGGTTCTATTTTTTTTTTTTTTTTTTTTTTTTTTTTTTGCGTGGCAAATGAAATTTGTCACGCTTTGTTTTCGTTCGGATTATTTTTTTTTTTTTTTTTTTTTTTTTTTTTTTTTTTTTTTTGGGAAGCTCGCTAGCCCAAACGGAAAAAGATAGACTATTTCTGTTTTTATATGGGCTGGAATCAAAATTGAATGTCTAACATGAAATTTTCGCTAACCCGAAAGTGGCTAATTGCATAATATGCAAATAAGATTTCAAGCTAGCTCGGGCCCTAATAGTCGCATCGGTCTGAAATTTACAGGATATAGATAGATAGGCAGCGCAATTAAAACTACATCATCAAAATTTTTTGATCACTTCCGGTTTGGGCGTGGGGACTTCCGTTTTTTTCGTCTCATGTCGGGCGACCCTGCTTCCCATGTAATTCAAGATTCTAAACAAAAACAGTATATTTTAGCTATACTAAATGATTTTAATCCCCTGAGATGCAGAAAAATTAAATTGAATGTTGCGCATGCGCAATTTTCAAAAATAGCAAATTTTCTTAAAAATTTAATAAGTCCGCCAATTATTAACCGATTTTTATGATTTTGGTGTCTATCGAAACCTTGATATTTTATCTAAAAAATGTTGAGAACAGAATTTTGATTTTCGAATTTAAATTTTTTTTATGCCCGTTCGAATTTTTCGAAAATTTAAAACTCTATATCTCGTGACCTTGACCTTCAATGACCTTGACATTTGAGATGTAGAATGTCCTTGACCTCAGCTGTCTATAGATGTGCTGATATTGCATGACAAATATTAACTTCCGGTTTTATAGCCCACCGAAATCTGACTATTTTGCAATTTTGGACGGTTATGTTACACTTTCGGGCTCTAATGTTCGGATCGATCTGAAATTTACAGGATATAGATAGATACGCAATACAATTAAAAATATATCATCAAAATTTTTTGATCACTTTCGGTTTGGGCGTGGGGACTTCCGTTTTTTTTTCTCATTTCAGGCGACCCTACATCCCGTGTAATTCAAGAATGTAAGCAAAAACAGTATATATTAGCTATACAAAATAATTTGCATCCCTCGAGAAGAAAAAAATTCAAATTGCTAGTTGCGCATGCATGGCAAATTTTCTTTAAAATTTAATTAGTCCGTCATTTATTATCCGATTTGTATGATTTTGGTATCTATCAAAACCTTGCTCCCTTATCTAAAGGATGTTTGAAACAGAATTTTGATTTTCGAACATGAATTTATTTCATGCCCGTTTGAATTTTTTGAAAATTTGAAATTCTATATCTTGTGACCTTCACCTTCAATGACCTTGAAATTTTCCATATAGAATGGCCTTGACCTCAGCTGTCTATAGATATGACAATATTGAATGAAAAATATCAACTTCTGGGTTTTATAGCCAACCGAATTCTGACATTTTTGAAAATTTGAACGGCAATATTACATTTCCTTACGAACACATTGACTTGAGATTTTCTGTTTTATAATAGCCTCAAAACTCTTCAATAAAGGATATATGCCAAAAGTGCAGAAGCATATTTTAAAAACTCCAGTACTAACATAAAATATATTCATCCCACATCAATGTGGTATACATCATTGGACTCCAAATTAAATTGTCTCTTAAATGATATGCGACATGGTCGTTTTACCATGAAAATTTAAGCATTAATTTTAGATAAATTAACAAAATAAATACCAATTTTGGGTTTTTTATTTCATAAAATCTGTTTCAAATTGATCAGTCAGGGTGTTAAAGGCTGTTATATAACATGTCAGTAAAACTGGTGGTTTAAATTTTCACACCTACTTGTCAAATCACTGAGCTGGGGAACAAATTAATCTGATTATGTAATTTCTTAAAATATTTCCATTCAAATTCAAAACATGCATCAAGTTAAAGAAGTAAATTCGCTTGTCATTGATCAGTTCGAATTTTGTTCGTATCTTAAATAGAAATGATTTTATAAAAAAAATGTCAAATACAGGCATGTGAAGAGTAGCAGACATATAAGTCTTATAAAACACAGATGAACTATTGACCACTTTAGTCACGGTTCAACGCACACAGGTGGCCAAAGAGTAAATTAATCTAATGATATAATCTGATAACCCTAATAAAATTTATTTTTTTGTAAAATTTTTGCATACAAATTCAAAAAATATCTCTTTATAAAGCTGTGAATAAGCAAATTATCACATAGCTTGAATTTTCTCTCTATGTTAATTACAACCAAAGTTACAAAATAATGTTTAAATTTGAATATAGAGAGTTTAAATTTCATGACAAATTGTCATCTTACTACATGTACCTACTTAAAATTTGGTTTGGAATTTATGTAAATATCCTACCGAAATCTTAGACATGTACAAAAATCTAATAAGGAACTGATAGTAGAAACTTATAGTAGAAAAAATTGCCTCTATAGCGGAAGGTTTACGCTTACAATTGTAGGCTGAAAAGTACCGGAATTGAAAGCTAGCAGGTTAGAAGTTTCAAAATGTTCGAAATCCATGGGATAACGCATAGTTGCCACGCTCGGAGCTGTTCACAGTTCTAGTTTTTTTTTTTTTTTTGTAATTCTTGGATGAGTTTGCAGACAAACTGGTAAAAGGTGCAGAAATTCTAAATCTACAGTTGATCTTAGAATGATTTCTATTATCAAATAAAACAAAACCGGAAGTTCTATCTCTGACAGGAAGTGAGAACCGGAAGTTCAGGTTTTTTTGCTTTAGCAAGTTTATTTTCAGTTCGATTTTGACCGGATTTTCAGATTTGAAAACTTCAATGTATTTGTCAACTAACAATTATAGGTTTTATGCAATTAGGTTAAATATTTTACCCACGATTTGCAATTCAATATTCAAGGGTCATCGGCAAAAATTTCAGACCGTGATTTCTCCTTTAATATAAATGGTAAAATTTTGAAACTTTACCAGTTGATAGGCGATATGTTCATAATTTTTGAAAAAATGTGAAAAAAAAATTCCACTTCCGGTTTAGCCTCAAATGACGTTATTACGTAACTTCCGGTCTATAACTGCTAGGTGAAAAGTGAAAGCTGTTTTATAAATAACTTGTCAATAGTAATTGATTTGACCTAAATAATTAGGTCAAGCTGCCATATCGGCCGCCATTTTGAATTTTTGTTACAATTCTTAAATCCGAAATTCAGACACTACTGATAGACCGATTTTGATGAAATTTAGCACATAGATACAATGGATCATTATCTACCTTTTCTTGGAGACTGATTTTCAAATTTCGTATTTTCTTTCGAATTATTTAAATTTCGATTTTTTCAAGATTAGGTCACTTTAACGGGTACGGAAGGTGTGACCCACTTAATCTATGACCTTGAAAATAAGGTCAAATAATATTCAATATATTGTCTACGCGTAGATATTTTTTAATTTAGCTTACTTAAAAAATTCATAGAGATAAGTGTACTTAAATACAGCAAAAATTGATAATTTTCATATTTTCGCCATCATTAACCGTTACGGAAGGTGTGACCTAATTATTTTATGACTTTAAAAACTAGGTCAAATGATATTCAATATATTGTCTAGATGTAGGTAATTGCAAATTTAGCCTACATAATATTTTAAGGCTCTCGAAATACGTTCATAATTGTAAGCAATTCTAGTTATAAATGCTTTCAGCAAATAATTGTAAGAAAGAGTTAATACTGTGAACTGTCATTCAAATTTTAAAAATAGATTCAATGTGTAAGAATATTATTCTACATCCTCATATTTATTATTATTTTCTATTGATCATATCTTATACAATCATCAATTAGATATGAAATGTTTATAACTAATTATGTATTATTTATCCTTTTATATTCCTAAATATTTGCCATGCATAATTCATAAACCTCCAGAGTTGTTTCCAATTATAAATTATAATTGCCAATTATAACCTATGTTTTATGCTGGGAAAGAATTTCATTGTCTAAAACTGCTTTTCATGTATTAAAAAGCTTTTGTTGTCTGTAAATAAAAGAAAAGTTGAAATATTCTAGTCAATTAAAAAAAGTGTCCTTGTGTCTAAATACAAACATATTGATAATATATCAACAAATTGGTACAAGTTTTAGTATCTCTGCTTTTCAGACACTTTTTCTTACTTTCTCATCACTTTTTCTATTAGCTTAGAAGGAATAGATGCATAAACTAATAAAGCACTATAATATATCATTTATCAATTTGTAACAACAATAAGAACTAGACAATATATTGAATATCATTTGACCTAGTTTTCAAAGTCATAAAATAATTAGGTCACACCTTCGTAACGGTTAATGATGGCGAAAATATGAAAATTATCAATTTTTGCTGTATTTAAGTACACTTATCTCTATGAATTTTTTAAGTAAGCCAAATTAAAAAATATCTTCTCGTAGACAATATATTGAATATAATTTGACCTAATTTTCAAGGTCATAGATTAAGTGGGTCACACCTTCCGTAGCCGTTGAAGTGACCTAATTTTGAAAAAATCGAAATTTAAATAATTCGAAAGAAAATACGAAATTTGAAAATCGGTCTCCAAGAAAAGGTAGATAATGATCCATTGTATCTATGTGCTAAATTTCATCAAAATCGGTCTATCAGTAGTGTCTGAATTTCGGATTTAAGAATTGTAACAAAAATTCAAAATGGCGGCCGATATGGCAGCTTGACCTAATTATTTAGGTCAAATCAATTACTATTGACAAGTTATTTATAAAACAGTTTTCACTTTTCACCTAGCAGTTATAGACCGGAAGTTACGTAATTACGTCATTTGAGGCTAAACCGGAAGTTGAATTTTTTTTTTCACATATTTTCAAAAATTATAATCATATCGCCTATCAACTGGTAAAGTTTCAAAATTTTACCATTTATATTAAAGGAGAAATCACGGTCTGAAATTTTTGCCGATGACCCTTGAATATTGAATTGCAAATCGTGGGTGAAATATTTAACCTAATTGCATAAAACCTATAATTGTTAGTTGACAAATACATTGAAGTTTTCAAATCTGAAAATCCGGTCAAAATCGAACTGAAAATAAACTTGCTAAAGCAAAAAAACCCCAACTTCCGGTTCTCACTTCCTGTCAGAGATAAAACTTCCGGTTTTGTTTTATTTGATAATAGAAATCATTTTAAGATCAACTGTAGATTTAGAATTTCTGCACCTTTTACCAGTTTGTCTGCAAACTCATCCAAGAATTACAAAAAAAAAAAAAAAAAAAAAAAAAAATAAAATAATCCGAACGATTACAATACGTTTTCGCCAAAGTCGAAATACGTAATAAAAGATAAATTTTTGTGTGTTTTATTATAGTAGCATGATAGTGTTTAGATATATCTATTAATCCTTTAATTTCTTTTGCAGTATATATATATGATAACATTTATTAAATTAGTAAACCTTTTAAGACAATTTTTGATACTCCAAAACTATGTTTGCACTGTAAACAAAACAGTAGACAATATCACCAAAATAATACTAAATACAATAACATAAGAATAATTATACACTCACAAAAACATTATGGAGAAACTTATATAAAATAAGGATTGTTGTCTGTATTATTGTCACATTTTTTATTAGTATTTTTTTTTTTACCTGTTTCAGGTAGTCTTTTAGCAGATGATGATGGCTCACCTTCTTTGGCCCGAGCTGCTGGGAACCATCGTGGAAGCATGGATAGGGCTGGATATCCACAAGAATCTGATAAAAAAAGACTGCATCAGCTGTTTGAATCGTTCAGATCCAACACCACTGACAGTGAAAGTAATGCTAGTGTGAAACATGTTTCGTGTCGCAGACGTCGCGATTCAGGATCATCATCCTCGTCAGAAGAGGGTAAAAAAGGAGATAAAACTGACTTGTATAAATCTGTATGTGATTCAATAACATCATCAGAACCAGGCCTCATTCCATCACGACCAACTTCAGAAACTGAAAGTGCCCTGAACTCTCCTGTAGCTAAACCCAGTAGACTCAATTCCAAACCCATAGAAACCATAGTGCCTCAAGAACTGACAAATGGGAATTCTAGAAACTTACTAGGTATATCTAGTGACACTGTATCTCAATCCAGTTCTTCTGAAAATGCCAGATTTTCGTCAACAGAAAGTGGTCAAAATGCAAAACGAATTGAATTAAAACATTCACAACAAACAAACCAAATGTCAAATTTATGTCCTCCAAGTGCCTCTCCACGACAGAATGTGAGATTATCTCCAGAACATTCCAATGTGCATCTTAGAAAAGGATCTGGACAATCAGATACTTCGAGTATATCATCAGCACGAACAGCCTCTCCTGCCACTAAAATGAGATTGTTAGACCTTGCAAGTACTCGTGCATTAGAACGAGATGTTTCTGATGGCTCTGACAACGATGAATCTCTTCGTTCTAGAAAAAATAAGAAGCATTCCATCAGTAAGTATGTTTTTCATGTTTAAAGATTTTCCTAAGGTATATTTTTAATTTGCTTTTCACTAAGCAATTTGCAATGAGGTTCTTCCATGATTGTTTTGATGGGTAACATTTTACAGATATAGTTTCATTTTCTATGAGTGATGGTATCTTTTATATTGTTAAGCAAAGAGTAAAACTCTTAATTGGATATAACTGTGGTTTAACACTAGTAACTTTATTTGATTCTAAGACAGCAGCTAATTCAATCCTAATCAACTTCTTATTTTTCTTATTTTCTTTGTAAGTACATGTACATGTGGTCCCATTTTCATATGTTTTATAATTTATAACCATGCCATTGCTTCTCTTATAACACATAAAACCATGCATTTTAGCTTTGTTTTATCTGTGACCAAAGAGATCTTGTTTCAATGAAATATCTCAATTGTCTGCCGCAGTTGTTTTATTATTTCTGAATGCATAATGAATAGACAAACTAAGAGATATCATCTCTTGTAGGGTGGTTTTTATGATGCAATATACCATAGAAACAGAGACTAATTATAAACTTGGGGATAAATGCTGTATGTCTTTATTGTCTCATAAAACTAGTTCAATCCTATGACATTTTTTTAAAGACCATGGGTTAAACTTGTCAAGCATTTGAATAATTATACTAATAAACTCAGTAATTGTCATCTCAGAAAACTATTGGCTGTTTTAAAATTCAGTATCAATTACCATATTATTTGAAAATGAAGGTGTTGGTCTGTTGTGTATGTTGTGTATATTCATGTACACCACAATTTTTGCAGTGAATTGAATTTGAAAATCTGTTTTTAATATGTTTTATTCTACAAGACTTGACATAATACATTATTCACGAAATAAAAAGTGATTCTAGCTACAGAATGTAAAGTTGTGTGAACAAGATGTGTTTTATTGCACATCAAATGTAATCTGCAAGTCTCGAGTTGCACTTTACTTGAATATAGGTTATTTATGGCTTGGCTACAGTTGGATGCCTGACGTTACACACCAACATTTTTGATTATTTATCTGATATGGTCATTTAAAAAGGCAAATAGTCTTGTGTGAATATTTACTTTGGTATGTGATATGTCTATTGACAATTTGATGATAACAACATAAACCCAACAAAACATGTCATGATGACTTTCTATATTATTCATTAGAATTATTGTTGTGAAAATTGTAAAATAATTAATAAATAGATATTAGAAGTAATGTCATACTGCTCTGTTTAGACAATTCAATTCTATTTCATTCTAATTAATATATTAGGAAGGCATTTGTATTAGTGTTATTTCAAAAGTCTATTGTATTTTCAGACATGAGTAATGACAATAAATGTTCCACATTTCATAGGCAGTGGTTTGCTAAGTCTTTTAAAAAATTCTCCAGAAGGACTCGATCTGCACTAAAATCTCTTTATCACTTGAAATATTCGGCATCTAGCAATTTGACATTTTACCTCTATATACATGTACTTACAAAATCCAGTTTCTGAAACTATGGATTGATAGGCCAAACGAATGGTGAGCCTGTTTATTTTTTTAAAAGTTAGCCTATCAATTCTTAAGAAAAAGTTTGAAATTCTTAACAGTGTTTTTTAAGCAGTGTGATTAGTTATTCTGTAAGCAATGTGGTTAGTTGTTCTGTAAGCAATGTGGTTAGTTGTTCTGGAAGCAGTGTGATGTGATTAGTTACTCTGTAAGCAGTGTGGTTAGTTATTCTGTAAGCAGTGTGGTTAGTTGTTCTGTAAGCAGTGTGGTTAGTTATTCTATGAGCAGTGTGATTAGTTATTCCGTAAGCAATGTGGTTAAGTATTCTGTAAGCAGTGTGATTAGTTGTTCTGTAAGCAGTGTGATAAGTTATTCTATGAGCAGTGTGATTAGTTATTCTATGAGCAGTGTATTGAAGCAGTGTGATTAGTTATTCTGTAAGCAGTGTGATTAGTTATTCTGTAAGCAGTGTGATTAGTTATTCTATGAGCAGTGTATTGAAGCAGTGTGATTAGTTATTCTATGAGCAGTGTATTGAAGCAGTGTGATTAGTTATTCTGTAAGCAGTGTGATTAGTTGTTCTGTAAGCAGTGTGATTAGATTCTATGAGCAGTGTATTGAAGCAGTGTGATTAGTTATTCTGTAAGCAGTGTGATTAGTTTTGAGAACAGTTTTCATTGGATTTGAGTGAAATTTGGTATTATCATTTATATTGATGAGATTTGGACAAGTTCAATATTATTTATTTTTCAATGAACGTTTTTTGAATAATTGCACTTGACTTAGTCAAAATACATTGAACGCAATAGAGACAACATTTTTCATTTGAAATGAAATTTGGTTTGAACATTTTTATTGATGAGATCTTGGAATAATGTTGAGTTTCAACCTGCTTTAAAACCGAAAATTTACTTTAAAGTTGAGCTGACTTGCTAGGCATCCACTTGTTCTGTAAGCAATGTTATTAATTTTTATACCCCTACATGAAATGGGGAGCGTATATTGTCGTTATCCATGTCCGTTGGTCTGTCTGTCCACAATGCTATTGTAAATCAGCGAAATCGAAAAATATTGAGTATCAGTTATTGCCCTTGTTCTTTAAAATGCCTTCCATTTTTGCCTTGTAAACACCCTACAAGTCACAATTTTTGACCGAGTTTGAAAAAACTTGACTTTAGTATTTGTTATCACCTAAGGATGAACCCTATTGAAAATCAGATAAATTGAAATATATTTAGTATGAATTATTGCCCTTATTTTTGAAAACATGTTCAATTTTAGCTTGTAAACACTCTAGAAAGAATAATTTTGTAATGGATTTTGAAAACTTGCTAAAATTGTTAATTATCACCCAATGATGAACCCTGTTGAAAATAAGAAATATCACAAAATATTTAATATGAATTATTGCCCATGTTCTATTGAAACACGTTCAGTTTTGGCTCGTAAACACCTTTCAAGGCACAATTCTATACAGATTTTGATGAATTTTGTTGAAATTGTTGTTATCATCCAAGAGTGGACCCTTTTAGTAATCAAAAATACTGAAAAATATTTAATGAGTTATTGCCTTGTTATAAGGTATAATTCTTGACAGATTTAAATGAAACTTAAGAATATTGTACATTTATCACCATAGAAAAGAATTATATGATTGAAGGCTGAATATTTCATTTTTTATTCATAATCAATGATGCCAGTCGTCGGCAAGCTATCTTATTTGTAAGCAGGATTGTTAGTTTTTTTAAGCAATGTGATTAGTAATTTTGTAAGCAGGACTGTTTGGTTCACCATATTCAGCTAATCTAATCAGAGTATATAGAGTATTCACAGCTTACTCCCATTATTCAAGACTCTGCCATATGGTTGAATTAAAAAAACCAAAAAAACCATGAAGACTGCTTTTCAATTTGGACCATATCAACAAGATATATAGCTTTCGTGAGCCTAGTCAGAGGTTAAACTAGTAAAAGAAATATAATAGGAGTGAAAGTCCAAGTTTTAGGTAGCAGCTGTACTGCTGAACTCTAATTTAACTTGAGTTTACTACAACTGCTCATTGCAATTTTTACATTTTAATGTATTAGATTAATGAGATCAAATACTGTAAAATAAGGAAGGTAAACATTTGTTATACAATTTACTTTACATCTATATTGTATTTTACTTTATCTAAAATATGATTTGGTTTTGGTACAATGTTACTATGGTTACTTCTGACAAGCTGTATAATGCCAGTGATATTACCTTGCCTAGGAAGCTTTTTTGCATTTTGAATTGCTGTTGTCTTGCATTCTTTTCTTGCATGGCTTTCATTATTATTTTCTTCTTCCTTCCCTATAATGCTTTTCTTTAATTGTTTCCATTGTTCTTTTAAACTTTTACCTCAAAAACTTTTTTGGTTAAAGTTTTCTCCATAGCATGAATACTTAGTCATTGTGACGGAATAAGGGTCTGCTTTATAAAATGACTTCAATTGCATTACCATATCAGTGACTTGTGCTAAAATATAATCCAAAATCATTTTACACAATTAATCAGAAACTAGGTGTTAGTCAGAACTAAATTTATATTTCTTTTGAGAGTATATTATGACAAATGATACAGAGATTAGAATGTTAGAAAAAGCCTGCTTTGAGATTTATAAATTACTAATGCTTACTGCTTCTTCTATTTTACTAGGCACTGAGAATAGAGAGAGTGAGACAGTCCCACAGTATGAGGAGGGGTCTCAATATGTTTTAAAATCAAATAATCTAGACACTACTGCTTTTGATGATAGCTGTCTTGATGGAACTGGTTATGATTCCTTCTTTAGCCTTAAACTTGATGTTGGATCAAATCACAACAGTATTAATTGCATGTTGAATATGACCCCTGTAGGTCGAAATGACAGCAGTGCATGTATGTTGAATAATAAAAACAACCTCAACAATGAAACCTATTGTCTGTCTCGATCATCGTCTTATTCTGATACTTTAGACTCACTGCATGCCTCTTCTTCATATTGTCTTACTTCTTCTGCTCTGCAGCATTTTAACGCACCTAAAGCACAAAATTCTGATTCAGATTACATAAAATTCACCTGCACTCATCCTGCACTTGATGAATCATCCAGCGAAACATTTTACACGCCAGAAGCATATATTACCACTGACAACGATACTCTTAATACTAATGCTCAACTTAACAGAAGTTCTATTTATGACATTTCTCCTTTAATAGATGATAACTCTAAGGAATTTCAGAAATCACAACAACTAACATCACGTAACAATACTTTCATCATAGACAGAGAAGACACCCAAGACTCATTTAACATTGCAGATGCTGTTACTGAGGAAGAGGAACCAGACCAAAAATGTTCCAAATATGTTCTTGATATTAAAGAATATGTAAATATTGATGATGATGATGAATATAATACAGATTCAGAATTCAAAAATGGGCAATTAGGAGAAACCTTTATTTATGGTGAAGCAGACCAACTGCTGACAGATCTCCAAAATGATAGTGAAGTAAGCTTCCTTACCTCTCCCCACATAGACTTTAATGCAATTCATAAACCAGTTCCGAAACTTGCATATCCAATAACTGATACCGATAATGTCTCAGATAACTTAAGTGTTATATCTGAAGCTACTGAACCTGAGAATTCTTCACTGAGTGATTTGGCTTCAAATTACCAAGATGAAAATGATGATATTGATGAACTTGCCAACAAATCCATAGATGTACTTTTTGATGACCAATATGATCTCCATTTAACTAAGTCCAGAAGTCCAAGATTGAAGAGGAGGTCAAATAAGACCCCACCTAGCACACGTAAACATGTATCATTTTCAAAAGAAACAATCTTTAAACAAGAAACTTACACACAATCTGATGTCCAAAAAGATTCAAAATTTCCAATTAGGGCCGATTATAAGGAGGTCAAACCAGAAAAGGAAAACAAAAATACTGGAACAATTGATCAAACTGCTACCTTAGTACAAAGTAAAAAAAATAATCTAAAAGAAACTAAAACCGATACACACAATTTCTCATCAAATGTTATTAAACAGGAAATTTCACAGGAGACAACCTTACCTATACCTTTGAATACGATGACCAATCCATCTAAAATCAAATCCCCAATTGTTGTATTAAGTGATGATGTGCCCAACATAACCATTACTGAGGATCTAGAACAAACACTTGCTGTTGAAAAAAAGTCTTCCAAAATGGATATGAAAGACACCATAACCATTCCAGACTCACAAAGGAATAAACAAAATAGCAGTGGACCAAAGTATTCAAAAAATGGTTCCAAACTCAAAGTTCAAAAGTTTATGAAGAAGGTTAAGAAGAACAGCCCAAGATCGAGCCCAGTGGAAGAACTGGAATCAGACAGTAATTCTACCAGTTCAGTTGTTGACCTTATCAAACCAACTGAAGCAAATTTGCGAGAACAAAAGAGCCCCTTACCTAAGAGAAGAAAGCAAAACACTAGGATTAGCACATCGACTTTCAATGAAAGAACCAAATCTATTCATAAAGAAAGGACCTCATCTGCCGAAATTGAAAAAGAATCAAAGAAATCTTTAAGGGATGGTTGGAAAGATTTGCATGTGAAGGCAACATTGACCGATTCAGAAAAAGAAATGGAATCATGTAATATTCAGTCCTCAAGTTTAAAAGCCTCCAGTACAAAACAAGATCCCCCAATTGATAGATCCTTTAATCCTGGCAGTTTCCCAAAAGATCTTTACAACCGGTGTGAAGTTCATTTGCAAGGAATAATAGAGACAGATGATGAAGGGAAAACTGAGGTAGAAAATATGCATTCTATAACTTCAATGGAGCTAGCCAAAGACTTGGAAAAACCTCCTAAGATTAATTATAAATATTTAAAAGATGTACAATCTATAGAGACTGATTCAGAGAATGAAAACTATCAAAAAACATTTTCTTCTATCATAGACAAATTGAAATGGAAATCAAACATGGAATCTGTAAATAATGACTGTGATAAGAATTCTGAACGAGAACTATGTGATGAAAATTATGTAAATTCCTTGTCTAGGGATTTGAATTATCATCGATATCCAGAAAAAACTGTTAATGATTCTCTTATTATAAGTCAAGCAGACAAACTTAAAAATATTGATGAAACCTTTTTGAATTCTGTCTCCATTGCTTCCGATCTAAACAATCAGACGGTTACAAATGATTTTGAAATAAACACAAAGAGTTGTGACAAATGCAAAGGAATTGAAATGAGACACTCAAAGACAGATGTGTCTAGTTGTGAAAATAGTAGTATGGAAGTGACAAGTTGTGGTGATTGTTTGGAATTTCAGATTCAAAATAATGATTTGGACATTGGAAACAATGGGAAAGATAAAAATATATCTAGTGAGCATACTATCAAGAGGATCAACAATAAAATTCCTAATACAGGTATATCAACAAATTCTCCATCACAAATGCAAACTGAAGCAGTTGCCAAGTCTAATATGGATTTCATACCAACAAGGAAGAAATTACAAGTTAACAGAGACTTATGTTTACAAATGGTACCAAGTCAAAATATTGATAGAGATGGTTCTTCTGGTGAAATAACAACAGAATGCAAAGGGGAACTATCTAAAGAGATTGATTATGGAAATGCAGTAAGTCAAGAGAATGATTTGAAAATCACACCTTCAAAAAATGATTGTCACATGCCCAAAGAAGAATTAATCATGGAAAATCAAGATTTGTCATTGAGAGACTTAAACAATGAAGAAGGTAAACCACTGTCTAATGAACCTTGTGATAGAATTCAATACATCAAAGTAATTGACACCAATCAAACTCAATTAAAAGATTTGGAAATAGTGAAACAACCCTGTGAAATAGTTGCATCTAATGAAAGTTTTCTGAATGAAAAAGATCTGTTCATTGAAAATAATACAGAATCCAAACAAAATCTAGAAATTTGTGATATTGGGAACAACATACACTTATTGTCTCAAAGTGATACTGATAATGTACATAGTGCTGAAACTTTACAGGAGGATATGGCTTCACCAATATCAGATACCTCTGCACCGGAAAGCATTCCTCTCAAACCATCAACTGATTCAAACACAGACAGTCAGCACTCTGATCACCAGTGCCTTGTTGATTCCAAAACAAATCGCATTGGAAGGCAGTTCTAGGGAGGAATACAACAAGGCTGTAAATAGTAATACAAAGAATACTGTATATTGTGTCATAAAGGAGAGCCCTACAACTAACCTTCACCTCACTAATCCAAATATTAACAGCTGTGTTGCTATGGATACTAATAAAATGCTTCCAAAGGTTAAAGAAGGTCCTGAAAATGTTTCTAAACAGGACCAAACATACCCCTCCTCCCCAAATACTGGAGAATCTCCAGATATGGATAACTCTAGTAGACAACTCGCACAAACAATTCCTGATATCCACATAGTTTCAAGTTCATCTCTGCCCACAGCTACAGAAACAGGTAACCACACATTAATAGTCTGTTGTCCTGAACTCTTATTAATATACGGCTTGATTAATTCCCATGGTACTTTAATTTAAATTATTACATTTCATATCAATAATTGTATTAAAGAATGCTACCGGTAATTAAATGCAAATTTTCTGCATGCTTTCTGTGCTTTTTTTATGCTCTAACGTTTCAAAGTTCATTTCAATGTTTGACTATTTGAAAACTCATTATTACTGCTGGTTGACTGAATTTCAGATGCTTGCATGTATGTGCTTTAATAACTTTTATAAAAAAAAAAACATATCGAATGTATTTTAAAACTTGCTGTAATGAATCATCAGATTGTTATTAAGCAGAGAATTGTATATGCTTTTATACTAAAATCATTGCAAATTATATGAAAGTATTATGATAAAGTAGTATACTGCTAGTGATAGGCCTGTGAACTTATCTCTCTTATTACTAGATAATGCTTTTCTGATCATATCTAGATTGAAGATTTGCACTTGTGTACTTGAAAAGTAGCTTTCTAAATGTTTATATCCATTCAATGTCTCAGAAATGTTCTGTGAATCTTTCTTGTTTCTTCCTGGTTATATCTCATAACTACATTGGCTCATATTCAATATAATCTACTTTTTTTTAAATCTCTTATTGACCTTGGTAAAAATATGGTGATAAGTCCTCTAAGTTTTACTTTTTAACATTTTGAGGTAAAAGGATCTATTTTTAATCAAGAAAAGTGAAAATTAATTTTTAAAATAACAGGAATTATCAGCTGATTACACCTATAATTTAAGTTTTTAATTCATTAAAAAGGTAATGACATTGTATGTGAGCCACTGTACAAAATGAGGTTTGATAGGAAATAAACCTTCTATTAACATGGTGGTGGTGATGTTTGGCACATTAAATTACAGCCTAGGCAATAGAATTCAATTGTTTCATTTAATCAAAGTAAAGAATGTAATAATAGGTCACAGAAGGGAATACACTTGAAGCTTTATGCTATTTCTATTATTTTCATTATTCTCAGCTAATAGATCCTGACTAAGGTTTACATTTCCAGACAGAATACTAATACCATATTAACCCTATGGTGGCTTATTTTATCTGAGAATGGATTAGCCATCATCTTTTTCTTATTTGATGTATAAGCAATCAAAATATGATTTAGCTAAGTTATATATTGACATTATTTAATGTATGTTGCCTGAATTTTCATGTAAAAAAAAAAAATAGAAATTCATTGTATAAGCATATAAAACATTCAAAATCTTCTAATATTCAGAATGTCTACTGACTTTTGTTGCTCTGCTAGATATTTAGATTGTAGCTTAATGAGAAATTCTTAATTGCATTGTTTGTGTTTAATTTTAGAATAAAATTGTGTAGTTTGGTCCATTGCTGGTCAGTCTGCCACATGAATGGTTGCAATGTATATGAAGTTATGAATCTTTCACTTCCATATTGAATCACATACTTTGTGTTGAATTTCTCCATAATCTTTGATAAGGTCTGAACCTATTTGAAATATTCTAGTTGACTGAAGGTTGTCTTACAGCTAATTACAATAAAAATAAATTTATCATTATATTTGATTTTATTTTATTTTGTAGACAGTATTAAATTAACCGTAACCAATGAAGGATCAGATGAAACAGGAAGTCATGGAGACAGCGGTCATATTAGTGGTAATAATTCATTAGATAATACGCCAGAACATGGTGCCTCCAGACAAAGTCATTTATCAGTACCGTCGTTACAACTATCCACTACCAGTAATGATGTAATTATACTCTTTATTATTAATTATGTTTTATGTTCTTTTAAATAGTTTGTTGTGATTTTTGCCAGCAGTGTTGTGTATAGAATCAAAACACTTGGAGAGCAACTTAAATGGCTCTTTTAACTATGAAAACTTTTTCAAATGATGTCTGTTGTTACTATCAGGTTTTTCATCAAAAACTTGTTCAAATCTTGTTTGTTGTCACTATCAAAGTTTTCTATCAAAAATTTGACTAATTGATGTCTGTTGTTACTATCAAAGTTTTTTCTGGTCAACTGTTGTCTGTTGTCACTAACCAAGTTTGATAAAAAAAAAATTGATAGTGACAGACCACATTTGACTAAGTTTTTGATAAAAAACTTTTATAGTAACAACAGACAACACTTGACCATGTTTTTGATGAATGTTTACGATGAATGTTTACACATATGTGTATTTAGGTGCCTTTATTCTTTGGATTTTACATTCCATATATAATAGATCGTCCTCCAAAATTTAAGGAGAGAATATTAGATACTTTTAGTTTTAACTAATTTTAGAAAAGATACAATTTTCTTCACAGGGCAAAAAGCATGTGGTAAAAAATCAAGTTATTAAAAAAAAATTCATATTTATAGCAAACAACCTCCATTTTTTATCTAGGACTTTGATTTATCAATTTAAGGATCGTAGGTTATCATACCACAAAAAGATACTAGTCAATTAGCAAAATGATTTAACATCAATATTAATGTAGTGTCAGCTAAAAAGTGACTTATTTCTTTTCTAATGATGAGAACACCTAAAAACTCGAATGCACAAAAATCGGAGATGTAGTTCTATTGCCAATTTAGTACGAAAAAAAAATAATTGTTTTGACAACTTTACATATGAAAATCAACTATTGGTATTCATATGAAACAATAAACATAAATATATACATTTCATGAATAATGACAATAACAATGAATGGGGGCTGCTACCAAACGCTATTGAAATTTGGGCACCAAAATGAACACAAAAAATTTGGAAACACAAACCACAGAGCTCTGTCCTATACACAAATCAGTCCCAAATTGGGTGACTTGAACCAGAGTACTCCTGTACACAAATTAAATGTGATCACATTGTTGATGCAATAAATGACCTTGATTATAAAGTTATGATCATGATTTTTTTTGTTTACTTTTATTGTTAATTCCAGAATTGTATGCATCAGAAATATGTAGCAAAAAAAAAAAACATTTGTTTCCTTACATTTTTAAAATAATTTATCTCAATAATATTTACATCAACAAAAATTCTCCCAGATTGACTAGTTTCAGTTTGTAGTATGAAAATCTACAATCCTTGAATTTTACAAAACTCATTTTAGCTCATGAGGGGTGGTAGGGATCCTGAGTAGGCATGTATGCCTTATTTAATTAGGAGTTCATTTACAAATGTTACTTCCTCACAAATATGTCCACTTTTTCATATTAGGTAGGCCCCTATTTGCATTGCCCTTGCCTGTACAAACAAATTCTTCCATTTAAGCACCTTCAAACCATCAATTATCTGTAAACCATCAGCGCTGACAAGGGAAAGTATTTTACAAAATGCTAAAAGTCTTTTTCCCCCCCCAAAAAAACCAATTAATTATGGTATTGTGACAGACATCTGTAGAGATATAGCCATCAGAAACATGTAGGGATTTGTTAAAAAACTTTAGTTACAGATCAATTTGTACTGTTGAATAATATTAACTGTATCTAACTATTTCAATATCTGAAATAAAATTTGTAGAAAGTTGGTATTGATAGTATAGATGAAGAAGATGAAAATATTGACTATCTTGTGGCTTCCCATAGATCTATGGGTTCTGCACGAAGTCTCAATAGTAGGGGCTTGTCTTCTCTATTTAGTGTAAGTTATTTAGGTGGTGGTAGTTACTAATAGAAACTGGTGGAAGAATCATTTTAACACTATTATATTTATATTTCATTTATATTATATGAATATTAACAACTTATGTTAAATATATTGTTTGTTTATTTAGTTATCTAAGTTGAAACACTTTTATTGTGGTACATGGTGTATAAATCCTGATTCTATTTGTTACATTTTATATCTAAACTTTGGAACACTAACAATTTAACTATTTCCTGTTAACACTTGAAATTTGACATTTTTGATTGAATTTTTTGGAGGGTGGTATATTTTATTTTTAATGTTAATATACAAAAATTTAAAATATTTCAAAATCATTATAAGACTATCTGTAATGTTTTGAATATTAAATTTAAATTCACACAAGAATGACAAAGTTTGATTCACCATCAATTTGCAAAGACAGCTAGTAATAGTTTATTGGCTATTGTTATGTTCAAGTGAAACAGCATATAAATAAGTATATATGGAAAATATTTTATGTAAAAGATGAGTGTTCTTGTGACCATTATTATATAATAATACTGCAATGTACCCAAATGTGCATCTCATTCTGTCTATGTGTATTGTAGGGTAGTCGAGAGAGCATATTAAGTATATATAGTGATGCGGGGGAGATAAATTATGGTAAAATACCAGTATCAGGAGAGGTGTTATTGGGTATAGATTATAACTATAAAACTGGTGCTCTAGAAATCTATGTTAAACAATGTAAAGATCTAGCTCCTGTTGATACCAAACGTAAACGATCAGACCCGTAAGTATATTATTAGTTTCAAATGAACTGTAATAATGAGAACCAGTTATTTCTTTTCCTTCTTATTTGGTTAACACTTCATCTGTAATTTTCAGATACATCAAAACTTACCTACTGCCTGATAAAACCAGAGGTGGAAAAAGAAAAACTAAAATTAAGAAGCATACATTGAATCCAGTATTTGATGAAGTCTTGAGGGTGAGTGCTGCTTATTTCCTGTCCATACATCAAAACTTTTATTAAGCCCAATATCAAAACCTGTAGTGTTTAAAGACTAACCCAAAATGATATTCATATTATATGTGATATTCAGAAATAGATGGAGTTTTACGTCCTACTCTTCTGCACCTTATGGGCTAATGAATACGGGCAATGCCATGCAGTGTGCAATGAGGGAAAATTTTGCCAGGACAGCCGCATTATGTACTTTTTTTGCAATTTCCAACTGTCAAGGAATCTTTAACATGCAGAGCCTGTAGCACACAAAGCCTCAGTTTATTGTCCCTTCTGACAAGACGCTTTTTCAATGTCAGTCCCTCCAACCTGCATCACTGACAAATTTCATCTCGACCTTTGCCAGGTTTGAACAAGCAAGCGTCTAACTCACTGAGCCAACGTGACACCCTGTGATATTCAGAAATAGATTCGAGGTACATGTTTCTGTGTGTCTGATGACTCACATGTATTCTTACAGTCATTCTCTTCCTTAATTTGCCTAATTCAACAGTTAAATTAATAATCAATTGTAAATGACTATTTTCAGTATACAATATCTAAAAGTGAAGTAGAAAATCGTATTTTATGGATTGCTGTCTGGAACAATGATAGATTTGGTCACAACGATTTTCTAGGGGAAGTTACTCTGTCTTTAGACACTTATAAGTTTGGGGATTCATCTCCTAAATGGTATCCTCTACAAGAAAGGGTAAGCTACAAGTTCAATAACTTCTTGTTGAGCTGGCTGTAACGTCTTGATGATCTGGCTATAATGGTTGAGTTGTCTATCTGGCTTTATCATTTTGGTGATGCTGGCTGTAATGTCTTGATGATCTGGCTATTATGGTTGAGTTGTCTATTTGGCTTTATCATTTTGGTGATGCTGGCTGTAATCTCTTGATGAGCTGACTGTAACATCTTGATGATCTGGCTATAATGGATGAGTTGTCTATCTGGCTTTATCATTTTTGTGATGCTGGCTGTAACATCTTGATGAGCTGGCTATAATGGATGAGTTGTCTATCTGGCTTTATTATTTTGATGATGCTTGCTGTAACTTCTTGATGAGCTGTCTATAACTTTGTGATGAGTGGGCTTGATATTCAATATCACAGCAAATATGCTCATGGCCATTACCGATGTCAACAAATCAATTCATTTTGATTAACGGCAATATAGAAGTGTTGTGCGTAAGTTAATGAAATAAAAATATGTTCTGATTTTAGTTTGAAGAACCTCAGCTGGGATCATTAATGCCATATAAGGGCGATCTGATTATTTCACTACGCTACATTACACCAGACTTACTAGCTAAAGAATCAGCCAAGAAATCGAAATTTAAGAAGACTAAAACTGGAAAAGGAGCATTACATGTAATTGTAAAGGAAGCTAGGAATTTAACAGCCTTGAGGTCAAATGGTTCATCAGACCCGTTTTGTAAAGGGTAAGATATGTAATTCAATTATTTATGAACTCTTCCAAAGAAATGTACCAATAAGACTATGTTGGTGATGATCTATTTTCTTAAATTATGTTCAACTAATCATTTATTTAAATATATTCAAGGTATTTATTGCCAGATAAACATAAATCAGGAAAACAAAAAACTCCTACCGTGAAGAAGAATTGTAATCCAGTATGGAATTATTTGTTTGTGTTCGAGGATATAGATAAAGAAGAATTATCAGAACGTAGTTTAGAGTTAACTATCTGGGACCATGATACAATATCTAGTAATGATTTCTTGGGAGGCATCAGATTTAATCTTGGTACAGGTCAGTTTTTTTTAAAGTTATGTCCCTTAAATGCTGATATATATTTATGGGTGATTTAAACAATTTGGATAACTGACCTTAAGTTTGATCATATATGGTAAAAAAATCCAACATGTGAATATCTAGCTATGTATTAGTTTGGAATATGATATTGTTATTAAAACATGCAATCATAAGTGTGTAAGTTATTACAATTTCTGCAACTAATATCACAAGCCTACTTTCTTCCATGGTGGAAGGGGTTGAGATCCAACAATGTGCCATATCTTACTCAATTCCTTGTTTAATTCTGTATATTCTAATATTTATGAATTTTTTTTCACAGGAATATCTAATAATAAAACTGTGGAATGGATGGATGGTCGAGGAGAAGAAATTGCTATTTGGCAATGCATGATAGACAGACCTAACACATGGATCGATGCTTCTGTTAATCTCAGAGCAACAATGGGTAAAAGTTCACCTAAATGATCAAACTGATTTTCAGATGAAGCTGTTTAAATAAGGTTTGCAGGTTTGCTAATGCAATCTATGTCAAATCTTATAATCCATGGGAAAATGATGGTGATTCTCATATTTGAGTGAAGAGCATTTTATATGTTCTGAAAAAGAATGAGCTAAGAAAAGAGATTCTGTGGAAGAATGAAGATGTTTTTTCCCTTTTTATGTTTCTATTTGAAGCCTATCTTGACTTATCCTACAGGAATATGCTTGTAGCTTATACTCTCAGAGGTTATTTTTTTTTCCATAACCACCCTCCGTGTATAAGTGAAATTTATTCTAATATTTCTATTAAAACCATTTAAAACAATACTTATAACACATACTAAAATGTAGATTTATTTGTGAATGTACATGAATTATATCTTAATCTGTGATAAGCCTAGTTTTATTTCATGATTATCATTAGAGATTATACAATTCATTAACTTTGTCTGCTATTGCAATATTCTTTGTAAGTCATAGCTGTTCAACCAGTTCATAAGAACTTTTTACAGGTGGTACCCTTATTGCAATTTGTATAACCCAGAAGGATATCAATTGTTATTAAACCTGCTTTCACATCATGGTATGAAATTTTATGAACTATTATTGCATTAATATGAACCCACCAACAAAATTGCATTCTCAGCCCTAACTTTGAATTATATTTACATTTGCTAATTTATTTACTTTTTTCTTTGTTGATTTTATAAAGTTTCCTCTATTGACTGTGATAATACCCATTATAATTACATGTATATAAAAAATGTTTGTACTGCATAAGATACTGTTTTGGTACATTGTAGTATAATTTGTTCAAAATAGAATCCATTATATCAAATAATAATGACTACCAAGGTCAAAAAATGAAACTAATCTTATATGACCACAAATTGCAAATAATGTTATAGTATACACCTCAGCACTATAATTACAGTTCACTTGAGGTGCTAAATCTTATCAAAAAAAAGCGTGTGTGTGTCCAAAATATTTATAGCCATGGTATGCTGAATACAGGCTTTGACATGGTCTTATTAATCTAGATAAAATAAACTGTATTTAACAGGTGATTTGATTGGTGAAATTTCCTGGAAAAAGTTTAAGGCTAATTTTCTAACAATATTTAGCTAAGAACACATAATTTCTCTCACTTGTATTTCGATGAGAAATGGCCGTGTGGTTTGAATTATAACCCTATACAAACTAAATTGGCCATAGTGCAACTGGATAGAAATACCACAATACCATATTTGGAAATGAAGAGACATTGAGCAAATTAGATCCAACAAGATTTTTTTTTTTTTTTATATACTCCGCTCTCTTTAACTTTAAATATGGCAAACCTGTTTTAGTGATATAATAATTCTAGTGTGGGAAAAGCTTATATGAAAGTAATCTGACACATATATATTATAATATACTGTATGGAGCACAATTCTACTTTAGAAGAGGTAAATAGAACACAGCAGCTATATACAAAGAATAATAATTCAATGAATTATAGACACAAAAAATGCTAGTGATAACTTATATACAATTTATTTCTATTCTAAATTATTTTATAAATGTTTTGAAATTCAATATGTAAATTTTATGATATTGAATTAAATGTTGAATCTATAGAACAGTTTGAGATTAAAGGCAGATTCACTTTATAATCTCAATGGTCCTTTAGCATCAAAGATTGTAATTCCTTTAGTGCATTAACAGTCTTTTGTTATACTTTTAGTCCATAGTCCATTTTGAACATTGTAAACTTTCCTTGGATGATTTATTTCAACATTTTACATTAAAATGATTGTATGGCTACATTTATAATGACTGTGAGTCCATTTTAAAAGGATTTGAAAGGTTCAAAATGTAGCTAGTATTATGTCTGTATTTAAAGGGGCACAGACTTGATTTGTTTCAGACAATCATCCGACAGCCTCAAACACATGAAATCTTTTGTTTAGCTTATCAGACATAGTCTACAGAGCTTACCTTTGAAATTTGAGCCTGCAAATCCATGGGTATACATATTTATCCGTGTTTGAAAATCATAATGTCTTAAGATATTATGAACGTCCCGCCATATTGGAAAATGAAAGAGTTATAAATAGACTACTGCGCAGGCCCACACTGGTAAAACAAAAAGAAAGTACATGTAATAACAATTGTAGATTTTGTCAACAGGACACACAATTTTCAGACTGACTGAAGACCAGCCGCGTTCAGCACGGAAAAAAATAAAAAGTGAAATTTTTGAGGTATATTTCAAGGTATTTTGCGATTTTCTTAGAGCTTGACTATTTCTGAGGACTGTTTAAATGTAACAAAGGCCCAAAACGATCACTAAAAATCAAGATTGTGCCCCTTTAACTGCCAATAATAGGCAAGTAATTTCAAGCTTATCTTATTATAATTTAAATTATTCATTACCATTTCAATAACATGACCAAATCAAAAACATTATTTATTACTGATTATTGTTGTTAATTTTCTCCACTTACAAACTTAGCGGATGGTAGACAAAAGGCATACTGTTGAAGTCATCATCTGTTTTGCTTTAATAAATTTTCTAAGTAAGGCTACACTTAATGTTACTGACTACCATTACCGCCATGTTTCCACATAAATATGTGATATAAATGAATTTCAAATAAGTTTTTGTCTATTTGCCCAAAAGACTGATAGTTTTAAGTGACATATAAAAGGACATTTTACAGCAAGACAATTGAGTTGGCATTTATTTGTAACCTCTGTCAGGTATATGATGTCAATAAAAAAACTATAGAGATTAGGAAACTTTGCGTTATGACACTGCAAAAACAAAAAGCCTGAAAATGGAAGGATGAAAGTACTGAATGAGTGTGTTAGAAATTGTATACATGTTTGGTAACCAATCACTATTCAACAGAAGGCACTGGCACGGGCTTAAAGTTAATTTAAAAAATATATTTCTATTAATATTAAATGAATTAGAAAATAATATTTTGTTTCAATTACATCTTGCATTAATTAATTGACGCTAATTATAGAACAGGATATAGCTCTCAAAATCTCGAAAGAAGCTTGCTGTGGATAAAATGAATAATAATTATAATGAAAAAGTAATTAAAACATGAAATGGGGGGCGTATATTGTCGTCACCCACATCCGTCCGTCCGTCCGTCGTCCACAATTGCTCGTAAACACTCTACAAGGTGCAATTCTTAACAGATTTTAATGAAACTTTATATGAGTGTTTATGATCACTCAAGGCTGAACCCTATTGAAAATCAGCGAAATCGGAAAAAATTTAGTATAAGTTCTTGCTTTTGTTCTTAAATGGCTCGTAAACACTCTACAACGTGCAATTCTTAACTGATTTTGATGAAACTTTGTGAGAGAGTATGTTATAACTCAAGGATAAACCCTATTGAAAATCAGCGAAATCGAAAACATTTAGTATGAGTTATTGCAGTTGTTCTTGAAAACGCGTTCAATTTTATCTTGTAAACATTCTTGAGAGAACAATTCTTAATGGATTTTGATGAAACTTGGCTCGAGTATTTGCTATCACCCAAGAATGAAGCCTATTGAAAACCAGTTAAAATGAAAAAAAATTATTGTCGAAATAAATTTAGTGTCAGTTATTGCCCTTGTTTTTGAAAACGTGTTCAATTTTTGGCTGAAGGGTGAACGCTTTTAAAAATAGAAAATATCGAAATATATTTACGAATTATTGCCCTTGTGCTATAAAATGTGTTGGATTTTTGTCTTGTAAACACTCTACAAGTCACAATTCTTGAGTGATTTTGATGTAACTTGGCTTGAGTATTTGTAATCACCTAAGGATGAATCCTATTGAAATTCAGTTAAATCGAAAACTATTTAAATAACAGACACAATTTTATGGTATACTACTCCTTAGATTTATTATACACACAACGTTTCAACAATCTACATTGTCATCATCAGGTGAAATGAGAAAATATAATACAAGAAGGTATATATGTACAAAAATAATTGATAGCAACAGTTAATTAGAGGATTAATGGGACTGGCAGTAAGCAATGAGGGGTGATAATAAACATCAGCTCAGAGTGGGGGATATGACTTAGTGGGAATAGTGTAGTGTAGCAGATGAATGAGATTAATGATTAGTATCAGTTATTGCCCTTGTTTTTGAAAGCGCATTTAATTTGTGGCTTGTAAACATTCTACAAAGCACAATTATTGACGGCTTTTGACAAAACTTGTTTAATATCACCAAAGGATGAACCCTATTGAAAATCAAATATATTGAAATATATTTGATACGAATTATTGCCCTTACTGTATAAAATGTGTTTGATTTTTTCCTTGTAAACACTCTACAAGTCACAATTCTTGAGCAATTTTGACGCAACTTGGCATGAGTATTTGTAATCACCTAATGATGAACCCTTTTCAAAAATATTTAGTGTTAGTTATTGCCTTTTTTTGGAAAACTCGTCAAAATTTTTAGCTTGTAAACCCTCTAGAAGGCACATTGATTTACAGAATTTGACAAAATTTGCTGAAATTGTTAATTATCACTCAAGGATGAAACCTATTGAAAACAAGAAATATCACATAATATTTGATTGCCCTTGTTCTTTCAAATGATTTCGATTTTTTGGCTCATAAACACTCTATTTCTTGACTGATTTAAACGGAACTTGGCATGAGTATGTGGAATCACCTAAGGATGAACCCTATTGAAAATCAGATAAATCTTAAAATGTTTAATATCAATTATTGCTCTGTTTTTGAAAAGAAGTATATGTATATTTTATTTTTTATTGAAAATCAGGAGTGGGCGTATATTACCTTGCCTGGCAAGCTATCTTGTTCCGAAATGTTAAAACGATTAGATTATCGATTACTTGTAAAATATAGAAAGATTTTAAAATAACAAAAATATCTAACTAAAAAAAAGTGTATTCAACTAATTTTGTGGAATTTCGTCTTGGAATATGCTATAACCATATTTATACTTTAAAAATAAATAGCGAGGAATCGATTTGATATTTCTGAATAGATATTTTGATAATACGTGATGCTTGGCAAGAAATATTGTGAATGGAGCAACAAATGGAATGATTAGAGTCATACTGCATATTTAGTGCATAAGGTGAAGAAGCTATCCCTGTATAAACTTTCAGGGTTGGTGTTTACTTCAGAAAAAAGCTTTTCAGTAGGTGCCACGTTCATATGTGCGGTGAATGATTTATGCAAATAAGTTTGTCTAAATGATGGGAGATTTCGAAAAGATGACAATGAATCCTTTATCTCAAGTCTGATTGAATTGTTCAATAGTCAAACTTCGACTGTCGAAGCAGTCAGACATATACCCGCGATTGCCCCGTTGTAGCTTGGACTATGCAGTCCAGTTTCACCATTTCTTCAAGTCTCGGTTTGCAATTGATACATTTGAGAAAATGCAGCATATTATCATCATGCTAATGCAATTCTGAACAAGGAACCTGTGCACAAGTCAAACTCCAATGGGTCGCTATCGCTGGTTGTGGATAATACTGACCACAATGTTCGGAGGCATGGTTTGGATGGACAATGTTGGGTGCATTTTCACACAAAAAGAGAAGAAAAAAAAGATTTTATTAACCTCTCGGATTTTCGGAATAGGCAATAAGTCTGCTTTCAAGAAATTAATGAAAGACAGTTCTTTCTTTCCAACATTTTCGTTAGGCCTACCCGACCGTGAGGTTATCATGAATTATGGTGAACAAGAAATGCGCTACTTGTATGATGAAAACAGGACTAATCTACATTAAAAGACTATAGATACAAGAAATTCGACGGTGACCAATTATTAAAATTCATTAATTGCAATTGCACCACATATTTCGAAAATGCCGATTCTCTTGCAGAAAAATTGGCCTAAATTGCAATAGTGTGGACCATGTCAGTAAGGAGGCTACAAAAATGATTATTCACAAGAAATTAGGGATTGTTATTGGTTTCAGAATTGATTAGGCTTTTTTTACCAATGTTTACATGTCTAAAAATGCATAAAAAGGCTTTTGTCTTTCTCCAGACTATTTGAAAATGAGCTTGAAAGTAAATAATCATGTCGCATGTTTGGCAATTTATGGGGCTCTAATGAACCACTGTGATGAACCAATGAATGTAAGGGTTGTCTGAAGCCAAATAAGGCGAGGATAACTCATAAAAAAATCTTCATGATAAAGTACTGAATGGTGTATCAAATAAAACACACTTTATCCTACAAAAATGAGACACATGTTTATTGTAAGCAGATTGAAATATGCTGTTTCAAGTGTTTATAAATCATTTAACAGACCACGTACTGTTAGCTACCAGGTAAGAATATGAGATGAATTGCCTGAAATTGTGGTGTTGACCTGAAATCATTTTTGTCTTATCAAAGTATTTCTGATACTGTGAATGAGATAAATGAATGAAATTATTATGAAACAAGCTTAAAGACCTACTATAGGCCTACTAGTTGGTATTGATGGTGTCTGCTTCAGACAAAAAAAAAATCGATATTGCATACATTGAGAAAGGAGAGACTTCTTTTGTCTTGTAATTCTTCCCCTGCTGTAGACTAGTTCTTTTTCAGCTGTAGCCTAGTACTTTTGTAAAATTCTTCTTGTGTCAGTTGCTTCTGTATGGTGAAGAGTGACACGCTTTTGTGCTCCCAACTGTATCTTTTTCTATTATTCCACTTGACAATCTGGGACTAAGTCCTCAATGATCGCTACACCCACAAAACAACAGGGGGCTCTTCTGTTGTGTTACGCATGTAATTATTCCTGACACCCTTAGAAAACAAGACTGTCTTACAGATTGTTGAGATACCCAGTATGGCTCAGAATATTCCTCAAGGTGTAATCCAGTTTATATGTTTTCAATATATTTACCAGTGGTTGACTTATTTCCCTTAGTTGCTCACATTGAATTAACAGATGCTCTGTGGTGCCAGCTTCATCACAAGGACATGTAGCTTTAGTTCATATCTGTGATTTTGTACCTCACCCGTCATTTTCAGATGAATAACCTATAAACAGATCTTCTGATTGGGAATGTCTAAAAGCACTTAAAATTGCCTTCCCTTATTTTCATACGTGATGCTTGGCAAGAAATATTGTGAATGGAGCAACAAATGGAATGATTAGAGTCATACTGCATATTTAGTGCATAAGGTGAAGAAGCTATCCCTGTATAAACTTTCAGGGTTGGTATTTACTTCAGAAAAAAGCTTTTCAGTAGGTGCCACGTTCATATGTGCGGTGAATGATTTATGCAAATAAGTTTGTCTAGATGATGGGAGATTTCGAAAAGATGACAATGAATCCTTTATCTCAAGTCTGATTGAATTGTTCAATAGTCGAACTTCGACTGTCGAAGCAGTCAGACATATACCCGCGATCGCTCCGTTGTAGCTTGGACTATGCAGTCCAGTTTCACCATTTCTTCAAGTCTCGGTTTGCAATTGATACATTTGAGAAAATGCAGCATATTATCATCATGCTAATGCAATTCTGAACAAGGAACCTGTGCACAAGTCAAACTCCAATGGGTCGCTATCGCTGGTTGCGGATAATGCTGACCACAATGTTCGGAGGCATGGTTTGGATGGACAATGTTGGGTGCATTTTCACACAAAAAAAGAAGAAAAAAAAGATTTTATTAACCTCTCGGATTTTCGGAATAGGCAATAAGTCTGCTTTCAAGAAATTAACGAAAGACAGTTCTTTCTTTCCAACATTTTCGTTACCCGACCGTGAGGTTATCATGAATTATGGTGAACAAGAAATGCGCTACTTGTATGATGAAAACAGGACTAATCTACATTAAAAGACTATAGATACAAGAAATTCGACGGTGACCAATTATTAAAATTCATTAATTGCAATTGCACCACATATTTCGAAAATGCCGATTCTCTTGCAGAAAAATTGGCCTAAATTGCAATAGTGTGGACCATGTCAGTAAGGAGGCTACAAAAATGATTATTCACAAGAAATTAGGGATTGTTATTGGTTTCAGAATTGATTAGGCTTTTTTTACCAATGTTTACATGTCTAAAAATGCATAAAAAGGCTTTTGTCTTTCTCCAGACTATTTGAATATGAGCTTGAAAGTAAATAATCATGTCGCATGTTTGGCAATTTATGGGGCTCTAATGAACCACTGTGATGAACCAATGAATGTAAGGGTTGTCTGAAGCCAAATAAGGCGAGGATAACTCATAAAAAAATCTTAATGATAAAGTACTGAATGGTGTATCAAATAAAACACACTTTATCCTACAAAAATGAGACACATGTTTATTGTAAGCAGATTGAAATATGCTGTTTCAAGTGTTTATAAATCATTTAACAGACCACGTACTGTTAGCTACCAGGTAAGAATATGAGATGAATTGCCTGAAATTGTGGTGTTGACCTGAAATCATGTTTGTCTTATCAAAGTATTTCTGATACTGTGAATGAGATAAATGAATGAAATTATTATGAAACAAGCTTAAAGACCTACTATAGGCCTACTACTTGGTATTGATGGTGTCTGCTTCAGACAAAAAAAAAAATCGATATTGCATACATTGAGAAAGGAGAGACTTCTTTTGTCTTGTAATTCTTCCCCTGCTGTAGACTAGTTCTTTTTCAGCTGTAGCCTAGTACTTTTGTAAAATTCTTCTTGTGTCAGTTGCTTCTGTATGGTGAAGAGTGACACGCTTTTGTGCTCCCAACTGTATCTTTTTCTATTATTCCACTTGACAATCTGGGACTAAGTCCTCAATGATCGCTACACCCACAAAACAACAGGGGGCTCTTCTGTTGTGTTACGCATGTAATTATTCCTGACACCCTTAGAAAACAAGACTGTCTTACAGATTGTTGAGATACCCAGTATGGCTCAGAATATTCCTCAAGGTGTAATCCAGTTTATATGTTTTCAATATATTTACCAGTGGTTGACATTTTCCCTTAGTTGCTCACATTGAATTAACAGATGCTCTGTGGTGCCAGCTTCATCACAAGGACATGTAGCTTTAGTTCATATCTGTGATTTTGTACCTCACCCGTCATTTTCAGATGAATAACCTATAAACAGATCTTCTGATTGGGAATGTCTAAAAGCACTTAAAATTGCCTTCCCTTATTTTCATATATTTATATATATATATATATATATATATATGAAAATAAGGGAAGGCAATACTGATATCAATAGAAAGTAGAGGTGTTCTAATGACTGGGAAAAATACCAGATGGTCCCACAAGTCCTTAATTAATTCGTAATTAGGCTAATTATGACCGGAATTCCCACGGTAGGGTACTAACATAGGTATGTACGTCAAGTCTAAAATGTCGTTGATCTTTTTTTGATCATCCAGTCTTGTCAATTCGGGACATAAATCATGACGTAACCGGACGCTGTTGTTATTGCCCACATTCCTTAATATTTTCCACAACAACAATGGCATTTTGGTATTCCATTTATTATCTCTATCAAAAGGCAATAAAATGTCTAAATATCATTTTGTAAAAACATTATTACTTAATTTAAATAAGTTTTAACTCACTAATAATAAAATACAAAATCAATTTTTAGACGCCTTCATCCATATGACGTCATTTGGCCCCGTGAACAAACATGGAGTCTAAATTTAGCGTTTCAAAACAGATCAGAGTCAAATGGATTCCACAAGCATTTCTACGTCCTCATGGGTCTTTTGAACTTGAGAATACATGGATTATTCATTAGAAACCCCAATTAATCAATTAGTAAGCTTACTTTTAATAATTTTAAAATTTAACCTATATTTTGAGGTAACAGAATGATACTACCAGTCATTTAACTTAGTTTTCTTAGGTATTTCACTAATTAACTGTTAACTGAAAAATAATTAGCCTGTCTGTCAACTAAATTAAATGTCAAATAAATCATTTGAAAACAATGGATTTCTGAGTCCACGAAAGGAATGCATGATGGGATAAGCTCGTAAACAAACTGGTAAATAAAATATTAACGGGTACCAATTTTTTATGGAATGCCATGTATTGGCAAGTATCGATACACGCCCTTGTGATATGATACGCCTATCCTGGCATGTTGTATCGGGATTCAGCGATAAATCGAGCCAGCACTAGTTTAAATGGAAGCAGAATGAGTTAGCATCTATGCCTCCCATGTCTGTCCTATGCCTTTAGTGAATATGCTCTTTATTTCCGATAAACTGCGGTCTATCTGGTTAATGTCCGATAGTCCTTAATGTCCGATAGTCCTAGTCCTCTTTTTCAAGTTCATCTGCTACTGTAAGGCTACAAATTATTGCGAGATAGAAATTAATGCATTAAATGCAACCAATTCGCGATCGCATTAATTTGTATCCGCATTTTTAAATACATATTCCCAAGTGAAGTTTATGGAGTTCTAATATGGCTGACATTAGTGAACATCGATATGAAGTATGTCAATTGAGACCGTACAGGATTAAGTAATTAGGTAAATATCTCAAAATTTCAAATTGATTAGTAATCAATGGCGTTAAAAAAACAAAAGATTTTCACACTTGACTATTTAAAGATAAAATCTTTGCATTGGACCTCACAGCCCGGGATTGCCAACCCTGGCAATTAACCCACCCCGGTAATCCTGTTAAAAGCAAAACCGGCAAAAACCGACCCTGTTAACCCCGGTAACAAACCAACCCCTGTAATAAACCTACCCCGGTAAGAAACAATCTCCATTAATCCTTGTAAAACCAACCCCGGTAACAAACCAACCATGTTAATCCTTGTAAAACCAACCCCGTTAACCTCGGTAATAAACCATATCCAACAATCCGGTACAAACTGACCCCATTAAACCCAGTTATACACCCTGTTACCTGAACAGTTTAGAAGAATCCTGAAGAGTGAGTCTAATTAATCAGTCTGAAGAGTACACGAAACTACTAGTCACTGATAACTATAGCTAACCGGTCGCCTCATCCGATTTTATCTCACATAATTGATTTGTTGTTTGGTTTATTTTAGGCTTATACTCAAAGAGTCTACACTGTGAAATCTGATTTACTTTCTTTGGAAGACATGTATTCAGAAAAAGACAAATGTATGATTTTAGCTCATTTCAATAATAAGAATGAGAAAGATATACTGATGAAATTTGCTGTTAGCGAATTTCAAGCAAAATCAATTATTGAACATCAGAAGCATTCAGGTGAATTTAAAACCCTATCTGACATCTTGAAAGTGTGTAACATTGGAATAGATGTTCTACATATAATTTTTGAGAAGATACTAACAAGTGGAAAAACAGATTCACCATTTTATCCAAATCTAAAAGATGATGAATTAAGTGTGAGTCAGAAGTTTTATTATTTGAAATCAACCCTTTTAAATCCAATTTATCTATTTGGATCTCATATTAGGTCATTTACATTTTTGTGACAGGGTATTTTCATAGGTCCACATTAGAATATGGATATACTGTATATTGTTGTGACCAAAAGTCCTTTTGCTGCTGTGTAATTCCATAGCCTTCATGCTACCTTAATTTTTTGGCATTTCTTCTGGAATGAATATTTGGAACTGTAAGTTAATGCATTGGACTCACTTAAAGGGGACAAGGCTTTATTTGTTTCGGACAATCATCCGACAGCCTCAAACACATGAAATCTTTCGGTTAGCTAATTAGAAATAGTCTACAGAGCTTACCTTTGAAATTTGAGCCTTCAAATCCATGTGTATCCATAATTATCCGTGTTTGAAAAATCATAATGACTTAAGAAATTACAAACGTCCCGCCATATTGGAAAACGGTTCTTCTTGATAATCAAAGAGTTATCCTTCCCCTCGTGCAATAGCGGTCATCTATACAAACAGACTACAACGTATTTTTCAATTGTAGACTTTGTCAACAGGACACACAATTTTCAGACTGACTGGAGACCAGCCGCATACAGCACGGAAAAAAAATGAAAAGTGAAATTTTTTGTTTGAGGCATATTTCAAGGTATTTTGCGATTTTCTCAGAGCTTGAATATTTCTGAGGACTGTTTAAATGTAACAAAGGCCCAAAACGACCCCTAAAAATCAAGCCTTGGCCCCTTTAAATTATCTTCGCCTTATAATTGGAGACTTATTAAATGTATAAGATTGATTCCATTGTAATATCTGATAGCATGTATCTCTTATATTTACAGAACGTTAACTGGATAGTTGGATTTGATATAGATGTTGGAGGATTGGCTTGGACATTATTAGATAGGAATTTAAAGGTGATAGATTGGATGAGTTTACCGTTATATGGCACACACTCATTTTCTCATTACGGTTTTAAGAAAAAGGTAACAATGTCTTTATTTATTAAATGAGTAGTCTATGGCCCGATTGATCATATACCTTAACATGAATTTGTGGACGTTTGTCAAGTTTGATTTTTGCGATGAACAGTTTTTGAGTTATTGCCCTTGACTTGCTTTAAAATTCAATTGAGGTTGCAATAAGAAGCTACAATTTTCAGAGGATTTTCATGAACATGGTATATAAAGACTTTGTATCAGCATTGGTATAGATTATAATTTTCAATGAATGTTCTTTGAGTAATTGCCCAATTTATTATTCAAATTCATTGTTGCCAGTAGGCGTATATTGCCTTGTCTGGCAAGGTATCTAGATGTATAATCCCCAATCTTCAATTTCCAGGAGTGGAGGAAATTATTCAGGTATACTAGTACTAGAAAATATAATAAGAAATGCCTCTCTTACCAACAAAAATTGTACCACTGACAAACTATAGCAAGTTGCAGACCGGGAATGTATGTTATGTCAAAGTAATATTGGGAATTCAAACTTATATAGAATTATTTAAGTGAGACACTGTTTGATGGCTTGCTATAAATTGGTTGATCATTATTTTACTTTTTAGTTGGAAGATTTGAAAGAGTGTATACCAGTAGCTGATTTATACATATTGGCGAAAACTTCTCTTCGCCCGACTAGACAAAATATAAACAATGCACTTTCTATAACAACAGTAGAAACAATGTTATTGACACTGCTACATTCATTAGACTATAAAGTAGTAAGATGTAAACATAAGACAGTGGGAAATTTTTTCAATTTAAATGTTGGCAATGAATTGACAAGTGGTTTATTAATAATGAACGAGATTATAAACGGACAATCTAAATATAAATGTGAGATCTTTTCAACACCAATGAAATATTTTAGGTCATTGGCAAAACATGATCAAAATAGGTTGACCAATAGTTTATTATTAAGTCTGACTTATTATTATTCACATAAATTGAAATTTCATGAAAAGGATGAATTCAGTGATGATTATTACATTGAAAGAGAAAAGTCAGTAGAATTCTCATATAAGGATTGTAATATTTCTGACATTAGAGCCGATGCTGATCCTGATGTTAAGTCCATTGTTGATCCTGATGTTGAACCTATTGTTGATGTTGATCCTGGTGTTGAACCTAACACCCCAGTCCTTAGACTAGGTGAAAAGCTTAAACTATTAAAAGAAGAAGCATTAGAGAAAATGTCTGAACCCAAGGAAAAGAAACTTTCAAATTAATACAGAGTTCTTCTGCAAATGTAACTGACGAGAAAACAGCAAAAAAAAAAAAAAGTTTTGATCCACAGCATATTGCATAAAAATATCTTTTCAATAACAAAATTATTAATATATATCCAACCCACCTAAAAATTCTAAGGAAAATTTGTTATTTGTTTCAACCCAAGCAAATCATACTTTCAAAATCAAAACTGCTTTGAGCTGGTCTACATATGTTACTGGAGAAAAAGTAAAAAGCCAACCTTATTTTGATAAAATAATTATGTTCAATTACGAATTAATATATCAATCCCACCTCATAATTATAAGGAAAATTTATTATTTATTACTTGGTTGGTTTTTTGACTTTGTTGACGTTTATAAAGAAATAAACGATTCACATGTCAAGGAATTAATAAAAGACTTCTTACATTGGCCAAAGACATTACTTTAAAACTTTCAATCGGTTCAATTCATTTCTTGAGTGACCTTTCAAGTAACATTTATTATCGAGGAATGGACAATTGCATTATGAATTGAGCCAATATAAATTTCATCCTGGGAAGAGTCCATGACTGTCTCCGTGAAAGTCCAAGTGAAATATGAATCATGTCTACGGTTATAAGTTTTACCGACCCTCCTGTTTTACCAATTTCATGCTTCCGCCGTAAAAAGTTCGATTTTTTAGTCTTTTCTAAACCTATTCGGAGAATTCGGATTTTTCGGGAATTTTAGCCTGTGATTAGACTAAATGGCCAAGTAACTATAGACTAGTACTACAAGTTGCACAGTAATAATAGCCTGAACTACCATTGTCATTCGAATAAAGAATATTACTGAACAAATTAACGATCAAGCCGAACTAATAATGCCCACTTCATAACGCCGAATGAAGTTTACCGAACAAATGTTGAAAAACATTTCTCGCATTTTATGAGAACGATATCATTATGACGACAAGTGGCGCTGCTCAATTTGAGTTAGGGCCTCGTCCCTATCTTTTTATGGCCGGCCAATGGCTGTGTACAAGGTAAAGAATCTTATTATGAATTCCAATTTTATGATTAAAAGCGAAGTTTTTAATCAAACTCTTGGAACTCTTTATTCATTGGAATGTGAGATTTTGAGATAAATATGGTGCCTATAATTATTTGAAAAATGGCCAATTTTTGTACAGTCCACAGTGATGGTGGGGGGGGGGGGACAGATATTTTGATGGAATTGGCAAAATCTCAACAACATGGTTTCTTCAGACATGTGAATATATCTAAAATTCCAATATAATAGTATTTTCATGCCAATTTCTGAAAAATGGCTAATTCTTTAACAGTCCATGCTGATGGTGGTGAGGTATATTTTTTGTTGGAATTGGCAGAATCCTAACCACATGGAAAGAATTTCTCACAAGTCTTGCAAATATCAATTACATGAGCGAAGATTTAGATTTAAGTGTAATCAAAGAATTAACAGACGAACTCAACATAAAATCAGTTAATGCATTGACACAGGTTTCACAACGAATTGATTTCTTCAATTTGAAAGCAACAAAACCGGCAATATATGCAACTATTTTCTGAGAACAGCTAGACAATACGTTTCTATTTGGAGCGTAAATATATTCCTGATCTTGTACCACCTCAAATTCTGCATCCATCATTCTGTTTTTTGTAATTGATAAATTAAGATTTTCTACCGACGGTACCACCGTATCAACATTTTTGCTAATAATACTGCTTGTAGCCGTTAAGATAGGAATAGACTCTAGAGCCAAGCAATTTCCAGAAGCGACATCTTGTATATCATTATGGGTCAATATTTGCTTATATGCGCTTTTAAACTGTCTTACAGCAGGATTATTGTTACAGCCGCCCATACTCCTGATTTTCCCAAAAAATAGTTCAAGGTGATCCTGGCTGAACTTGTAAGTCAACAAAAACTTTAAACCATATTTCTCTGACAAAATTAATTCTTCGAACAACGACCTAATGCTTTGAATGCATAACAGAAACCCCAAGAATCCTGTCTTACGATTACTGTCAATAATTAATGCACCGTTATTCGATTGACGCAATGATAAAATGTATGATTGTGCACTGGCCAAAAAATTAAAAATACTTATATAGTTATTTATTTGCAATGGGGATTTAAAACCGAAAGCTTTCAAATTTCTAGAATTTAGAACATCATAAAGTTTATCAAACATGCGAATAAAATTAATAGTTTCCTCAAAATTTTCGAATTCTGGAAATTTCTCCATTAAGCAAAAGTCTAAAGATGTTGCAACAGATTCACTCAAAGTTTGAGCAGCTAATTTTACATTCATTTTCTTTTTAAACCATGCAATATGACTAGCTCTCAGCCTATTCCCTAAATGAAGCCCTTCTTCATCTTGCAACTTAAGCAAAGATTTTAAATATTCCCATTTAATAATTTTATCGTTTGAAAAAATTGATCCTTTATCGGCAAGTGTGTTGCGTACTAATTTTAGCATATGGCATGGATCCAAAAAAATGTAAACTTTAGAATCGTGTACAGGATGAATAAAAAAGACTGTATATGTTTTGCATCGTTCCAGTTTACACCCAATAATCGTAACATAGACAAATTTGCTGCAGCGCCATCATGTGTTAAAGAAACAATTAAAACACCAGCCGAAAAAAGTTGTTCAATACAATCAGTTACTAAGTTTTTGCGCTCTTCACCACCCAGACCATTAATTAAAAAATATCCGACGGGCAATTTCCAGGAAGATTTCAGATCAACCACCATAAACACTAAAGCTTCCTTTGCTACCGGTAGGGAATCATCGTCAAGTTCATTGCCCATATCAATATACCCATGATATTTCTGTCCATCAAACTCAACATGCTGACGAATTGCACCTTCGTCCATCATTAAGGAACATGTCATTTTCTGACCGTGTAATTCACTGCGCTTCCTAAGAGCTTCGAAGGCAGAATCGCTAAAGCCAGGAGCATCGTCAACTTTCTTGTACCATTTACTGATAGTTCTGGGATGAGGCAAACAAGTATCAAAAACTTTCCTGACGTAATTGTACACACGGGGCGAGTAAAAATGCAGAGTTAATGCAAAACTTCTTAACTGTGCAGAGTATTTTGTTGGTAAGGGATGGTTTTGAATTTTCGCCTTCTGCCTTTTCAATAAATCCGGTATTCCACCAGCACAGGTCTCTAATACATCAATACTACTGCTACTGACAACGGCATTCTTTCTCATATCAGCTATAACATTCTTTAAATTGGCATTACGTTTCAGAAGACGTCTTCTTGCTTGAAGGAGTGTTTTAATTTTCTTTCGAGAAGAAATAAGTTTGTTCTGACTTTCTTCTAACTTCCGTTTCAATGAAATTTTCTCTGGAGTGATGACAGTTGGTGTTTGTGAGACTGCAGTAATTGGACTAGGTTGAGTGCAGAAAATTGGTCGTTCACTTGGAGGGCGGCGAGGGGTGGTATTCTCTTTTAAATAACATGGAAATGAAGGAAAAAGGGACGGAATAGCAGATGGCCGAAGACGAACAACGCACTGTGATGTTCTATCAAAGTCTTCATCTTTAAAATGTTGGGAACAAACAAGGGCTGACTTGGACGGAGTGAAATTCTTTCGCCGTAATGCACGTATCCATTGACTTTTCAAGCTAACATCCTTGGGAAACCTATAACAGAAATAAAATTGGATTGCTTGCTTATTAAAAAAACAATTCGTAAGGACAGAAATGTTTTAGCCTTAATGCGACCTTATACCGGACAGTCGAATCGTGTTGTGGGAGGAGGTGTTTCTACCCACTCTCATAAATAGTCAAGTTGAGCATAGTTGAGCGCCCTAGCCAACTCATAGGACGCAAACGAGAATGTTGTCCGCAATCAGGAAAACACAGATCGTCAGATGCACGAAAAAAATCACATCAGTACAATCAGATAATAATTTTCTAGTTTTTCTTTCAATTTTCTCCGTAGACGTAGTTTAATTATTTATATATTATAATAGTCCCTACAACTAAACAAGATATTTATTCTTATTTCAAGTAGGCCTGGGCAGTGTAGGTGAGTAGGCGTAGCTGGACCTAGATCTAGATCTAGTTCTTGATTCACGATTTAAAAAAAAAAGAATTAAAACAACTTACGTATGAAAGGTGATTGAACGTCGTCTATCTCTATCTGGTCTATTAGTGCAGCCGTATGCAGAACAAGAGGGCATTATTCACAATAATGATTACCTAAGTAGGCATACTAATCATAAGAAAGCGTTGACGTCGTTTTCTTTTGGGTTGACCAAGATGGCGGACCGCAGGGTGACGTGCCGTCAGGCAAATGACGTCATGCCGCCTCCAGTCAATCTATACTCCTAGGATCCTTCAGTAAACACGTCAAAGAACTGGTCTTCGTCACACGTCAATGCGTCAGTAAACACGTCAGATACGTCAGTACTCCAGTCCGTCACTAAACACGTCAAGGAACTGTTATTCGCTACAAATCCAGTAAATGCACTACGTGAACTCTCTTAAACGGCTGTTTTTTTTTGACAGGTTCAATCGCAAAGTGGTCTCAGGTGTTCCAGTATGAATCATTATGTGTTTGTATGTCATATCAGAAGCTAAAAACATCGATCCTTCAGTAAACACGTCAGAGAACTGGTCTTCTTCACACGTCAATGCGTCAGTACTCCAGTCCGCCAGTAAAAAAGGCAGAAGACTGTTCTTCTTCACACGTCAATGCGTCAAAATTGGCTTATGAACGCGATAGAGATTACAAATTCCATTGGATTTGAATGAAACTTGGAGTTATCATTTAGATTTTTGAGATCTCGGACAAGTTCCAAATTGACAATTTTTGCCCTTGACTTAGTCAAAACGCGTTGAAATAGACTTGTGAACAGGATAGAGACAACAGTTTTCATTTTTTGTGTTATTGCCCTTGACTTAGTCCAATCAAAAGAAAATTAGCTAGTAAATGTATAGAGACTAGGTTTCATCGGATTTTAATCAAATTTGGTGTGAACATTTATATTGAGAACTTGGATTAGACCTAAATAATGTTAGGATTCTGCCTGCGTTCAAACAGATGGCCTTTTTTTGATTTAATAGGGGTTTTGAAAATGGGTAATTTGCATATTTTTCGTATCTTTAGATGATCATATCGTATGAACATGACTCTTGGCAACATTCTAATTGACATTATTTTCATCAGCTTTCTAACAATATCTTTATTTTAGCTATAGACCAAAAACTTTTGAAATACGCCTTGTGGGAAATACGCAATTTGAACCTTCATATTATATCATGATTTTTAGTTCAAATTTATACTGTTCAAATCTTTCAAACAAAATATAAATCAATATGTATGAATTAAATTAACAAATTTTCTAGAATATAATTACACCCTTATTAAACAGATATAAATGTTACAAGAAGAGTTAAGAAGATTATGTAACAGGTCATAAAGTTGATTTGTAGGTTAATGTTATAATATTATCTTTTGGTCAAGACCCAAATTTGGATATTTCCAATTTCCCAACCAATCAAAACAAGTCATTAGACTTAGTGGGTGTGGTTAAGCCCAGACATTTTTACACCAAAAACCTCGATTATTGCCAGTCTATTAATAAGTTGAATTGTCATTGTTTAATTAGTTATTGAAGGAGAGGAGTACTTACATGTGTGACGTGTTAATTGACGTGTGACGAAGAGCAGTTCTTTGACGTGTTTAGTGACGGATTGATGGTTTTACCCGCTGATGTGCCGTACAAACACATACTGTTTCATACTGGAACACCCCAGTCCACTTTGCGATTGAGTTTGTCAAACAGCAGTCGTTTAAGAGAGTTCACATAGTGCATTTACTGGATTTGTAGCGAATAACAGTTCCTTGACGTGTTTAGTGACGGACTGGAGTACTGACTTGTCAGACTTGTTTACTGACGCATTGACGTGTGATGAAGACCAGTCTTCTGACGTGTTGACTGACGTATTGACGTGTGACGAAGACCAGTTCTTTGACGTGTTTAGTGACGGATTGCTCTTTTTACCTACTGATGTGTCATATTAACGCATAATAATTCATATTGGAACACCTCAGTCCATTTTGCGATTGAGTTTGTCAAAAAGCAGTCGTTTAAGAGAGTTCACATAATGCATTGACAGGATTTATAGCGAATGACAGTTCCTTGACGTGTTTGGTGACGGACTGGAGTATTGACGTGTTTACGTGTGACGAAGACCAGTTCCCTGACGTGTTTTCTGACAGATTGATATTTATACCTATACTGATGTGCCATGCAAACACTTAAGATTCATAATGAAACACCTGAGTCCATTTTGCGATTGAATCTCTCAAATAGCAGTCGTTTAAGAGGGTTCACATAGTGCATTTACTGGATTTGTAGCGAATAACAGTTCCTTGACGTGTTAAGTGACGGACTAGAGTACTGACGTGTTTACTGACGCATTGACGTGTGACGAAGCTCAGTCTTTTATCTTATTCAGTGACGGATTGTTCTTTTTACCTACTGATGTGCCATACAAAGACTTAATGGTTCACACTGGAACACCTGAGTCCACTTTGCGATTGAATCTGTCAAAAAGCAGACGTTTAAGAGAGTTCACACAGTGCATTTACTGAATTTGTAGCGAATAACAGTTCCTTGACTGGAGTACTGACGCATTGGTGTATGACGAATGAAAGATTAGGCCGTGAAAAGCGAACTCCATTTATAGAAAAGTCTGGCTGGAATCCACCAGACAGTGCGATTGACCATAATATTTTGAGTAAATGCGATAATTTATACGAAGAAGTCTCCCATTTACCACTAGTAAATGAAAAGAACAACCTTACCGATTTTGAACGCTCTGTTTTGACCACTTTGAAAAATGATGAGACAATTATAATCCGCAAGAGTGACAAGGGCAATTGCTGTGTCATTCAAAATCGCGAGGACTATGTTTTTGAAGTAGAATCCCAACTAAATAATAAAAATCACTACCGCGAACAGATTAACAATATTTTAAATATTTTAGTAAAAAAAAGGCTTTTTATCTGATTCTCAATATGACTATCTTAGTGCAAAACCAGAAGTACACCAACGCCATATATATACATTACCAAAAATTCATAAAAAACCCGAATCTGAATGGCATGTCGCAAACAGAATACCCAAGGGCAGGCCGATTATATCTGACTGTTCTAGTGAATCTTACCAAGTTTCCGAATATATCGACCATTTTTTACTACCATTGGCTTGCAAACATCCGTCGTACTTAAAAGACACTACCGATTTTATAGAAAAAATAAGAAAATTAGATATACCAGACAATTCGATGTTTATTTCTTTAGATGTTACAAGCATGTACACGAATATTGATAACAAATCCGGTTTAGACGCTGTTCGAAAAGCCTTTCTCAGAAACCCAAATCCCGAACGTCCAGACAAAGAAATTTTAGACTTATTAGAAATATGCCTCACGCGAAATGACTTCACTTTCAATGGAAAAATTTACCTACAATCTTCTGGCACTGCCATGGGAAAACGCTTCGCGCCGAGTTATGCGAATATATTTATGGCTGAATGGGAACATGAAATCTCAATAATTTCCCCTTTTCAACCTCTCTTCAATGGAAGATTTTTAGACGATATTTTTATTATTTGGAAAGAATCTTTGGCAAACTTTTGGGAGTATTTCGAAATTCTAAATAATCACTATCCTTCTATAAAACTTACAGCAAACATCTCGGAAAATAGCATGAATTTCTTGGATACAACTATATACAAAGGACCAAGTTTTAATCAAACTAAAAAACTTGATATTAAAGTATTTTTTAAAGAAACTGACACACACCAACTTTTATTCAAAACTTCGTTCCATCCGAAGCATACATTTTCTGGCATAATCAAATCGCAAATTCTGAGATTCAACAGAATTTGCACAAGAAAGACAGATTTTGATTTGGCTTGCGAACTAGTATTTGATAAACTGAGGGAGCGGGGTTACTCAAAACGTTTTTTGCGCAAAATTAAAAACGACACTATTTCGGCTATTGAGAACAAAAATAAGCCCCCTCCTCCACCAAACGGTTTCGGTTCTGTACCATGCAGAGGTTCTCGGTGTCGTACCTGCGAATATTTACATGTTAGTCACTATTTCTTCTAGCATATAACAGTGTCTTGACGTGTTTACTGACGGACTTGAGGATTGATGTAGTGACGTATTGCGGAGAAGATGTTGTGAGATTAACTACTTGTTTTCTTTAAATACCAAAAACAAAATATTGATTATTCGTTTTCTGTTTAACAGTAGTAATTGTTGAAATGTATACACGACGTTAATTGAATTATGATTAATTTTGGCAGGAATTGTCTTCCATAGCCTAGTACTAAAGTAAAAGCATTCCTCGGTGAATTTTCTCGGAGACTGTAATATTCATGTAGGAAACCTATCAAATACTGACGGAAAAGAAAAGTTCTTCTACCATACTACGCTTAGACATTGAAAGCTATAGGTCTTACGACATCACATCGGAGCCAAAAAGTGAACATTCTTTTCATTCTTCAATGCACTTAAAATCTTGCTTCCTCGATCCGCTACCGACAAAGCCATTGAAACCCGTCTGCCAAAGTCATACTTCACCTTGATGCTATTGTTAACTAAAGGTTCCTGTCTGGTGCCGACCGAAATGTCCCGAAGAATCATCCTACGGTTTCAAATCTTTCCTTCGCATTTAATGTTTTAGAAAAACAAGCTTCAGAACAGCTTGAATCTTAATAGTACTAGGGGTCCAGTAATAATAGCCACGTGCTAACTATCCCCCAGTATCAAAAGTTTAGTAGTACCAGTGGCCCAGTAAAAAGATCTAGTACTACCAGTGGTCCAATAACAATAATATTTTACTACAAATGGCCTAGAAACAAAAGTCTAGTACTACCAGTGGCCCAATAACAATAGCTAGCCTAGTACTTCCAATGGCCCAGTACAATATTCCAAGTACTACCAGTGATTCAGTAACAACACGTTAGAACTACCCATGACCCAATAAAAATAGTAGGCTACTACAACATGTGACCCAGTTACATAAGCCTATTACTTCCATTGATTAAGTAATATTTACGTATTTCGACTTTGGCGAAAACGTATTGTAATCGTTCGGATTATTTTATTTTTTACGTATTTCGACTTTGGCGAAAACGTATTGTAATCGTTCGGATTATTACGTATTTCGACTTTGGCGAAAACGTATTGTAATCGTTCGGATTATTTTATTACGTATTTCGACTTTGTCGAAAACGTATTGTAATCGTTCGGATTATTACGTATTTCGACTTTGTCGAAAACGTATTGTAATCGTTCGGATTATTTTATTTTTTTTTTTTGCAGTGCGTTCTTCGAACGCACTGCTTTGTTTTCGAAATGACTATTTTTTTTTTTTTTTGTCTCTTTCTGGTCACGCTCCCCAGCCATAACTGCAAATGTCTTACACAATCTAGCGTGATATTGTAACGTAATCTTGTGCTCGTTGTTGTTTAAATGTAAAATGACGCATTTTTGTTCTACCGGAAATGACGTAGAACGTCACAAATTTTATTTTTGTTTACTAACTCACGGCTCGTTATTTTATCCAATCTGGTTCGGACTTTTTTTATTTACTACTTATAACTTAGATTTACATAATAGCAGTTTAAAAATTTTGAAATTTTTACTTTTGTTGCTGACTTTTTCATTTTAAAATTTAACACTTTTTCTAACTTTTGCAATTTTGATTAGATCGAAATCAAAATTTGCAGTTAGATAAACATTTTTCTTGTCAAGAAAAATCTGTTTTCAAAATGTCGACATCACTTCCGGTTTCGGCGTCATACGCCGCTAAACTTCGAATTTTCACTTCCGGAATTCTAAAGATATTTGAATTTTTTTTTTTGCAATTAGTTACTATTAACCCATAATGATTTTATAATTAACAAAAATTGAACCGGAAGTAACAGATCAGTCGCCATCATTAAACCACTTACTTTTGTAAAGTGAAAAATTGGGCCTTAGGGGTTAATCGGACAATTGTAATTTTGATGTCTATGCAATCTTCAATCGATTGCTAACAATTCTTAGGAAGCCGAATTTTGAATTTCGATTTAGCTTACCTTTCATTTCCGGTTCTTTTTTTTCACTCAGTGCCTAATTTTCCAACGTTCATATATCGTGACCTTGACCTTCGGTGACCATGTGACCTGCACAAAAGTTGTTGCCCTTGTCGAGATCTATCCATTGATGTCTTCATTTTTGTTGTGAAATGTCAACTTCCGGTTTTACAGCCATTTGAAAATTGCACTTTTTAACTTCGAAGAGCTCTGTCACGTGACCTCATTTACATACGTCAAAATTTCTTTTATGTCCTTATTACGCGTAATTTATTCTTTCCAATGGTGTATAACACTTTATATTTTGATCAAAATTGCGCTTTTAAATATTAGAAAATTTTGTTCTTAGTTCTATATTAATTGTGCGTGATTTATGAAAAAGCACGTGTTTTTTTTTTAAATTTACGTCTTATTTTTTCACAAAAATTGGTAGATGAGTAGACAAAAAATTATCATTAAAGATTCCGATAAAACATTTTCCGAAATTAGCCGGAAACGTCCGAAAATGACCAAAAAATGAAGAAAATCACAGAAATCGGAATTTTCGGATTAAATTTTTGCACAAACTTGCAATTTTTTTATTCCACAGAATTAGTACCATCAATATCTTCATTTTGTATGTATGCCATTTATGCAAATTCCTAACCGTTTGATCGCCATCTTGAAATATGCAAATTATTGGAAAAATACTACTCGTCCGCCATTTTTAATCCTATTTTTTCAGACTTGTTTTAAAATATAATTTGGATAATTATCTAGGTCCTCTAGTGGCATATTTTTCGATTTCAAATTTGTCTTTGGACCAGGTCCTGCCAAAGTTTTTCAAAACTGACTTCCGTCTGAAAGTTCATAACTTTTGAACTCTACCATATGCATCCTTTTGATCTCAAAACAACATCATCAGAGAGGCACTGGACTGGAATCCCCAAGGGCATAGAAGACAAGGACGACCTTTACATAGCTTGAAAAGAATAAGACTGAAAGAGCTAGGAAGGATTGGCAAGACCTGGAATGAAGCAAAAAGAACAGCTCATAATAGAGTGAGATGGAGAACGTCTGTAGCAGCCCTATTCTCCGCAAGGAACGAAGAGGAATAACTTACTAATATGCATCCTTTATTTTTCTGCACAATCATCTTCATTGGCTAAAGGTTCATATGATACCTTGATTTCTAATTTTAGTACAGAACATATGGATTAATAGGGATCCAAAAATTGGTAATTTGCATATTTCTCGTATCTTCAGATGGTTATATCTCATGAACAAGACTCTTGGCAACATTCTAATTGACATTATTGGGTGTGATTTTTATCAGCTTTCTAACAATATCTTTATTTTAGCTATAGACCGAAAACTGATGAAAATACGCCTAGTAGAAAATAAGCGATTTTAACATTCATATTTTTTTTATATTTAGTTCTATTTAACTTAAAAACAAAATTCGAACAGATTTATAATGTGCAAATTCCCAGCTTTCAAGCAATATATAAATCATTATGTATAAATAAAAATTGCGAAAAGTTTAAGAATAAAATTACACTCTAATTAAACAGATATAAATGCAACAGGTCATAAAATCTGATTGTGTTAATTTCTTATCTTTTGGTCAAGACACAAATTTTGACATTTCCAGTTAAAGTATCCCCAACCAATCAAAACAAGTCATTAGACTTTGTGGGCGTGGTTAAACCCAGATATTTTACATCACTGTGTGTATTTTTCTTTCAATCGAAATAGGGTCTCGGAGGATCAGTCAATATGTGTTATTTTGATGGACATGTATATAGAATCTATAACCGATTGCCGAAATTTATATGGAAACTGATTTTTGAATTTTTAATTTGATTTTGATTTAATTACGATTAAAAATTATAAAAACTTCGAAGGTGTATATTGTGACGTTGACCTTTGGCGATCTTTATACCTGTACATATGTGATACGTTCTATCCAATGACATATTAAGCTTTATAGCAAAATGTAAACTTTCGGTTTATCGGCATTTAAAAATTGCGAATTTTTCCTATAAAACGGTCAATTCACAAATTTTGACATTTCCAGTTGAAGTTTCCAAAACAAGTCAATGGACTTTGTGGGCGTGGTTAAGCCCAGATATTTTTACATCACAAACCTTAATGATTGCCAGTCTATTAACAAGCTCAAATGTCACGTGTTAAATCATGAATAAATCATCTCTCCCAATAATCGCAAAATCAATCTACATCCTTAAAGACAGCCAGGAGACCAACAAATTCTAAATAGCCCGAAAGCTGCAGAACTGTTACAAACAGGTCTAGTTATTCTTTCCAATGGTGTATAACACTTGATTTTTGATCAAAATTGCACGTTTTAAATTTGCAAATTTTGTAATTTCTTCTATACTAACTCTTTAAATCGAAATAGGGTCTCGGAAGATAATTCAATTTGTGTTATTTTGATGTACATGTATATAGAATCTATTGCCGAAATATATATGGAAACCGATTTTTGAATTGTTATTTTGATTTTGATTTTTTTACGATTAAAAATTAATCCAGTTAAAATGATTCAAAGATATTATATATCTTAAATAAAAGGAATGATTGTTCATTTCTCGTTGTGGGCGATGTATGATATGGAATATTTGGAAGGAAATGACAACCTTTAGAATTTTAAATGATATTCTCTTAAGCAAAAATAATGTACAGTTGAGAGGACTAGTGGTATAAGGGACGCAACTCTATAAAATACTCTCTTAAAGATGTAAAGCCGCGCTGTTAATTTGATGGCTCTTTGTTATACCATGGCAACTTGCCACAAATTGCAGGATCTAATGTTCCTACTACACCTAAATTAAGATTGATAAATAAATAAATAAACAAATTAAAAGTATCAACGATCTGGAAAGTTAATTTAATCCGAGATCAATTTTTAATCTCAAATAAGTTGTTATGTCCCTTGACCACAAATTTGTTTTTTCGACGTTTTGTTTTACACACTAATTAAATAGATATAAATGTTACAAGAAGAGTTAAGAAGATAATGTAACAGGTCATAAAGTCAAATTGTGTTAATTTCTTATGTTTGGTCAAGACAAATTTTGACATTTCCAGTTTAAGTATCGCAACCAATCAAAACAAGTCATTATACTGAGTAGGCGTGGTTACGTTCTATTTTAAATGACAGCCAGGAGATATAACAAATTCTAAATATCTCGGAAGCTGCACAATTGTTACAAACAGGTCTAGTTATTATTATGGAATTGGATATTATAAATGCAAAGTTTCACCCATGCAATAGAAGGGACGCGCACTGCCTTGGTACCGTCTAACGGTTCTAGTTGCAGTGCGTTCTTCGAACGCACTGCTTTGTTTTCGAAATGACTATTTTTTTTTTTTTGCTTTCTGTCCTGATA